>MPNV01002209.1:400123-499301 GCA_013376435.1 Cyclocybe cylindracea
CCTCAGGTCCTAATTGAACGCAGTATGAAAGGTTGGAAGGAATTGGAATACGAGGTCGTGCGAGATGCAGCAGATGTATGTTTAATTTCTCCGAAATATTATCATCATCTTGACATTCCGTCATCGCTGCAGAATACTATCATTTGCTGCAACATGGAGAACTTTGATCCGCTTGGCACGCATACGGGTGATTCTATTGTCGTGGCACCGTCGCAAACGCTACCCGACGATGAGTACCACAGCTTCGCAGTGCTGCTCTGAAGGTTATCAGGCATCTGGGTGTTGTTGGCGAGTGCAACATTCAATATGCTCTGAGCCCAACGTCCAAGGATATTGCGTCATCGAAGTGAACGCTCGGTGCGTATTAACGTTTTCCTTCCGCTCAGCAATTGATTTCTCGTCAGTTTGAGCGGTCCAGTGCCTCTCGCTTCGAAGGCCACTGGATACCCTTAGCGTATACGCTGCAAAGATTGCTCTCGGCCACACCCCTTCTGAACTACCCAATGCCGTCACGAAGACGACAACAGCGTGTTTCGAACCGTCTTTGGACTACATCGTTATGAACATACCCAAGTGGACTTGGCCAATTCTTACACAGGTCAAACTGGGAAGTTGGCTCGTCCAAATGAAGTCCGTCGGTGAGGTCTGGCTATCGGTCGCCACTTTCGAGGAAAGTTTGCAAAAAGCATTCGTCAAGTTTGACCCCCCCCCCACGTGGAAGGGGTTCGATGGTCGTCATTGAACGAAGATCTGGACAAAGCTCTCAGCAAGCCTCAGACATGAGGCGTTTGCGATCGCTGTATGCCATGGTACAAGAAGAGTTACACCGTCGGACCAAATTCACGACTTGACCAAGATCGACAAGGTATGATTCCTTTTTTTTCCCTTGTTTTGCTTTGCTGACATCTCTCGAGTGGTATTTGCACAAGATTGGACAACATCGTCAACACACCATCTCTCAAGCTGCTGGTTATCATCCGAGAAAGTCCGACCACGATCTCATGGCAGCGCGCCAACGTATGGGCTTTGCAGTGACGCACAGATTGCCGACGTCTGTGGCTCGAAAGAGGAGACGTCGTGTGCGCACCGCAAGTCTCTCCGGATCCACACCCTTCGTCAAGCGTATCGACACCCCTGGCCGCCGAATAACCCCCGCTAGTTCTCCGATGAAACGAGGCAAGGAGGAGGGCAGGGACAGTAGACTAACGCTTCTCCCCACATTGCTCTTCCAACTAGGTCTGACACTCTCGCTTCATTAAATATGCTTCGGCTCAAAGCTGTACCCTGTTCCTCGAAACTTCGAGAACGCCCTCTATGAATGGCACCTGTCTGGGTATAACGAGAAGAAATGTTTAGAGGGCTGGATAATCCGACTGGGTCGCCCTCTCCAACCCGCGTCGCCCCGGAGCGGACTGTCAGTGGAGCCTACTAACATACGACACGTGACGAACGCAAAGCAAATTAGATATAGATGACGCGAATGCGACCTCAACGTTCCAACCTTGTAACATATCACGTTGATATTACGTATGCAAAATACCAGAAACTTTGGAAAGTGTGAACAGTGTGACAGCACTAATCTCCTCTGCAACTTGGACGCTGCCTGTTCAAGTCGTGACTGTACACTATCCATTCTCATAAGTCATAACTGAGCCGTTGAAAGGAAAAAGGTGAGGGATGCTCATTTCACTTCATTCATAGCCCGCTTCTAAAGTCCTGCTCAGATGGCCGCAATTACAAAGACTCGGAGTGTGCAAATTCTTAACGGAGACCTCTATTACTCCGCCTAATTGCCAGCGTAGCATCCTCCTTGCCTAGTCCACCAGATGGTAATCAAACATCTTCCTCCCCTCCGATATCTTCCATTGCCGACGCAACATGTGGAAACTTGACGTCAGGGCTAACATGAGCCCCGCTGGTGGAACATGGCATTTGGTTGGATATCTTTCCTCCCCTTTGCACCAAGCTTCACGACCCTCGTTGACCTGGTGTCTTGCACGTTCAGTTGTCCCGTCGAGTTACATGAGAACTCTGGATATACATCGACTTTCGGATTGGGAAGGAATGCTCCTCCTTGGACGTCGGCTTTACTGAGACTTTTGGGATGTTGAAACAACAGTAATGAAATTGGACGGTGGGACTCCAACTGTTGGTTTTTTTGGGTACCGAGGACCACAAGACATGTTACAAGCTGTTAACTGCAGCAAAAAAGGCAAAAGAATGGTTTGTGTATGGAGGTCCTGGTTAGCTACCTCCATTGCGTTCTGCTGAAACAGAAGACGGCTCGATTGAATGCCAATAATCCCCATCGTTGGCAAAGTGGACTGGTGGCGAACTCCTTTGGGAAATGCTGGTCGAAGCGGATTGGGTTTTTCATGGTTGACGCCATCTCTCAGTCAAACATTTACTCTTTCACGCCTGAAACGCCACGTGCAGGAACATTTCTATCTCTTCCGCCTCTCAAGGGCCAGCTCGGCCTGAATGGTTCTGTGGTTTTAATGTGCCAGTTTGGTATCGATATGGACACGAGGAAGCCAAAGAACCTCGGTGGACTTATCTCGCGCACCTATCCACCAATTCCAAAGCTGCAGCGACATTCTTTATAAGGAGTTGATGGAATCTGCTGTACGTGAAAAGGAATCATCTCAAGACAGCGTAACAATGGTTCCAGCTCTCTGGAGAAGTTTATTGCTCAGCATAACAGAGATCCGAGCACAACGCCTGAAAGATGAAACGGATGATGCTTCGGAGTATTCACCCTCAGCCCGAGTTGAAAAATCTCCTACAGTCATCTGCAAGGGTTTTTGAATGGATACCTGATGGAATATGGTGATTTCTATCGAAAGAGAGGCCTTTAAATCTGAGAGGACAAGATATTCTTTCCTTGTACAGTTCTCAACAAAGGCTATGATGAAAGTATTCAATGAGTACAACTTGCTTGGCAGAAGGGGCCAGATCCAGAATATTACAATGGAGAGGCAAGAGTACGAGGGGATGCGCGGAGTGGTGGAAGACTTATGCACAAGCACCATGTTATTGTGCAAAGTGATTTGGTCGAAGATGAGTCTTGGACGTCTACTTCTTCAGAGACTATACTACAAGGCTGCTTAACCCTCAACTTATATGAAGGTGCTGACAGCGCAATTATTGAAGTTTGTCACTCCCATTTTGGCTTATCTTCCACAAATTCCTCTGCCCTTTGGTTCCTATAAAGGAAACAGAAGGCCGCAAAATTTTTTCGAGCACTGGGAAATGGCAAGCTTTATCCTCATGACCATTTTCCAAAGGCCTGGAATGGCTGCTGCATTCCATTTTCTTTCATCAACTCTCTCAAAATCTTCTCCACTGCCAGAACTAATGAATGGGATTTAAAGCCCGGAGCACCCGACAGCCAGTTATATTTTTCTGAACGCTTCAAATACATAAGCGTTATTACTCAGCATCCAGGCCGATCATATTTATATGTTTAAAATTTCCATGAGAAAAGAACTGTTCCCTGGAATCTTGTTTGCGACAGCTTCAGCTGCACTCTATGTGTGGCCGTTCTGGATCCTAGGTCTTTGATGAAATTGGCCTTGCACACAATCTCCTATCCAATGGCATTGCATTTTCATACCTTCCAGAAGGACATCAACAGTTGCTCCAGGTGCTACCTGTGCCCGTCCATCTCTCACTATGCCATACGCCCATCCAAATACAAGTTTAGCCGTGTGATTATGCCACAATATCGAATGCAAAATAAATTCCATTCTACGTCACCCACGTGGCGGGCTGCTCTCATGCATGGAGCACACCATGGCGCTTATCAATGTGGTATTGTCACTTGGGAAAATGTCTTTTCTGGACTTACCGGGATGGCTGTTCATCGCAGAAGACATGGTTGTAGTCAAGGACCCCTAATCAGGTGAAGAATATTTAGATGACCAGTTGACAGGCAAGAACTGGATGCTTCCATGGCGTACACATCCAGTATACAGTAGAAATCAAATTTCATCTATAAAGCGCTTACTTATACATGGTGAAGGCCGTTGGAGACAAATTGCATGATCTCCTGGCATTTACCAGATGATCTTTCACCACGAAGCGCCCATAACGTGGAAGGTGGACCTAGAGAAGAAAGAACGTCTCTTTTTGCCTCTTGAGGCCCACCTTCTTGAAAACATAGGAATGAAGATGGCTGAAAGTTCCACTTCCACATCCCTCCTCGTAGTCGCCGTGAGTGAATCCTTTCATCCGTGCATCTCATGGCCTCCAGAATGTGTTAAGCAAAGAGCAAAGTTGAAAAAGAAGCGCAAGAACTTATACAGCGGTTTGTTACGACCTGAGCTGAGCCGAGTGAGCCGGAGTGAGCCGGGATCGATCGTCGGATGAGCTTCGGAAGTGGTGTCGGATGTGGACCCGGTGCTTCGAACGTGCGTGAGTTGCGCCTCGAAGATAGTCTAAGTCCGATTTCGAAGTACAGGCTGTTGGGCGGTGTCCGGATGTCGAGCGGATACGAACGGATGAGAAACGGATGTGAAGAAGTGGTGGATTAGTAAGTCGAGTATGATATTCAGACTGCCGGACTTCGGTCGTCCTGTCAGTTCTTAAATACTACACGGATAATGGACTATCTATGACAATGGAGCCGTCGGCTGTACGACTCGTGTAGGGTAACGTGTACGCTAGTGACAATAGGAATAATAGGCCCACGTGTAGCTAAGAAATCAAAGACAAATAACCAACAAAAGAACAATATAATCGGAGAGCCGAAACGGCTACGAACGGATGTTCTCGGCTCCGTGATCGGAGTCGCGGCCGGGGACGGGTCGTGACGTACTCCCCTTAAGGCGAGCCCCGAGGCTTTACTGTGGCTGATGTTTTGGGTTTGTGTTCCCATGTTGAAGATTGCCGTTTGTGTTGTGTACGTTTAGGGAAAATTTTCTCTTCCGCTCCACCACCTCAGCCCCAAAACCCCAACCCCACGATGTCTAACCCACCACATCCGAGACCCAGCGTCAACTCGAGGCGACGACGAAGGTTGGCGGAGGAAAAGGCGCGAAGAGGCAGGAGAAAGGCGCGGCAAGGCAGTTGGAGGAGAGAGGAGAGGCAGAGGAGGAGGAGCTCGCGAGGGAGGTCGCGGAAGCAGAGGCAGGCCGCGGAAGAGGAGCGGCATGCGAAACGAAGCGGCAGCCGCGAAACGGGCTCCAAGAGGAGAGGAGGAGAGCAAAGGGCAGAGGCGAAGAGGAGGGCGAGGAGCGAGGCGAGAGGAGAGGCGCAGAGCCCGCCGAAGAGCGGAGGCCTTGGGTGTCGGTGGTGGTCATCCGTGTCCGACCTGTGGCCAAACGAGGACGGTGAAGCGTACAGGATCGTCTTTGCAATGATCGAATAGCTGGCAGGTAGCATTATCCTCTCCTCTCGATGGCTGGCAGCGCCAGATACACCGGGGGCATAGGACATGACCTTGCGCTCCAGTGTCCAGTGCAGCAGGATGGAGTTGTTGTTGGGGTTGAAGAGTTTCGAGGACGTGCCTTATTTCTGGAAAGCCTCAGAGGGCTGACGAGTGGAAGAGTCCCGAATTTTAGCCTACGGGAGATGGTCGGCTTTCCGTGTCGGTCGAGAGACTATGATATGAGGCGATGCATCGTGCGGCGAGCAGGGAGGTTTCTCTCATCGCTGATGATGACTGATGATGAGCCTTGGGAAACGTTCTGAACCAATAAGAAATGACGAGGAGGACAGGTAAGGGAGCGTAGGTAGCGTTCCGACCGAGGACCTTCATACCCTTGGATGCTAGGCCGTTGTCACCCGTTGGTTGAGCTCACTGCAGGACTTGGTCAATGGAAATCGCGCAAGCGTCACTGAGCATTCCACTGGTATTCGCCGTTTCAGATTAGATAACTTGCAGATGGGTACCGTAACAGGAATTTGTATTTCTCACACGTGGCAAACTGAATTAGCCTGACCTCAAGGTGAACCGCACTCCTTCTCCCAGCCGAACCACACCTTCTCCCAGCCGAACCACACCTTCTCCCAGCCGGACCACGCCTTCTCCCAGCCGAACCACGCCTTCTCCCAGCCGAACCACACCTTCTCCCAGCCGAACCACATCAAATGGTTCAGGATTGGAAAGCCACTCAATGCAAGCGCCCTAAGCGGATTTTTTAAGTCCAGATTGCTCGAATATTTGACGAAATATACTGTCATAGATGGGCTCTTGCAAGAATCATAATACTGATTTTTTCAGGTGTGTGTCGACGGGATTCTCGAGGATTCTGATGCATCGGTGCGCTAGCTGATATTCGTCCTTGTACCTTTCGCTGATTACCGGTCTTAGTTTGCTACCGCCGTCTCTTAGTGCGGTCTACGCCGGAGTGCGCCACTGGTTCGAAATACCTGGCGTAGGCGCTCTGTTCGAACTCTCGGACTCATTCGAGTTCATTCGGTGCGGAATCTCGACCCGACCCGAAATACCTGCTTCATGACCCACCTGCTCGCGCTCTGTCGTTGCCTTGTTTTCTATCAGTCGGTGAGTCACTTATGCCACCATTTGCTTCAAGATGCCACAAGAAAATGCAGATTAGTCCCCGCTCTTCTCGGACTATATATCCATATGCTCGATCCCCGCCGAACTTCAAGCAGGAAGCATCCCCCGTGAGTGATGATCCCTATCAGACAGTACTACATGTGCGCCAGTCGCTTCTCGTTCCACTTCTGCTATACTTCAGCTACCTGACGAAGCCGAAAGCATCGTGCCCCTAAACTGCTTCTATTTCGAGCTCAAGACTCTGTAGGCTGTGATGCGACAAAGCTGGTAAACGGTACATTAAATTATCTTCTTTTGTTCACGAAGCCAGCATCTTCCTTTCCTTATGTAGGTTGCGCAATGGAAAATCGACGATGGATTCGATTCAAATTGACGTTGTATCAGCAATCAAATGAGCCGCTTTCTCTGCCAGTGCACTGATAGAATTTCGCCACCGCACGGTTGTGAATGGCGAAATCGCTCTAGTCGGCAATCCAGGGAGCCATCAACCACTGCATCTAATCTTATTCCTCACCCAGTATCATGCGGCGCTTAGAATCACACTTTCTTCCGAACCGGCGGCGTGGCAATTCCTTCATCGAGTGAAGGAGGCATCACGCTCGTTTCTATAAAGCCAGGGTGGGCTTTCTCCGTTTCCACCCAGATCCGACTTCACTCGATTTACCTCTGTGACTATCTCTACAGTCATCGACAACCATGAAGTTCCAAGCTGCCTTCATCTTTCTCCTCTCCTTCGCTAGCGTTTCTCTCGCGACCACTGTTGCCGTCGTTGTGTCCGACATGAACAACCTCAAGGAGGGCGTCACCACCCTGGCTTCTCACGTCAAGGCTTTCCCGGACACAGGGGGAAAGCTCGCTGATGCTCTGGTATGCCCTACGAGCTGTACGATTTAGCATCAGCGCCTAGCTAACCTGTGCTTCGCATCCTTTAGGCTATTCACAATCAAGCAGTGGGACTCGTCGCCCCAATCAAGCAGGCTACCGCTGACTTGAAGGTGAAGTAATTTGGTGCCTCACCTACGTCATTCTGAGCGCCTTTCTTTCTAGGGTGTGCCAACGCCGATTTCGGAAGCAGACGGAAAGACCCTCGTGGTTGCCCTCGGCGCTTTGGCAAGCTCCGTTGTGGATTGTTCGAATGCGCTTATCGCAAAGCACGCGGCCATCGCTGCCCTTCCAGTAGGCAATCTCACTGGCCTCGTGAAGGGTGATTTGGGCGACTTGAAGGGTGCCACTACCCCCTTCGAGAATGAGTTCCTTTCAGTCATTCCTGTCAGTTGGTTTCCCCTTCTCTTTCGTCAGGAAGTAATCCTCTTATTGTGTGTCTCAGGCCATCCAGAAGCCAGATGCCGTCAAGACGACGACCCAAGTCGATAATGCTTTCAAAGCTGCTTTGGCTGCTTATACCTAGATATTCGTCCAAATTTTAAAGCATTTGTCAAAGAAGAACTTCAGAAGTAGCAGAATCAGAATTCTTCCTTTTGAACAGAGGGCGATTTCCCTTGCACCATCAGGATGGCTTGTTCCCAATCCGCTGGTCTTTGTGTGATCCACTTAGCGGCATCCAACGTTTCTTTTACTTAAATAAGTGGTGTAAACTTTTGTACCGTGGAAAGACGGAGCTCCAGTAAGTTTTGTCACGATGTATGGAAAAGAGGCCCCGACCCACACTGTCCGTATTTTTGGACTATACCCAGTCTGACCAGAAACTCCGTTTGAGAACCCTCGATTCTCATTAGTGCACAGTCCTCCTGCCGCGGGGAAGATATCACATCCAGAATATCTTTTTCTAACCCTTTCGTAGATGCGCTCCATGTTCCGCCAGAGCGATGAAGCCGCTCTATTTTTATCCAAGCGAACTTGCATCGAGATTCGAGTGACCAGAAAGCTTGAATGTTGTGCAGCCCCTGTGTTCGACCTCAGCCGCGGCGGGATCCACTGTGTACTAATCTGGTAAGACAATTGCTTTTCTCGTCAACCAGCATCGGGCCGTTGCTTCAACCTGCTCTTCATTCAAGCCGCTCACTATTCGAGCTCAGGCTGCTGACCATGTCTCCTAAGATCATGTTACAACAACCAGTCGAGTCTTCTCATTCATTCCGCCGACACGAGTAGAGACTTCCCTGCCTCATCTGACGACCAACGTGCCATCGCATCCACGAATAATGCGGGTATTTCCGACCCCTTCTTACTCTTTCTAAATCTACTCTTTACTCCCAGAGCCACCTGCATTTTTACTGCGTTCCTTCCCCCGACCAACGGGAACTGACGCTTCTCGCTCTCATGGATATTCTTAGATTTCACAGCGCGCTCTCAGCGAAAGGAGATTTCTATAAATTCGAGATGAGGTCTTGGATGGAGGACCACATAGCCCTTTCAAATCAACTCCAGTGACGATGAAGTTCCTAGCCGCCTTCGCTGTCCTTTCCTTCACGGGCGTCTCGCTCGCTGCGACTGTCGCCACTGTACTGAGTGACCTCGCTACGATCTCGAGCCAGACTACAACCTTGGACAATGCAATCAAGGCTTTCCCGAACGCCGGAGGATCCCTTACTAGTGCACTGGTGCGTCCTCGAACCACGACGACCAAGCCCACCTTAACCTTTTTGATTTTTTATCTCATTAAGTCTATTCACAACGACGCGACAAACCTCGTTACGTCCATAAACCAAGGCACAACCGACGTCCAGCTGAGCGGCACTCACGTGTATACTATTATTGCATCTACGCGATATTCATCACCTTGACAGGCCGTCCCCCTCCCCATCTCTGAGTCTGACGGGCAGTCTATCCTCTCCGCCGTCCAAGGCTTCGAACCCACGATTCTGGATGCCCTGATGCAGGTAGTCACCAAGAAAGCCTCGTTCGCTGCCCTGCCCATCGGTGGGATCCCAGCGCTTGTGAAACAGGATTTGATCAACTTGAACGCCAGCACCTTCGCTCTTGAGGCGGCGTTGATCTCCACTGCGCCTGTAAGTTCCTTCCCTTTGGTTCGAGTGTGGGATTCTTATAAGCTGTATGCTATTAGGCCGACCTGGTCCCAACTGCTACGTCGATTAAAAGCGCCATCGACGCTGCTTTCGCGACTGCTATTGCTGCTTACTCGTAATTTTACTTTCACTGTTCCTCGTTGACACGTACCCCTTGAAATTGACTATAGTTATGGACACTTTTTTGAACGATCTTATGGAGTTGTGGCTGTCGGCATTCGATAGTCGATGTTTTTGCCACCTGTTGTGATTATTATTAGTGCGGTCCTAAGTTGCGAGGACTTAGGATTTGGCAGTTCCTAACCCTCATTTCGGATTGGGATTAAACTCACACACTAACGTGAGTCGCCTGATTGCTCGCCCTTCAAGAAGCAGACCAGCTCGCATTCTAGGGCTTATAGAGTAAATATAAGCTTCAATACCCCACATTTACTGCGGCGAATAGTTTACTTCCACCAACCATGCTCTCCCATGCCCTCCAGAACGCATTCAAATCCAAAACACCCGCACTCGGCGCATGGCTGACCCTCCCCGGGTCGTTCCACGCGCGCACAGTCGCACAGGCGAGCCCGCACCTCGCGTGGATCGTCGTCGACTGCGAGCACGGGATGATCCCGCTCGTGCCCTCGGCGGCGGAGAGCGTCGCGGCGCTGCAGAACGCCCGCCCGGTGAATGGTAACGGGGGAGGGCTGGGCGGGCTGACGACGATCGTGCGGATCCCGGCGACTGGGGTCACGGCGAGCTCGAGCTGGCAGATCAAGCATGCCCTGGACGGCGGGGCGCATGGGGTTCTGGTCCCGCTGGTACGTACTTCCCAATACCTTTCTATCGTGCCTCGTGTGTGCTGACCAAACACACTTCTGCTTTTCTGTTATGTTATGTTGCTTCGTAGGTATCCACAGCGGAGAAGGCGAAGGAGGTAGTGAGCGACTGCCGGTTCCCGCCCTTGGGAAGACGCGGGTTCGGCAGTCCCTTCACACACGGCATATGGGGCGTGTCGGCCGCCGACTACCTCAGGGCCGCGAACGAGACGATTCTCGTAATGGTCCAGATAGAGAACAAGGAGGCGGTGGAGAACGTGGGCGAGATCGCTGAGGTGGACGGTGTCGGTGAGAACTTCTTTTTGGTTTGGAGCTTCGGCGGCATGTGCCAGTGAGAGCTGAGAGTCGTATGTAATTGACTGGAACTTTCCAGACGTTCTGTTCATTGGGCCATACGACCTGTCGATCTCCCTTGGGTACCCCACGCCAAACCCCGATCCCCACCCCGACGTGGAGCAGGTCATCCAGAAGATCTTGCGTGCGGCACACGCGAAGGACAAGAAGTGGTCCGTACTTTCCCTGAAATCGAACAAGCGCTATGAATAATAATAATCTACGACCATTCCTAGTGCGATTTTCTGCACTTCAGGAGAGCAGGCGGCGCTCCGAGTGAAAGAGGGGTTCGACATGGTCAGTGTGACGTCCAGTGATCGATCACAATAGGCGCCCGTGCTAATCAGGAAAATCGTGTAGATAAATGTTACAAGCGACACCGGAGCGATGTCCGAAGCCATCTCTAAGCACGTATCCACTGCGTTGAACAAAGACTAGGCTCCATATATACGCTACCCATGTAATCAGAAATCGGAAGGAAAGGATCAAATCGTCGTCGAACTTATGTCAGTAGGAACGTGCACTCTTGTGCAGCAGTCTGGTGGACAATCCTTTCAGGCTTTTTTCGATTAACAACAAGTCGTGAAAAGGAATATACAGCGAACGTTAGTTTTGTGATACGTGTGGTATAGTCAAGATGTGAACGGCCATTTCTCGAGGTCCCCTCCTGGAACACTCAAATCCTTTGGTGCGCAGATTTAAGAGTAGGCGGCGATGGCGGTGTCGAAGCCGGCGAGGATACCATCACGGAGGGCAATACCGTCGGCTTCAAGTTCAGCCTGTACACAAGAGATTAAGTATAGGGTTTAATACGGGTTGGGAGGCAAAGAGGCTTACGGGGCCGTTGTCAATGAGGGAGTTGGAGAAGTCGGCGGTGGCGGCCTTGAGTTGGGTCAAGTCCTGGAGGATGAGAGCGGGGAGACCACCGATGGGAAGAGCTGTGATCATGAACAGGGAATGTCCGGTCAGAAACGCTCGCTTCGCGTCAGAAGGCAGGGAAGAATGTTCGCTTACCCTGGAACGCGGGCTTCTTGACGACGATCTCGGTCAAAGCATGCTGGATGGTGGGCTCGGTGGCGGCAACGGCGTTGAGAATGGTGGTGCCGTCGGTGATGTCGACGGGGCCGGTGGACTGGTTGAGTGGTCCCAACAATGAGTTTTGTGCAGAGCGTGTACGGGGTAAGGGTGGGACTTACGATGCGCTCCTCGGTCGCGCTCTGGAGAGAAGTGATGAGAGCGACGGCGCTGTTGTGGATGTTCTAGGAAGCAAACAGATGGCTGGCATGAGCGACACGTGTGGGGCGCGAAAACAGAAAACGCACGAGAGCAGCGAGGAGGGTACCACCAGTCAAGGGGTACGCGGTGATGAGGTTGTCGAGGTTGGTGACGCGGGTGGAGATGTCGGCGATATCCTCGAGGACATCAGCGACGGCGCGCTTCCAGGGGCTGGCGAACGTGGCCGAGACGACGGAGAGGAGGAAGACGGCGGGGGCAGCGATGCGGACCATGGTGGATGGTGCTTTGAAACTTGAACGGTGATGGGTACTCGAGAAGCTCTGGGAGACGAGGATCGTGAGGAAGCAAGGGTTGGAGGCGAGCCTTTTATACGCGTCCCCACACCCTTCGCTTGCGAGCTGGTGATTCATTGTGATGAGGGCGCGCGCACCCCGTGGGGTCCCAGGCGGAAATCAGAGGGCAGAGTACGCGACGATCTGGGGTACATCTCCGTTTGGCCTCTCCTCCCAGGACGGCTGGAGTTGACGCGCAAACAGCAGCCTACCGTGCCCTCCAAGCACGCAACACGGCCGACGATTCAGTACACGAGACCCCCAGGGCTCCGTGCACAAGAGGGCAGACCTGCGCAGGCCCATGTGGGCGGATTGATGGGAACGGCATGAAGAAGCAAGGAGCGGTCACCTGGTTTGGGCGTGCGCGAACCATTCAGTCGAAATACCGCAGCTCGATGAAGCAATCTGCGAGACGCGATTGGGCTCCGTTCTTTCGCGAGAGGGCACAAATCACGGGTGCTCGCGACTTGCTCGCACATTCGTCTGTCATCGTCCGAGAAATAGGCGTCCTGCATGACGTGCAACCATCACGCGGAGCCTCAGGAAAGTGAGAATCAATGAGAAATGGTGACGAAAGGAAAAGAAGTCAGGATGTTAGAGAAACACATGCATTGAACGTTGTGAACAAACGGGTCATCTGTTCATTCAGGGAATAAAACATCTGAGAAAGCGCTCGTTGACGCGAAACCAGCGTTGGCACATTCAGTACTCCCATAAGGAGGATGGAAGTCGCGAGAAGCCCACCCACCCACTCGAATAGAGAGCACCGCCTACGTATAACCTTATCGAACGCCTGTTTCGTCTGCGTCGAGCATCTGGAAGAATTAAGGCGACACAAGCGAGGTGAATCGCGACAGGAATAATAGGCGACGATGGAGAGGGCCCAGGTGATAGAGATCCTGGTCACGACTGCTCGGGGATCGTCAAGGATGGAGTTAACAGCCTGACCGCGTCGCTCCGTGTTCCTTGCTCGTTTCAATGCATAAAAAAGAGTGACTGCCTGTGCCTGAGCAGAGAGGATCCCAACGGCCAAAGACGACATTTTGGCGACCAAAGGTGGTCAGGCGAGGTCGGAGAGATGATCTAGGGGAAAGCACATGCGTACTGCGAAGGGATGGTGATCCCCTTTGAAGAAGCGAGACGGAGCCATGGGCGTCCTATGTCTTACCTCCAGAGCCGTGGTTTGGTCACGACAGCAGTTTTTTCCAGAGAACTCGCAGGTTTGTGAAACTGAGGTGACTTTGACGACTTTTCGCAGCATCAGGGACTCCATGAAGAAGTAACATGAGATTTTGGAGAAGGCTTGAAAGCTTTTGTTCTGCAACCGTACGGAGGTGATTAATGATTGAGACCGAATGCTGCGAACAGTATCCGTACACACCGGCGAGCACCAAGTAAGCAGTGAGTACCACAAGGTGTGCGTAGATCCTTTGGAACACGTTTTCCGTTGACGAGCGGTCGGCAGAAACGTTCATTATAACTTATGGAAGAGTTCGTAGGGCGATCGTCAGTCTTTGACCCAGAGTTGAGGAACGCCGGCGCCCAGCTAGGAGCTCCGAGTCATATACGGATGGGCAAGGTGTCCATGGCGAAGAAGGTCCAACTTGGGATCCATGAGAGCAACAGAGTCTGAGGTCGTCGTGGATGATGGTGGTCAATGCCGAGAGAGTTCCTTTTCCGGCATGTCGGGGTATTTGGCGTCGCCAGATGAACCAAATAGTCGGAGTCTTCCGGTTCTCCAAGTCGCGTCAACGGAGACGACGACGGCGTCCTCCCCTCATCTCCAACGATGGCGACCCTCCTCACACGACATGCGTGTCGAGCCCTCACAGCTCACAGCTCCGTCTTCTTCCGGGCTCCCCTACCACAAAGGGCGATACACGCTACCGCGACACGTGAGTTCACCGAACTCTTCAAAAAAAAAAAGGGACAACGACAACTGACCTTTGTTCGTGCGTGCATTGAATGGATGAATGAACAGTGCAGAAGAAGAAGGGCAAAGCCCTCATCGACGACCTGTTCGGGGACGACGCGTTCTCGCCCGACTCGCTCCTTTCCGCAGAGTCAAAATCTCAATCCCCCACGTCAACTCCCACCTCTGCCTCACCTACGTCAACACCCTCTTCTACCCCGACCACCCAAAACCCCTCCGCCTCAGCGTTCAGGCGCCTCAAACTCTCCCCCACCGAGCGCGCCCGCCGCTTCTCCGCCGAGCTCGCCTTCGTCGAGCCGCGTATCGGGCGGAACCCCGCGCTCAAGACACCGCACGTAAGGAAGAGGGTGTGGTTCGGCCTCCTGGACCTGGCGCAGACCAGGGAGGACCTGGAGAGGGTGGTTGGGCTGTGGCCTAGGTATGTGGGTGGCGCGGGGAGGGAGGGGTACCCGGAGGGGCTGGCGGGGGATTTCGTTCGTGAGTCTTTTGGCTGTTTTTTTTCTTGTGGTGTGCAGAAGAAGTAGGATGATGCTAACGGGAATTTGTGTTATTGTTCCTTAGGACGCTGTGCCGAACTGAAGTGTCCTGCCCTAGCCCTGCAAGTATTCGGCGACTGGGCGAGGTACAACCTCGACCTCGACCTTTCAGCCGCGCGGTTGCTCGTGCACTCCCTCGCCTCGCCCCTTGTCGCCCCTTCCCTTTCCCCTTCCTCCTCCTCCACCACCTCCACCACCACCACCCAACCCCCAGAATCCCCACCCTCCGAGTCAACACCCCAACCCTCCGAACCAAAACCAAACCAGCCGCTCGACAACCTCCTCCTCGCGCTCTCCCTCTACCCAATCTACGCCCTCCCGCCCATCTCCTCCGACCTGCCGACGGCAGCGATGGCGGCTGCTGCGTGCTTCGCGCATGGTGGACTCAAGGCGGTGAAGTTGGCGGAGGAGCTAGTTCCGTGCATCGCTAGTATGGTTGAGGAGAGCTCCAACTCGCACTCGACTGTGGAGGACAAGGGGAGTGGTGTGGGTAAGGAGAAGGAGAAGGAAGGGAAGGAGAAGGCAAAGGGCAAAGTGAAAGGAGTAGAGGAGGCGAAGGGTAAGGTGGCGAAGGGTAAAGAGGGCAAGGCGAAAGAGAAAGATATAGAGCGCGCGATGGTAGAGAAGTGGACCAAGGGCGCGTTGAGGCGGGTCACCAAGGAGGTGGAGAAGCGCACGGGGAAGGGGTTGGATTTGGAGAGCGTCGTCGTTCAAATCCAGAGCGCGAAGTTGGCCCCTGGTGCTGAGGTGGCGTTGTAGCGATTTTCTGTCGTGCTTGAAGCTTGAAGTATCATTTCTGCTCTTGGGGGAGTTCGCAGGCATTCAAAATCCTATTCGCACATAGCGTTGACTACTGCATTGTACCACGTAAACGATGGGAGTGCGAAGAAGCCGGCTAAAAACTTACCGAATCGAATACAAGAGTCGTCGTCGAGGCGGATCACTGGGGCGAGTGAAAAGACGCATACCCTTTTCAATCAGAATAATAAACGTTAAACAATTACACTGTACACGAAAACCAGTAAACAACTACATCTTAAGCCTATCTAGTGTCCCCTGTAAGACACGCTCATCGTCACCTTTCGTAATTTTCAGGTCGCCTAGTATTCGTCCTGCAAGTAGCTCTTCGTTGAGGTTAAGAGTCGGGTAAGACAACCTGCCCCTCCTTGCCACTCCAATCAAAGTCAATTAGCAGCACCCTGTCCTTACGAAGCTGCCATCATGAAAGGCTTTCACGAGCTTCCACAGTTGTGATGTCCAGCGTTCTCTCTGGATATGTTCTAACATGACTCCCGCTCGCTTAGGGCTCCTTATATGAGAGAGATTTCAGGAAAAGCTACTTAAGTGAAGAAGAGTAAGAGTACGAAGTAGTGTTCAGAAAAAAATTGAAAGGGAAAGAAATTGCAATAGCTGACAAAATCATTCAATATATTTGTCCGGTTTGGTTCAGCGTTCTCGAGCTAGGTCGAGCGCGACCTCTCTACGGAGAGTAGACAGGTCATCGACATCTATGTTCGAATAGGATTCTGAATGCCTGCGAATTCCCCCAAGTGAATCTATATTTAATTAGCATACCCTACATGAATCGACGACCGAACGTCCGGGCGATAATACAAATTTAAGTAGGCCACAGATGCATAATAGTGAGGAGAAATACAATATTGATGGAGCCAGGAGGTTCGCTGCGCTGCTCGGAAGAACAAGGGCTCTCCGATTTTTCTACTCTACTCCACATCAGCCAAAGAAAGACATGTTACCTAACGAGGGGAATGCTTTCCCGGTCCCATTTTTTCTTTGGGGTATTTGAATTCTCAAGGCCCACCCTGATCATGGTGGTCGTCGAAAGAGAAAGGCTCCATTCCTTAGGGGCCGTGACGGTGGGCTGCTGGATTACGTCGAGCTGCTCAACACCCTCGCACCTTACAGGCCTTGAGCGTGACGTCCACCCGTTCACCGTTCACCGGCACCGTTCAACGTTCAACGTTGACGTCACCGACCTACGATCTCCCGAGCCCCAACAGCCCTTCTGGATCGTCAAGCTCAAGTTTGACCTCGACCTCGACATCGGACGTACAGTACGTAGAGTAATCGGTATCGCCAAGATTCGAAACGCGCATGCCCCGATGATGCATAACATAACATAACCAAATGGCACATCTCCCTCACTCACCACCGTGCTCACTACTGCCAGGCGCCAGCTCCGCCCTAGTCTAGGAATGCTAAAAATAGCCTCCGTGCTCTCCTTTCTTCGACCACCACCCACTAACGAATGTCATGACACCTCCATCCTCCCAATTAACTCCCCGCGACAGTGAAACTCCTTTCCCTCTCCCATTCCCAGCCCCGCCTGATCGACTGGACAGACAGACAGATAAATGACCGACCTGAGTCAACTTGAAGTACGCGCGGTCTCGGATGAGTGAACACTGAGCGGAAGAGGAGCTCTTGGTCTCGTCGCCGGCTCTGAGTGTCGGTGTTGGTGTTGGTATCACTGCCTCCGCCGACGGATCCAACGATGAAGGATGCTCAAGTAGGGCGGGTACGCAGCCCAGCGTCTAGAGATAGGAAAGCTCGCGCCCCCTTCGCAGATGCAGACATCAGCCCAACGCTATCGAGTGCTCTACCAATATGTCAACGCCGACGCCTACGAGGTCGAGCCCCCCCGCTACCCATGCATGCTCTACGCATCCAACGCTGACCCAACCTCACCGCCAACGCCAACGTTCGTGAGCGCAGAAGAGGAGAAGCGGCGCCTGAGCAGCAGCAGCCACTTGAGCGCTACGCCCTCCTCCTCCTCTCCCCACTCGGTCTCGGTCTTGACGTTGGCCGCGCCTCCTCCGAGTTATAGCGCGCTCAACCCTGGCATGGGGGGGTTTGATCTGGGTGCGTTGGGTCAGGGTGCGTTGGAGGCGTGGTCCAGGAACGACTCTGAGAGGACGTTGACTGCTGAGAGGACGTTGGCTGCTGGAGGTGGCGATGGGGATGTATGACGTGACAGGTGCACATTTATTCCCCGCGATCAAACTCGTCTCCCCGCGCAAATTCGGACATCGAAGTTCGAAATATTATGTTCAGTGCTTATATCCCAGTAGATGTTGGTCCATCCGGCCTATTTGATTGTCATACGACCATCCAGGCTGGCTTGTTCGACCGTAATGAGGTTCGACTGCCCGTGAGAACACAGTCTTGGGACACCCTGAGAGGGTGGAAACGACGTCAAACTGAGAGCAAGTTTCTTGTCTTGTAATGCTGCTAATATGTTAGACAGATGCTTGAATTGATAGTATAATTTCTCTCGTCATATCTTGGAGAACAAGCGCCGTTTGTTAGCCTGTTACATCAGCAAAGCAAGCCCGCATATTTTTTGCACGCAAACTTCTATGTTGGCAGGCGATCTATGGCAAAATCTCAACAGATGTACTGAAATTTCCGATAATCAAATTTCTGCATCAAATCCCCACTCGATGGATGCACAATTGGGGCAGGTGCAAGGACTTCGCTCTGCAGCTCGAGCACTTGAGCAGGGGACCGATCTGTCTGTTTATTAACCTGAGGCTCTGGGTCTGCTGCTGGAATATTTAATCCAAACTTTGTGGACATGCCGGCGTCGAGGATTGAGGTTCAGCGTTCCATGCCGGACGAGCTTATGGCACAAGCGCCGGCGTGGCCGGGCCGAATCACCCAGACGGCGAAGTACATCAGCACTATGGATACATTTCGAGTGGCGTACCGCATTAGCTCCCATTTAAACGTCATGGACCAAGTTGTCCATGGCTTACTATGTTGAGCCCATCTACATAGTCTTGTTATTTCTGCACCTCAGGTGAGGCGCTATGACTACGGAGTTGAAATGCTATAATGAGATGCTATTCACAAAGGTTGTCCTTGATTTAAGCATATTCCATTTGAATTATGACTTGCCCGTGCTGGAGCGGAACGTTCAAATTCAAGCAATTATGATACAAGGCCAATTCTCACGGGTGGGAGAGCCTCAGAACAGCCCAAAAAGAGAGCTTGTGCATTACCGTACCACAGAAATATGTTCATTATTCTGACAATTGATAAACAAGCAGCTTAAAGTGTTGTAATTCTAGCTTCGAAGTTTGAATATGCGCGGGGAGCTGGGTTTGATTGTGCGGGAATAAATGTGCACCTGTCACGTCATAGGGGATGGGACTGGGAACACAGTCGCACTTACAGTTGTTGGTGCAGAGGACAGGGATGGGGAGGACCCCAACCCCAACCCCTACTCACCGTTCTTCAAGTACGCACGCGCTGACGCCGACGCCGACACGCACCACACCACCTCTGCACAGTGCAACTGCGTCTGCGTCCGACGCGTTCAAGTGCAAGTTGGAGGGGTACCAGCACCGCGCGTCGCTCCAGCCCTCCGCCTCCCCCACTTCGGCTTCCACTTGCGCTTTGGGGTCGGCTTTGGGGTCGTTGTCTTTGTCTTTGTCTGGCTGTTCGTCGTCCTCGTCCCATTCCCACTCCCATTCCTCCTCGGCATCTGCGTGCTCGGCATCTTCGACATCCACCGCCCCTAGCACCTGCACCTGCACCTATTCCTCTTCTGAGTCTCCAGTGGGGCACGTGCGTCCCCATCTGATCCTGCACTTGCAAGTCGACCAAGGACCTGGATCAGGATACAGTACCAGCAGGCCGCGCTACACCTACCCCTCCTACAGGGTGGGTGAGGTCGTTCCGGTCACTTTGCGCTCTTCCGCGCTGACGCCGTCCGTGCGTCCTTCCTTCCCCTCTCCTGCATCCCGAGCTCTATCGGCCTCGGTTCCTCCTCCACATGCATATGTCCTTCCGCAAGCCACCCCGCTCGCACCGCCCCCTCAGGCAGCACTAACACCAGCACCAGAGCGAGCGCCGTGGGAGATGACCCTCCCACTCCGCATTCGGTGGCACTCGCAGGGGCACGTGCATTTGCGCATAGGCAGGCAAACGCGCATAGACAGGCACACCTGCAACCACACGCATATCCGTTCACCCAACAAGTCCGCGGTCCTGCGCACCCTGCTCTTAGTGGCGCACGGACGAGCGCGAGCGAGGTGTATCGGTCTAGTGGTTATGGTAGAGAAACCGAAGGGCAGGTCCAGGTGTACGCCGCGCACTACCCCCGCCCTCGGGCCCCCTCCTCCGCGCGACCGCAAACGCAACCTCAAACGCAATCGCAAACCCAAACGCCAAAGCACCCCTCCACGCCGCTCATACGCGCTGACACGCCCAGCACCGAGCTTTGGTCCCTAGCTCCATTTCCAAAGTCCAAATACACATCCTGCTCTGGATCATCATCGTGCTCTTCTACCAGCACCGGCAGCACGAGCAGCAAGTGGCCCGCACCCGGGCCCGATTTAAACGATATCGTCCCGCCGCTCCCACCCCCTGCTGCCTGCGGTTCTTCCTTCGTTTCTGCTTGTTCTGCCCCTACTGCTCCTGCTTCTACTGTCGCAAATGCCAGCACGAGCCTGAGCACGAGCGCCAGTGGAGGTGGAAGTGCGAGCCGGGGTACCGGTACGACGACGCATTCCTGGCCGCCGCGAGCCTCGCGCTCCTCCTCCCCTTGCCCTTACGCACAAGCCCGCATACAAGACCAAGACCTTGGTTACGGTTAAGCACAAGGGAACGTGAACGACGGACAAAGACAAATTAAAGAAACAGGCCAAGGCATTCGACTTCCCGTCCCCGCCCTCTGCATCCGAGTTGCTCCAGCGCTCCCCCCAGGGTCCAGCGCTGATCGACGAAGATGGGGTGGCGACGCCTGGTACAGTTGCTTCCCGGGGGGCCGCCGTCTCCGCCCCGTCAAATCCCGAAGAGGCATCCGACGCACTGCAAATGCGTACCTTGGGCTTAGGGCCAGGATCTGCCGCGGGACGACCAGTCCAAGCCTGCCAACCAGGACCGCGTCCCGCCATGTCCGTGTCTGTGTGCCCCACCACGTCCCCCACCCGCCGAGTCTCTAGCCCTAGCCCCCTCGTCCGAGTCAACGAAAGCAGTGGCAGCGCGGAGTCAACCCCGCCGCACCCACGCGGCACACAACGCGAATGGACGAGCGGCCTGTGCGCGTTCTGCATTAATCCCAGTCGTAGCCTAGATCTCTACCTGGCCGCGTACGTCCCCCCCCTTCCCCACCCCACAACAAAACAAAAACGGGTGCTGCTCGATGCTAGTATGTACCTTCTCCGGCGCCGCGTGGACGTCTTTCTCCGACGCACTGGCACCAGGCACCCACCAGAATTCTCAAGACCCCCCTTGATCATGAGACATAGTCGTCGAAAGAGAAATCTCAGCGAGTGAAACTTGGTCCTATTACATATTGGAGGGAGCATAAATTAATCATTCGCGACAAAAACTTGCCCTGTTCAGCACTAGAGCCCTCCGATTCACTCTTGTCGGGAGGCATAGGTGCAAATGAAATGCCATGGACCCCGACTACGCCTTCGAACAGACTTCTAACTCTGGTAGCACATCAGAGAATTCGGACTCGATCAAGGACATCGCGTCGGTAGGACCATAATCAAGAGTTGAGGTATTATCCTTCTGCCTGAGACTAACGCTATAAGCGCACTGGTCTGAATGACCTGTGTTACAAGCTAGGCAGGCTGCATCGGATCTTCGATCAGCGACGTTGGCACTGGCAAATGGGTCAGAAGAGCTTTCTCGCCGTTGCTGCAGAACGGATCTGATGTAAAACACCTTCGCGATGTCCTTCCACTCGAGTTCAAACGGCTTGCGCAGCTCCTCGTACGTGAGCGTAGGCTGTTCGATCACGCGGGTGTATCCCCTGGTGATCCAAGCCCTGACACGGTACTTAATTCCTAGCAAAATATCTTCTGCAGGTGTGCGGAAAAGAAGCATGGGGGTAAAGATGGTGATGGCAGCGTTCCGCGTCTAATGCGTCCCTCTCCGTGAGCTGCGGGCTCTTATAGCAGTTGTATGCTTAATGCGCCCACCTCTTTGAACGTCCACAGTGTAGCAACCTCAAGGGCGCCTACCCAGTCCGAAAACGACATGGAGATGCATCCCCTACCGAACCTCTGGGATTAGTATTTGTCCAAACAGTGAGCACTGCTGCGACTCACAGAGGGTAAATAGCATTCAGGAAACCAGAGAGCAGCTCCGGCCCAATGGTGGATAGTGTTATAATTATAACTACCGATTTGTGACTGTCGCCTGCACCTCTTTCGGTGGCCGTTAGGCTGTCCCCTTCTGCGTTAATGTCTCCCGAAACCCCATATAACTTCCCGAACGTCGATCCTGGCACCAGGAGGCCAGATTTCGGGACCCTGAACAGCACGTTGTTGGCCTTAACAAACAGTAATCGGGTGAGCGCCGTGTCCCAATGTGAAAAGACAGCCGTACAACAGCACTTACTTGAATAATTATGTCCTCAAAGTAGTACACTTCATGGCGCTTCAGAGTGCCGATGCTGTCCTCGGGCAATTGAGAGATCTTGGGCCGGTGGTTGTTCTTGGTACAGATGCTGCAACCACAGCTCCACCCGTATTCACCAAATCTATCCATCGCCTTGAACTCATCCCCGAACATTATATCGACCTGTCGGCGAATCTCTACAAAAGGCATGGGCATCACAAACAAACAGCGGCGGTTTGAACGAAGAAAAAAAGAGCGCTTACTTAGCGCGTAAAACTTCTTCGACAGCAACCTGACATACGCTTGGACGGCAAATATTCTTGAAATCGTCTCCCAATCAAGAGTGACAGGATGGCGAAGGGACTCCAATTTGAGGCCATTATCTTCTACGAGGCGTATGATAGAGTCCCTCAGCCAGTCGCGGACGCCGTACTTTTTCGCAAGCAGGACGTTTTCTACCGCATCTCTCTCCAGGATCTGCTTGGACAGGGCAGCGATCGCTTTTTGGCGAATCTATAAGACACGTAGACCATCTGTAATCACGACCATCTGCACGATTCTGACGACCCACCTCACCAAAATTCCACATAGTAGCCAAATCTAACGCCCCGACCCATTCTTCAAACGTGGAGGCCGTCCTCTGGCTTCGAAAACAGGAATGGGCGATATCAGCATCGGAATTTATCTTTAAGTGACCACCACGAGCCATGGGTCTTGAAGGTTCTTATTTAGCAGTACTCACAATGGATACATGACCAGCAGGAACCCTTCGAAATACGCCTTCGACACGCCCTCCAACACGATCGGGTGTGCATCGCACGTTCCCTCGCTCATCGTGGAGAGCTGGACAGGCAGACTGAACATGGCGGGGAAGACGGAATCGCGATCTGCGGCCGTCAGGAACGCGCTCTTCGGGACGCGGAAGAGGGTGTCCTCGACCTGCAGTGGAATTCAAGGAAAGTGAGGACTCTGGGTTCAGTCGGAGTAGTAGTAGTATAGATGCACTGACAGTACCTGGAATACGACCATGTCGAAGTAGTATTTCTCGTGCTTTACCGGTTCCAGGTCCGACGCCTCGACTGGATCCGCAGTAGCAACAGTGGCATTGTCATCCACTGGGAGCTCGGTTTCCGAAGCCATTGTTGGGAACACGTTGTCCATGGTGTGAGTGTACCTGCAGCCTCGAGTCGTTGATTCGGGAAGAGCTCAAGAACGTCGGACACTTATCATGGGCGCCTATCTAAGTACTGATCATGTGGCTGATGAACCCACGGAAGGGTGGCGTCGACGTGGTCTACATACTCGCGCATTCCAATGCACACCTGGTACTTGAACGATAGGGAATCAAAACTTTGACGGGAATACCGTTCCGCAGACAGGTCCTCGCGCAGTCAGATTCAATTTAACAGTCAACTTTCATCATCCTCAAGTCATCTCCACACCCAACACTCAGACCCGTTGTGTTTCCAAACCATCATTCATATTGCTCCAAACCCATCATCTACCAGTACCCGAGTCGTGTACAAAAATGCCATATGCGTTTCCGAGTCCCTAACCCAAATCCTGCATAGGCTTAGTAACGCTGCTCGCCAAAGCTCTCCTCCTCTAGTTCGAGCTCGCGCGACTCCTGCGTGAGCGCGCACGGGGCGCAGATGAAGGACGTGCAGCAGTCGCCGCATCCGCCGCCTTTGATGTTGTAACGCGAGCGGATGTTGCCACGGTTCATCATCTGTTGGGGGGGAGGGGCGTTAGTTGGAGTTTATGGCGTGGTGAGGGGGAATAAGAAAGGACGGAGGAGAGGGAGGGAAGACGGAGGAGGGGGAGAGGGAGGGGGATAGGACCATCATCAACATGATCGGGCGCCCACCACCGTCCATCCAAACGTGACGATTATGCGCGGTACTCTCCCATGTCCGGGTCACGATGTCCACGGAAGCGAAGGAACAAACCAAAGCCAAGGCCAAAACCCCAGAACCAAAAGTAAAACCCCAGAACCAAAAGTAAAACCCCAGAACCAAAAGTAAAACCCAAAACCCAACTCACCTGGAAGATGAACCCAAGCCCGCACACGGCGAAGATGCCGTGGGTCATGCACGAGCCGGAGCAGCACGAGCCGCCGTGGTCGGGATGGGGCACGCCCTGCGTCTGCAGGTGCTCGTACCGGTGCTTGTTCTTGCCGTACACGACGCACGGGAGGCAGGTTGCCAGGAGGCCTGGAGTGCACAGAAACAATCCTCGATTAGTCTTTCTGGCAAGAGAAATGGAAAAGGGAGGGAAGGGAGGGAAGGAAGGGAAGGTAGACTCACAGGTCCCAAATGCCCCACAGCACCCGCACACGCCATTGCTCCAGTCGCGCCCGTCAGCGTCGACGGGCATGTTCTTCGCGTTGCGGTTGCCCCCGCCGCCCGGGGCGACGACCATCCCGTGGCTTGCGGAGGGCTGGGATTCGTAGACTCTCGACATCTCGTTAGGGTAGATCAAAGGATTCGAAAGGTGAGGTCGTAACGTAAACGTTGAAAGAGGTGAGGACACAAGAACTTCGACCAGCGAGAGTTCGTAAGTTAACGTGGACTTGCGCTGCAAGAGGGCGGAGGGAAAGATTGGGGGCGTTGCCTTGGGAGGGTTATATACTCTATCGACGCCCACGTTGCTGGACATCTCCGGCCGGTGATGGACAGATCATCAGCGAATTGTGCGGATGCTGGCTCCAAATCCCACCGGGAAAAGGCAATTTGGAGCGAATGATGGAGGAGAGGCGGTGCAGAGAGGAAAAATTGTCACGATTGATGCCTATTCTTGGTCCTCGCCGGCACCCCTCGCTTCGGCAGACCCTGCGACGAGGGCTGATCCTCGACGGTCTTCTTCGCTCCAACTGGACAACCAGAGTCTGCAGGAGTGTTACGGTAAGAAATGATACAGCCTCGGTGCGTGGTGTTTTACGGCCACCAGTCAAACGTTTCATCAATCAACGGCGAACGCTCCGCAAGGCATATTTGATTCCTCGCAGGGCAAGACGAGCACTCAGGACGTAAGAAAGGGCGTGTAAGCCTCCGGATCCCATAGGAAGTGCCCTCTGGCCCCCGCCGCCCCTCTGGCGTGTTAAGTACTCACGTGACTTCAGCAGATAGGCGCCCATGATTCAGATAAGTACATGATCCCACTCCCAAGGTCTCCGACGTTCTTGAATGTACTCTTCCCTAATCAACTGAGGCTCCTTGCAGGTACACTCCCGCCACGAACGACGTGTCCTGAACACTATCAGCTTCACAGGCCCCGCTCACAGCGGACAACCCCCTGTAGTGCCGATTGTGGTGGTGGCGCGAGTCCAACGCCTGCATGCTGCAGCTTCCGACATACGTACTGTCCATGATTGACTCGGAGTCGAAGTTTTCTAGCGTGTTACTTATTTACCAGCTGGGTCGAAGAAGACTCTTCAAATGAAATAATGCGCAGGAATAGATTGTTACCGATGACGATCGTCCGAGTCTGGCATCAGTCTGTTGGGTGGAGGCATTAGCAGCTAACAACCTTGTACAAGCCTAACAGAATCAAGTGAAGTGATAAGCGCCCATCCTATTCCCGTACTCGATCAGAGCGCCTGGCACGCATGACGCGTCGCCCTAATTAGGTGACGGTCACGCGTGTTTCTGCACGTGCTGTTACCCGAAGGAGAAGCTTTTGCAAGCACGACCAAAGCTGGCGCCACACTCGATGGTCAGCTGGGTCGATCAGCAGCTTCGATCTGACCTCCGCTCGTCCAGACCTCCAACCGTGTTCTCACCTGCAACTGAAGCTTTGGCTCACGACCTGTCAATACTTTAGTTCCTCTCAGATTCTCCACGATACCAGAGTACTACAGAAAGTGACAGACGATGTGCGAGCAGAGGCGCCCAAGACCAAGGAAATGAAATGAACGGAACCAAATGAAGCTCAATTACCCCGCATTCTTTCACCGCTCACAAGACCCAAAGGAAACCCAAATGAAGCTCAGCTGGTTTCCCACATATATAAAGCCCCCAACTGCATTCCTGAGCTTCCCAACACCCCACTCAGGATCTCCCTCTTGATCGCCCCAGCTGCTCCGCCTCCAGCTCCCTGTGTACGAACCCGGATTCTTCAAGCACAGACCCTCACCGCAACGATGGCCGAGACCGCACCTGCCCCCGCGACCGTCGAGATCAACGACGCCATCTTCTGCACCCACTTCAAGGAAGTCGTGCGTATCCTGCTTTGAGTTCATCTTGTTCGACGGGGACGACTGGCCCGGTGGGGGCGTACATGCTTTCTGCGCCATGCGGTGTTCTCATCGGATCGCCCCTAGTGCTCGGATTGCTCGTTCGATGGACGGGAGGAGAACGATGCGTTCTTTGGGGTACGTCCTTCCGTCGCTCTGCCTTCGGCGGTGATGGGGTGCGAGTGCTAAGTGCCGTGTGTGTGATGTACGTTGTATAGTTCGACCCGATTGACCGAGATGGCATCGAGTGCCCGCCTGCGACGCAGAACAAGGAGGGCGTCTATCAGTGCAAGAAACATGGGTCTACCTGTACGCCTGCTATCACACCCCTATTTGTTCCGTCGTCTCTGATCACACTCTGTTCCTGATAGCGTGCAACCAGTGCTATGGGTGGAAGAAGCAAATAACGAGGGCGAGAGCTCAGGCGAAGAAGGCTGGAAGAAAGTAGCCAGCAGCAACTCCAACCCCAACTCCACGCAGACTAGTGACGCCGTTGTGACCTCTCCCTCGTACGAGGATGTATTGCTATACAGTGTGCCAGTATCCCAGTTACGCTGCGCATGGTTGTCGCTCGGGCACATGTAGAAATATAAACAAATCGAAGTGTATCCATTCGCACCGACGTCGTTGCGGAAGCCGGGGAGCGAGAGGTTAGTCAGACAACGGATTGGCGGCCCGTGCGCAGTCTACAAGGTCGGCCGATCCGAATTTGGTGTATCGCTGACCTCTTTTGGGTCATGGTGCAGCAGACTTCTCGACAGGACTTGCTGTCGCCGTCTAACCTCGGGTTCTAAGAGTTGCAGCTGATTTCATAACGATAGGCCATCGTAAGCGAAATACACATACAGATCGCCAGGTTGGACTTGGAGTTGAAACTTCGACGCCAGGGATCCGAGAAGGAGCCCAAGAGACCCGTAACAGAAATCTCAATGCATTCCTGAAGTCTAGACGCCGAGGAGGCGAAATTCTCTCTGATCAAGAGAACGCAAATGCTTCTAGTCCGGCTGCCCTCGATGTTTCGCCAGTTATGTAAACGCAAGGTCTTCATACAACATACTCTTTGAGGACTCGGTTCTGCCTTCTTGGCCTCATTGACAGTCAATTGCTCTGTATGAACCTCCTGACTGGCGAGACAGTCTCCCTACTGACACGATCGTAAAGGTTCTGCTTTTTCTCAACGGTCTATAATTGTCGCATTCCCAATGCTGGCCTATAGTTATGTATCCTGACTTCTCGGCTCGTGAGAGGGTGTTAATTCTCGGAATGCACCCACCTGCGTATATTTTGCAGCTGATTGAAAATCGTTAGAGCCTTTTGGCTGACGTTTCTGTTCAGTACCTTTGTTTGTTGGTGAGGTTGACACTGGCCAGCCGTTTTAACATGCCTGCTCTCAACTTCAGACCCAAAAAATCTCAGTTGTGATATGTCTCAGTCTCCTACTCTGGGTTCCAGAAGTCATCCCGAGCGAGGGGCAGGGCAGGGAGGAAGGGATCACCTGTGCTCAGCAAGCGCCTAGGCCGGCTTTCGGCATGTTCGGGAAGGCCTCGATTCCGTCACATTCTGGTAAGGGCTTGTTTGGGCGTAAACAGTTCGCTGAAGAGCAACGCGAAGCGAAAAACTCTATCGTTTTGCAATCAGCTGTGATGTCGGGCGCCTATTGTTATCAAAACAACTCTATTTGTGATAAGAATCGGTATTTGCTACGTACACCACTCCTTCCCTCCCAACCTTTCAATCCGGTCTCCTCTATATCTACCGCCTTGCGTTACGTAGAAGAAATCAGGCGGTTACCCTCGTCAGATGTACTCGCTACGAATTCGTCCCCTCGGGATCTTGAGCCTATAATTGATCTTGGTTGGCACTTTTGAATTCTTGACATCGTGCTGTAACTCGTCCTATGAATTCTAGAACACCGATGTATTCTTTGATCAATTCTCTAGGTGTCAGTTCAGTGTCAATTTGGGGTGACGAGGTGCCGGAGTGTCGGCTTGCGCGTACAGCGAGACATTCGCCTGATCCAAATTTGGTTCTTCTTTCACCGCTTTGGGCATGCAGTTCTGGTCGATGACGAGACTCTTACTTGTCTTCGACATTCAACTTCAGCCAAATCGCGAACTCGAAGTTACAGTCTATCAACACGAAAAATACATACACTGCTGGGTATCTATTGCAATCCACGAAACTTCACCCCTCAGCCATAGTCATAGCCGCCAAATTTCTTCCCATCTACTCTATAATACCATCTACGGTCTTGTATTCCGGGGCTTACATGCTGTATCCTGGATAGCCTGCGTAGCCAGAGTAGCCCGAAGACCCAGAGTACCCAGAGCGGTACGTCATTGTTTGCGCAGGTGCAGGTGCAGGTGCAGGTGGGTTTATCGGGAACCACTGGACGACGACCATCTCTGCTTGGCCGATGCCGTCGTAGACGTTATTTGCGCCGAACTAAATCCCACAAGTAAGTAACGCGCTTCACCACCGCTCCAAAGCCCACGACGCACCTTCATCGTATTCCCTTGCTACACCACGTCAATTCCGAGTCTTCAGCGTCAGCTCACAGGCTCATCTTAGTCAAAATTTAAGCGCTCACCAAGGTCCCCTCATCCAGCTCGTACGGCGTGACCACGGTTCCCGTGCTACTTTTCTGCACCCCCATCTGGAGTGCCAGCTGCGCCCCCTGGGGAAATTCGCCCAAGTGCACGACCTCTTGACCGTCGGCGCACAGCCACGCGGCGGCGTTCTTGTCGTACTTGGTTTTGGTGAGCGTTTTGAGGACCCGGTTGTGGTGGAAGACGTGGAGGTCCGTTTTGTAGACACGCGGAGAGAGCTGTAGGAGGATGGTAAGTTTTTGGACGAGGAGAGGAGTAGGTGGGAGGCGTACGGCGTAGACGACGGCTTTGTGCCCGGCTGGGATGTTCGCATAGACGAGGGTGCTGGAAAGAGGAGAATAGAGTGAATTTAGCGGAGCATATTTTCGTTTGCGTTGAGAGAACTCACGGCATCCTGCAAGTACTTTTCTAGGTAGTAGAGAATGGGATAAGAGGCTACAAATGCGCGCTGATTTTCTCGCCTCCAGACAAGCCTACCTTTATACTGGTTTTTCAACTCCTCTCAGCTCCTCCCTACCCTCCTGTCGCCCCAATGAACAGGTACGAGCGGACACCCTGGTCAGAGAATGAAGTTCCTAACAACTTTTCCGCTCCAGGGCGTATTCAGCCTGAAGGTAAAGCCCCTCGGCCACCACGAATTGTACGAATGTCAGGATCCGGTATTCTGATCCCTCCGAACTCCATGGGTGTCTTGCAGTTGACTTGTTCTTCCCTTCCTCCCACTGAGTCCTCGCCGCATCAGATTCAAACGAGAATATTTCTGGCGTCGACTTTCAGGGCGGTCAGAATATTTCTCACCGTCGTTGGTTGTTCCGTTGGTTATTCCAGTAACTCTTGAAGGTCCTTCCATAGTCCGTGTCATTTACTCTGGTTGCGGTGCGCGTTACACACGTATACTCCACTCCGCTATTCATTGTATTGCTACTCAGCCTCTCCGACTCGGAACGCCAACAATCCAAATACATAATCCATCTGCTGCCAAAATCCTGGGCCACGTTCCACGGCGCTTATTCGTTAATCACGGAACGGGCATTAGCGCCCGCTGTTCCGCTGATGACGGGCCCAGCCTGTCAACAGTTTGAATCAGTCGGAACGCGGGCGGGGCTGTCAAGGTGATCCACCCAAAATGAAGTGTCTGAGTCTCGGCGTCCATGCTTGATGTTCTGTAGATAATAGACGTGATCGAGCAGACAGAAGGAATGGAATTGACCTTCGATATTCGATGTCTGTTCTGTTTGTCTGGGCTCTCTTCGTCTGTCTGATTGACTTGGTCAATATTGAGAACGGCAATGCTGATAGACTCTGACTCATTCCGAGGGTACACGTGTGCGTTTCGGGATGGAATGCGTCCGGGTGCCATTGCCTGAAAGTAAGCGGAATCTAAACTCGAGTACAAATTTATAATGTACATGTTGCAGATTGCATCGCGTGTAAATCAGTTATGCTCACTAGATTGACCGAAGAAAAGATAAAAGGAGATGTCCTTTTGAGGAATGTCGGTAGCTGGAATCGAACCAGCGGCTCTTCGGGGTTATTGCACGACCACAACGAAGTGATTTAACCCCTAATCGATACCGACCGCTTTTCTTGGCAGTTTCGCATCTCGCCTTGGAGGACGTCTGAAGTCGTCTGTGATAACTCCGAAGTTCGAGGAAAGTAGCAAAATTAAACTGAGGTTACATGAAAGCATGTACGGGGTTGTCCATCAGACTTACGCTTTTGGTTCTCCTATTCCCCGAATGGGAAGCTGCCACATGGTCTACAAATAGCTCAGCCGCCGAGCAACATGTAATGCCACCGGCGCCTAATTTGGGCCAGCTCGTAGCGCATACCACGGGTATTCTATAAGAAACTGTGGGAGGTAGTACCAGTCTACTTATATATCCACCTTGCTCTGTACTGGTATATTGCAACGATCAAGTGCTGGCTCGATTATATAGAACGAGGCAAAATGGCAGCCAACGAGTCAATCAGACGTCGGGAGTATCAAAATTTGCATAGTGGTACAAAATTCTAAATAACGGCAGACAAATATGTGCGACTGAGCTACCGTGTTTCATAGCCACACGCTTGTCCAACTTGCCCTCTGGGCTTACAAGCACTGTGCTACAACAGGTGAGTAGGCAACCAAGCTCCTATCCGATAGGAGGATATACGCGCGACAAATACCTTCTAGAGCTCCACAGAAATTAACTTCTCTTCTCCAGCGGAAAGCATGTTAGATGGCCTAAGAACGGTGGAAATTGAGCTCGTACTCGCCGCGGTGCGTGTGAAAATTCAAGTCGCGTCCACGCGTCGGGTCATCACGTGGAAGGAATCCGCTCTGGGTTCTGGACTTTCACTAGCACTGTTGACCTTGTCTTGAACGACGCGCTGCACCTCATACTTTTCCCTCGAGGATCTTCATATCTTTGTCGGACCGGGATGATACTCAGCACTGCACGACTAAGGATCTTCTGGCAATGCGTGGAGCCTTCCTGCAGCTTCCTGCTGAGCCCCACCCCGCCCTATCCTCTCAATCTGGAGAGATCAACTTGAATTAACACGTCTCTCCCCAACTCTCCTCTTTCTTCCTCTTTTGTTGTTACTTGGAGCTTTCTAATTGCAAATTTGATGAGAGATTTGAATACTTGCAGGAAGAAAGCAGTGGTGTAGTGCAATGAGGCCTCGATGAGGTACGTTCCTTTTTGATGATGAATTGCCTCAGTGTTCTGATATTTCCTGCCGCCTTGCAGAGCGTACCATTTTCGCTGTCGTTGAGAAAGCCACGTATCAGAAAAGCCAGGCTCCTAGAGGGGATATAATACAGAAATGTGGATTCTTCTTCGTTGAGCTGAGACCTCGATATCCAGAAATTTTAACCCGTATGTCGCCTGTAGGATCTCAGCGAATTCCGGATTTACCTGGCAATCGTTATAGGAGCAACAATTCTCCGCTTAGTTCGACTTTCATCCAGTGTTGCCTGGAAAGCAATCAGGCAGAAAAAATAACCTCTCAAGCCTTCCGGTGCAACCTTCATTTTTCCCTTGGGAGCCTCTAACTTACGAAGATTCCAGAATCGAGACGAGTGAACAAGTCAAGTCTAAATCAACCTCACATTAGGGTCTCATTCTAGTGTTTCTCCGACCCTTCATACCTTTGGGATTTCTTATTGAGGACACGCCGTTGAAAGCTATCACCAGTGCCAACGGGTAAGCATATCACCGATCTCTCTGGTGCAAGATGGCTACGTCTGATATCTGCATCCAAAATGACAGCCCTTCCATTTCCAAGTTCGCTGTACCAACTGCACCGGATGTTGACAGGATGATGGGCAAGAGTTCGTGCGATGGGCTGTGTACTGCATGGATCGAGCTCCAGTAAATCCCCCTTTCTGCCCATTTCAGAGCAAGTTTACCGACAGCAAGCATGGGAGATGGGTAGGAAAGGCCGCCTGCGTCGTCAGCGAGGCTGACGCCTTGTTCTCCCGACGACAGAGCATGTGCAGCTCGCCAGCCACATCTTTAATGCCTAGGACATAGTCTAATCGTTCTACGTTTGTCTCTTCTTCTCGTCTTTCGTATTCTTTTCTGCCCAATCACTATTTTATTATCTTTTGTGCCTTCGTGCTTTCGACAGGCTTTCTTACTTTGCTTTGATAAACTCGCTTGCTTTTTTCGCCTTGCGATGTTTTGGCTCTCCTTCTTTTCCGATCGCAAGGGAGCTCCCTCATCTCGTCCTCAAGCTGACAAATGCAACAAGTACCGTGGATCGTCTAGCCGTTTTGAGGAGTTTGCATTGCTGCTCACGAATACGTCTCGCTCCGGAAGCCCGAATCAAGAGGCCAGTAGTGCCTCCCCGAGCTTATTGGATGATCGTCTGATCTATTTTCAGGCTGTCATATCTACTGCAAGCAACCCTAGGTATCTCAACGGCTACTTCGTCCCGGTAAGTAATTTAAGAGACCTCGTTCTGGACTATATGTATGACAGGCGTGGACGCTTATTCCTGTTCTCTAGAATACGGAGCATCCTGATACATTAGCAGCCTTGCAGGCCATCTACGAAGCACTACACGACCCTTCAATACTCGATGCTAGGAGACACCTGCGTTACGGCCTGCAACCAGTGATCCACATCGTATTCCCGGACACGCCGCTGCGAACACCTCTATCTGTGAGTCTAATCTATTCCAATCGTAGTCATATACAAAGGACACGTTGTATGTTCGTGTATGCAATGTTCAGTGCTCGTGCCGCGCGATTTTGAGACTGATCGCTGATGGTTGTCTAATACTTAGGATGCTCTTCACACCCCCGGCCCACGTTGCGTCCTCGACCTCATCGATGGCAAAGCTCATCCTGCCGTCGCCCACCTGGCCTTCCCACTATGGCCTCTAGCAGCTTCTGCCAAGGTGGGGCTGGCTATTTCTGCCCTCCATGCCTCGAAGACACCCCTGCTCCTCCCATCCACCCTCTGCTCGCACCCCACCCCCCTTCCTCCCGCCCGTACCACTATTATGAATGCCGGCGATTTTTCGATCATCCGCTTCCTAGGCGAGGGTACGAGCGGGAAGGTGTACTACGTCAAGGACAGAATCTCAAGAGCGAAGGTGGCGCTCAAGGTCATCCCGAAGGAGGACAAGAACGAGTATGCGCTGGGCGTAGTCCTCCAGGAACGCGAGATATCTGAGAAGCTATCGGACTCGCCCTGGTTTGTTGGCCTGTGGGCGTCGTGGCATGATCGGGCCAACCTTTACATCGCTATGGTGCGCTCGCTTCTCTCATGTTGGCGTATGGAGTTCGGGCGATTGACTTCGTCTTGGTGATAGACTCTGTACCCCACCGATCTGGACAGCGAGATGATCAAATGCAAAATTATTGAGCCTGAGAGAGCGCGGTTCTACATGGCGGAAATTGTGCGTTTCCTCGTCCTCCATACACGCCATAGTCATCGTCTAACGCTACTCCGCAGATTATAGCTCTGACTGAACTCCATTCTCGCGGGATAGTCCACCGCGATATCAAAGCCCCCAACATACTTATAGACAGAGACGGGCACATCGTCCTTGGAGATTTCGGACTCGTGAAGGACTTTAATCGAATACCCACTCTTCCGGAGCGGGTTTACCAACCGTACTGGCCCTACCTGCCTACAGATGATCCAACGAAAGGTGCAACACCTCGGCCGCCTGACCAGCTGCATTTCGTCGCCTGGGATTACCGCGGCTCAGAGCTCGAGATGGCGCCGGAGATTCATATGAGGGAGCCGTACTCGTTCGGAGTCGATTATTGGTCTGCGGCGGTGGTATTGTACTGGATGTTGACTGGACGAGTGAGTTCAATCCTCTATCCTTGGAACATTTCTGAAATTGGCTTGTTTTTAGCCACCATTTTATGAGGACGAGGCGGAGTACGAAGACGGAGGAGAGCAAGATGTGAAGCCGTTATCCTTCAAGATTATCGAAGATGATCTGTACTGGGACCCAGGGGATAAGGTCGATGAAGATGCGAAGGACTTTCTTGAGCGGGTTCGCTGTTGGATAGTCATGCATTTTATTGTTGGCTGACTTCACCCTTTCCTCCAGATGCTTGAGAAAGACCCTAGAGATCGTCTCATGATTTCTTACGAAATACCTAATCACCCTTATTTCGCAAGCATGTAAGCCTGATCTCACACTTTTCTTCTGTGCACGTCTTGACTGATCTTCGGTAGTGACTGGCCTCTCATGGAAGCACGGCTAGTAACTCCACCTTGGGTTCCTACAGGCGACATCGGCCACGTTTATGAACCCACTGCATCCTCTTCCTTTACTCCTGGCGAACCGTATGTCAGTGAAGCAGACGATCCATGCCCAGAGTTCACTTTCCTCTCACAACAAGCGAAAATTTGGCCGCAGCTGGATGAAGACGAATACGACTCCGATTATGATTCTGACGACGACACTGTCACTGATGAGATGGGACCAGGATCAAAACAAGCGAAGATTATACCCACCTGGCCTCACTTTGCGCAGGCACGGCTCGAGCTCTCGAACACCCCGAATGGAAGCCAGGACATCCGTACTCTCAAATCCGACTCTCTGGACTCGAATGTTTCTCTCAAGGATAGTTGGCAACGTTCCTTTGTCAACCCCCCTTCGGACCAGCCATGTGGTGATGGTCGCAAACGGTGGCTGTATGCGCAAGACCTCCTTCAACTGCACACGCCGTACATTGCGTCACACCGCTCCGCCATGAACTCTTCTCCAGCACTCGCGACTAAACCGCGTCAGGTCACCTCCCAACGTCCCCTCTCCGAGATCAACACCCGGCCTCGTGCTTGCACTTCTCGCTTCGAGATAGACCCATCTCTTCTCAACCCGCCAACTGATGCCTCGCGTCCTCAGCACGTCAATCATGTCGTGAACGGCACAGGCGTGCTATTCAAGGTCAAGGTCTGGATATCAAAGCTTAAGACACCGAAGCCGAAGAAGGGCTTCCCATTGAGCCGACTGTCGTTTCCCAGTTAAATTCTCACTTCGTACCGACTTCACGAAACCCAACGTACATTCATTGACCTCTTCGCATTTCTCCTGCTTCTCTTTCACCGATACTACTCAATCGGCAGCTTGGCTTTGCCATACCCTTCATGAATCATGATATGTAATGTCGTAACGCACTTTGCAACGTTTCTATAGAATGTTTTCACTTTCACTTTCCTTTTGTCATCGAACCGAAGCATAGGCTCCAGGCTTTCATTTTCTTCCAACTGTGGCCTCGTGTCGGACGCTGTCTGCAGCTTTTCCACTTTTATGCCAGAAGACGAGCGGTCAGTCAGACACGTGATTTGGCGTCAGTCATCCATGTCGTCTCTTGCACCCGATCTCATTCTTCCCAGCTTCGGGTTGTTATACCTGACATCAGAAGGCTGCCTCCGAATCCGCTTATTGTAGCGGGACCTGTTATATCTGTTCCCCAGCAAGGAGCATGGGAGCGTGCTTTAGCGGCACAATCTGTCTCAGGTACAACGGACAGCGAAATTTCGCATGTACCCCGTCATGAAAAGGCTCTTCGAAATCGACTTCTTGCCTACGACCAACGATCTTTCCTCACCGGCTCTGCAGTTGCTGATTTAGAGGCTGCTTATATTATCAGTGCTGTTCGCCACAATGACCTACGAAAGCTAGCCGTCGTAAGTGTTACTGCAGTGCCCGGGACGATAATTGATGTCCATCTTCAGGAAAATTACCTTACGCAGCAGCGCATCCAACCTTTATTTCGTTTAGATAATGCCGCCAACGCGATTTTGTGTGAGTTGGCCTTTCCAATCCTCCTCAATTTGTCCATAATTTCGTTCCAGTGGAGTCCAGTCTTCACACTCAATGGGATATCTACGGCACGTTTTGCTTCATTCCGCCTGAGAACGACCTTGTCGCTATGCTCGAATCTCTAAAGAGGTCTAACGAACTGTGGAGGCAAGATGCTCCAGACGCTGTGCGCCCGTTAGATGTATGTTCACTTCTCCTCCTCTATTACTCTGACCGCTTCTCTGTAGGTATCCAAGGAACCTTTTTATAGCCCTAAGTGGGATATTATTGTTCTTCACCCTCATGCTATGCTCCCGGAAGGGATGCCCCTCGCCATTGCACAAGATCGCACCTTCTTCAACGGGAGGAACGGAGGCATTCCTGTATCTTCACACTTGAGCTGGACGTGGTGGATTGCCGCTGGAGATACCCTCCGCTCTGCAATTGGAACATCTTTTGAACCCTTTGTCGCCAGGGATCTGCGCAGCGAATTTGGAGTACCTCCCATCTCATCCCTGGCCATGGTCATCAATGCACACTCCAAATTGCAGCGCTTCCTTCAGGATTTGGCATCATCTGCTAGCACTCGGGTGTTACGCTTCGCGCAGCTCATCTCTGACCTGGTTACCGAGATTTTCTTTGTCCCTGCTGCTTACGATGATGTGGCTCCGAAAATGTACAACCTGCTTCTAGCTCAGAGAGCCCAGCACAGGCAGCGGACGGTCAGATCAAATGGCGCGCAGGTGATGCAACCAATAACCCACTTTTCCGGGGCAGGCTTGGGACAGGTTCACGATTCTGGAGGGATAGAAAAGTCGGATTTGGCAGCACCACCCAGTGGTGATGAGGAGCTTGGAGTCGGCTCCTGAACTTCCTGACGCGGATGGCCTGACAGACTCAGAGTTTCAGATTGTTTCTGCTCAAGCCTCTAATCCACGTCTCGATGCAAAGCAGCGTGCAGACGCAGCAATGATGATGCTATTTGGAACTCGTCGTAAGTATTCAAGTTCATGGGACCGTTTGGCTTTCCTAGACCGACCATTGTGGCAGGCTTCGCAGATCCCTATGTGCACGGATCGCCTGGGGGATGACGCCGTCGTCCAAGATCGGCATAGAATCGCGCTCTAGTTTAGGTGTCCAATATCAATTCTCGTTATGTATATTATAATAGAATATATAAATAACCTACACCTCGGAGATATACATGAAGAGTATATCAACATCCATGAGAAACTGGTGGTACCTCTTGAGTCCTGACTGCTTTTGACGCTGACCTTGAGTCTACCCCGGCAGCCCGACCCTTAGTCATGAGCCCAGGCGCCCTGCACACAATGTCGTACTAAGACCATCCAATTGTCCGACTCGGATTTGTGTTACTTCTTCCGCAAGCGGATTGCAGCTGGTCGGTACGTAGTTGTACCTTGCTACCCCCCAAGGAACCCTCGTGTCTGACCATTACAGAGGGCAGAACATACATATCTACGTAGCGCGACGACCCATCTCGAGTCCAACATTCCGCAGCGTCATTGCCCTTCGTTGACGGGTTGCAAACTGTGGACACTTTATTCAATCAGGGAAGATCATAGCGCGAACCCAGGGAAGCCCTTGGTATTTAAACTCCTTTCGGACACTGTACCTCACCGCGAATCGTTATAAAAGACATGGACCTGCCGTTAACCCCCACGGTACCTTCGGCTCTTCCCTGTCTCATCAATGTCACCACTGTCGTTATCGTCGTTGGAAGCGAAGGACTTTCTGGCCATTGGAGCAGCGGTCCTGCTCTCAGGCGCCCTTTACTCTACAGGGAGGCGCAAGTCGAGGTATCCTCCTGGTCCTAAAAAGCTTCCTGTGGTCGGCAACTTGTTCGATCTTCCAAAGGGCTTTGAATGGGAAACATATGCGCTGTGGAGTAAAGAATTCAGTACGTGGACCCACAATCCCTTCCATTGTCCCTCTAGACTGTTGAGATAAACTTTGGAAAGACTCGGACGTGATTCACTTGGAGGTTCTGGGCAAAAGTATCATCGTGGTCAATTCTTTCGACGCTGCTACAGAATTGTTTGATAAGCGGTCGACATTTTATTCGAGTCGGTATGTTTCCTTCTCTCTCTGCTTGCTTCGGAAGTGATTTCTTGGACGACGGGTCGACAGGCCTCAATTTCCTATGGTCAACGAGTTGTGCGTTAGTCCTCTTGTCCTCAACGATGCAAGCACTAATGACTTACAGGATGGGTTGGAAATGGCTAATATCTGCCATGGTTTATGGAGAACCATGGAGAGAGCGGCGGAAGCTCTTCCAAAAGCACTTTTCCTCCAACAACGCACCCTTCTATCAGCCCGTCCAAACCGAATTCATTCGGAAGATGTTGGTTCGACTTGTCGAACACCCGGACGATTTCCTCGGTATAACTCGGCAGTAAGCAGGATCCTCTGCCACACCATCTCTTCCGGTCAAGCAGCTTATGGGCGTGTACAGCGCTGTGGGTGGCATGTCATTGTCGCTAGCGTACGGCATCCCGATCCAGCACCAGGACGATCCGTATATCAGCCTCGCTGAGAAGGCTGCTGCTTCTATCAGCGAGGCCGCGATTCCAGGCGCCTTCCTTGTCGACATGATGCCGTCGCTGCGAGGCATTCTTGAGATGATTCCTGGCAGTACGTTCAAGCAGAAGGTCCAGTATTACCACGACCTCCAAGAGACCTTCCACAACAAGCCGTACGATGCGACCATCAAAAACATTGTATGCGTCTGTCCTTCCTACTTTCTGTGAAATGCTGAAGTCGAAAATCGTAGGCGTCTGGAGTGGCGAAGCCGTCTTTCATGTCCGCCTGTATGGAAGAAATAGATGAAACAGGAAATATACCCCACCAGAAAGAGGTCATAAAGGACACCGCAGGCATCGTATTCGCCGCCGCCGCCGATACGACGCTCTCGGGCATCCACTCGCTCTTCGTCGCCATGCTCCACCACCCCGAAGTCCAAGAAAAAGCCCAAGTAGAGCTAGACCGTGTCCTGGGCGGCCGCCTGCCTGAATTCAGCGACGAGCCGGATCTGCCGTATGTTTCTGCCGTTGTAAAAGAGTTGCTCCGATGGCATCCAGCAACGCCGATCGGTGTGTCGATACCTCCGCCTCCGCTTATTAGAATGCAGCTAAACGCCTAACTTGCAGCTGTGCCACATTATGCAAGCGAGGACGATGTGTGGGAGGGCTATCATATCTCGAAAGGATCCGTGGTCATTGGAAACGCATGGTGCGTGCTCTCTTGGTAAATGTGCCGCTGGAGTCCGAACCATTATCCTCTTTGAAGGGCAATCTTGCATGACGAAGAGGCCTATCCAGATCCATCCGCATTCAAGCCTGAGCGTTTCCTGGACAAAGAAGGCCAGCTTGACAAGAACGTACGCGATCCTGCGCTGGCCGCGTTCGGTTTTGGACGGAGGTTCGTGCCAGACATCGTCCCCATGTGTGGCTTATAACGTTGCTTCCTCCTGCAGGATGTGCCCAGGAAGCCATATTGGCATGTCTGTCGTCTGGCTGACAACGGCGACAATACTTGCAACGCTCGATATTTCGCAGGCGGTAGACGAGAACGGGGTGCCCATTGCACATAAGATTGAGTATCTGCCAGGTCTGATTTGGTGAGCCGTTTGGTTTTGTTATTGTTCCATTCCGAGCTGAGGGGTTTGGTAGCCATCCTGCACCGTTCAAATGTACAATTAAACCGAGATCATCAGCGGCAGAGGCTTTAATCCGCTCGGTCGCTGATTCATATTGAGGCTTATTGGCGATGTCCTTGAATTGTGCCTGTACAGCTGAGAGGTAATTGTAAGTTAGTAGCACCAACAGCGAAATGCCTGTTTAAGATCGTTGCCCCCTCTAGTTGACATGTCGTTTATGGCGAATGATTCGTGAGACGGAAACAAGCCAATTTGATGACGAGGCTGTTGTTTTAAAACAGTGAGACATTGAAAGAACGGAGAAACGTTCATTGCAAGGCGATATACAACAACTGAAGATATAGGACAAAACCTCATCTGCCATCTGGCCGTGGTTCTTAAAACAATTATCAAATCAGAAACGGAATCGCCAATGGATGAAGCACTTACGACTCCATTGGACACTGAGAATGAGGTTATCATAACCTCGTCCATGGACCTTGTCGATGGCTCTTTGAGCAACAGCTTTCTCCTCAAAGCTGACGAATGCGAAGCCCTTTCCGGCACCCGTCTCTCTGTCTCGTCCAACGTACACTCTTGCAACCCTTCCGAACACACCAAATAGTTCTCTGAGGTCGTTCTCCTGAGTATCCTCTGATATGTTTGTGACACGCAGAGTGGGAAGATCTTCGCGACTGCCACCGACACCACGCATCGACTCTCCAGGAGCACGAGCACCTGCACGCATGGAGGGTGGAACGTATTTGCCCCCGGTGGAGGCTGCTGGGGCAGTTGTATCTGGCCCAGTCCCGAGGTCTTCATCCGGGCCAGGGCCTGCTTCAAATATTCAAATATTAGACATGAATGTAGAGGGAAAATAAGATCAAAAGCAAGGCTGACCAGAGTTCTCGAGTCCCCCAAGGGTGTCTTTGTAAGGGCACTTGGCGGTGAAATGGTCACCCTTGCACAGACGACATACAACCTTTCCAGCTCCGGCGGCCTTGACGCGGCTTTTCATGGACTCTTCAGGAGCTTGCTCAGCTTCTGATTGCTACAGCGTGGAAGAGGCAAGTGAGGCAACGAAAGATGGCAGCATAATTTCGGCGCACCTTGTTTCCTGCGCTCAATTTCAAAGAGACATTCTCTCCGACGGTGGTCGTGGCTCTGTCTGGGCCAGGTTTGTTCCCTTTCTCCGCACCGAATTTGGCCCATTTTTGTCGTTCTGCGACGGCGTGGTCGACAACAGACTTTTGTAACGTTCGTTTGATTCGACGCGTAATCTATTAACATTTCTTAGTCAATACGTGATTATTGCAAGGTTTGTAGTACAAACCTTGACTTTCTTGCCCTCATCATTTAGTGTGTACTCGATTGTCGTCCGGATACCGTTCTCGTCGACAAACTCCTCGTTTTTTGGCAGCTCTGTCTCGAGATCAGATATGCACGATTGCTGGCTGAAGTTGAACTCACCAAGCTCGTCGACGTCGTCTGCCCATGACGTTTTTGGTACCCTGTTGGTATATGAGCAATCTTGTTGGTATATGCAGCAATTGTACTGACGACGAAGCCATTGTAGTCGTGTTCACGAAGCACTCTCAAATTTCTGAATGCTGAAGAGACCAAACGTGTTTGTTTCGGCTTGTCTAAAGCCTTTCGGGCCGGAAATCCCAACAAGCGAGGGTCGTATCACCAAAATTGATGTATGCATTATATTAAACATAATGTACTAGATATTTGACTGACAGTCATTTGGTTTCAACAGCAGTAAAGTTCTGCGGTCCTCACAGGTTCAGCAAGTTCAAACGCGATTCGATCCGAGGACACTTTGCAATCACCGAGCTCCGCCAACTATGTTGGTCATCTCTGAGGTGTTGGTCTGAAGGGCAAAATGTGGTGGCCCAAAGTCTGTATCGTCTGAGTAGGTCGTAGGTCATTATCTCCGGCCAGACTTAAAGGGACCCGCACTCACGTTGAGGCCGTGCAGGATAGCTGCCATATGCCTCGAGGCCCGTGATGCATCCCTGCGAGGTAAAGACACTTCCTGCGGTGCGAAGATTGAGGACTAGCCGTGAAACCATCAAATTTGTGATCCTGGATTCACCATGAAGCCGTGGACACTGAAGAGACTTTCAGAGAATGCTTACAAGGTGCTGAAACTCGCGTTAAAGGCTTTGATGTTCGGCTGGATGGTGTGGTCAGAGCTAAATGGAGCGTAAACAACTATAGGCCTACAGGGGCGGCCTGGATAGAGATAAGAGCCGTACGATCGCATACAATTGACGAAGCTTACCAGGAACATGATAACAGTTACGACGTTTGCAGCAAAAATGACGGCAAAATAAACGACACCTGTAGTGCAGCTTCTGGTACGACAGAAGTTCATGTCTACTTACGGAGCGAACGTACCATCACGGAGGATCAGGTTGAGTAGAGACGCCGTACCACCCTTTCTCACGCGGTTGTGAAGTATCACACGACACAATGTCATGGAAAATATAGTAGCATCTAGAGTGGACGGCCTGTTAGTTGACACTGCAGCGACGACAACAATGCTCCCACCGAAGACAAGTTCCGCTATCCAAGTAAACGTGAAGCGACTGGGGTACAATATAAGACGACTTCGTCGGTTGAGCAAAGGAAATTGACGGCTTACATGTGGCTTCTTCCAACCAGGATGCATCCGACGAGGCCTAAATTTTCAATTAACCGACGATTTGGCAGCATGATACTTGGCTAAATCACCTTCAGGCAGGTCAACACTTGTACCATCCGTGAAGGCCCACTAAAATAGATGTAAACCAAGATGGTTGAGAGGGGACCATTATGCTGGACCTACAATTTTCACTGCGATCTCTCCCGTGAGTAGCAATATGCCAAAAACGAGAATTCCAGTGCTTCTCGAGTATATGGCATATAATCGGGTGATGAATATGGCTAGGCGCATGTATTCAACTCAAGCACGGTGCCTCCAAAGGGTTTGAAACTTACCACCTATCACGGTGGTACAGACCACCTTCTGGGCCTCTGGAAAGAGAATGTATCGATGACACACTTCCCTAGTCCAAGTGGGGTCGTGGAAGGCTAAATAATGCTTCAATAGACAAATATAGCATGCGCGCTAGAAACACCTACAGACAGTAATCACAATGAAGGCCAAAGGTGGGACGTAGCGATTCTATGCACGGAAACAGGGGTCAGAAGCAAGTCAGAGGAGGGTATCGATGAGACAAACAGAGACTTGCCAGAAAGTATAGAATTGTGAACCAGGAAATCTTCTTGAACCAGATGCGCTCCACCTCTTCGTCTAGTGTCAACGCGATGTCGTAAAACAGCATTACTTGACCACAGATGCTGTATGAGTGCTCATCGACGGAAAGCGTTAATCAATATCCTACTGCACGAAGCCAGCGAGTACATCTTCGCCGCCATCCTACATATCGTGCCGAGCACAGTCAGTGCCAACAGAAATATTCAGGGTCGCAAAGCCGTCAACGCACAAACTGAACGCTATGTCCGGAGGGACCGCTTCACCCACCATGGCCATCGATGTCGAGGAGGTACGCTTAGAACCAGCCTGCTGGCAACGGGGTACGGGGAGGAAAGGAAGGGCAACACTCGGGCAAGGGCTAACACCATGGACGTCGGGGTGCGCCTATTAGTATGTACGTCTTCTCTTCGGTGACGGCATCTTCTCCCACATTCAAGCGGGTCTGCGTTGTTATCGGTTGCAGGGACGCGGCGGGTCAGAAGCTAAACTGCAAGGGCCTGCGGGCACCCAGCTACCAAGTCGAAGCGGCGTTCCAGAAAGCTGAAGTCCTTTCTCGGAAAAGGGACATTTGTATATGATTGGAGTGCTCGCGCATGGGTTGAGGATGACAGCATTGGGCGTAGAAGGGGCTCTGGGACGCAAGGCGCCGAATTGCGTATGGAAAGGAGTTCGTCGAGCGTCTTCAAGTACGGGCCCAAGGCGCGTGGGACCGGTGTAAACGACAAGTGCATGAAGCGATTGGTCTGGAAGTCCTGATGTCACGAGAGGTGATCATGCTGAAGAAGCCTTCTGTGTCGTGATAACCGAGGTCGTAAACTGTTACTGCCGTCAGGCTGGTATAGCGAGGAGTCGTCTGAAGCTTGGGTCTGCAGTTTGAGGCTTGAACGGCGTTCGTTGAACCTTGCCGGATTGTGGGCACTGGGTGAAGGCTACTTAACTATGGCTGATGCGCGTGTGCCCACTGCGCCGATAAGTAACGCAAATGGCCATATGTAGGTAGCGTGTAGGTGCCGAGTAAAATCAACAACCTTACGATGAGAAAATCACAACCAGCTCCCTTTCATCGATGAACCTGGCAGATTGGATTGCAGCGTTAGCTAAACAGTTGAGAACTTGTACTCTGATTTCCACTCGTAGTCCCTTCCCGGTCCATCTGAGCAATACAGTCAGCACGACGCTGCCAGAAGGTTCCAAATGTAGGCCACCCACATATCTGGTCCACGCCCCATTCCGGGGTGTTGATGGCGGCGATGTAGCCCTGCTGCTCAAGGGCGACAGCGGCGGATTTTCCGTAATTAAGAGAAGGGCCGCCATGGATCTCCTTTCTAGGTGTATTTAGCCACCAGGCCGAATAGACCATGACGACAGGCTGGTTAGTTGAAATGTCCAACCTGACCATTTGGATGAGAGATGTTATTGACGGGGAATGGTGTGGCGTACCGAATTCCAGATTTCTGGCTCGAAAGGGAAACCAATGGGCTTTTCTCCTGCGGGTTGTCAAATACCCACCCAGCATTGTATCCTTGACATCCTACAAAACAAAAAGCGTGTTCGTCATGGTACACCGAGCCAAATCTGATAGGAACCATTACCAGAACCACAGAGGTCAACGGTCTCGTTCCATCGAGCACCAACTTTTGTCTCCTTCCGGAAGTCGTACGGTGTCTTAGTGACGTCGATGAACTTCCCGGTCGGGATGTTGATTTCATCGGTCGCAATGACGCGAGAAGCATCAACTCGAAGGTCATGGCCCAAAGAGTCGTTCGTGCCGTCTTGGAAGGCATCCAAGTTCCTAATGGACAGCTTTGCTTGAGTAAGTTGATAGATCGAGCAGGCCGTTCGTACCAGTAAATATGCTGGGTAAGCATGATCGGAGTCTGCGGAGGGGCATAAAACGAGCGTCTACATCATGACTACACTAGAACGCACCTTCTGAGATGCCGTGGCACGAATCTTCGTTCGCAAAATGCCGTTGTTGAACACCGAGTGAGTGGCCTGACAACGAACGGAACATATCTGTGAGCTCACGCCTGCGACGAGGAGAGACAGGCCTTACATATACCGTAACGAGTCCCGGAAAGCCTTCATCCGCGTTATCGACATGCTTATAAGTTACGCTCGTGGAGGTCTTGGCCTCGAGAGTCCAGTTTCTGCGGTCCCAGCCGATGATGCCGCCATGGAGAGTAACCTGAAGTAAACCCATTAAATAAATGCAGAAGATTCGGTAGCACGTTGGAATGACCCACCTGGCCTAAGCAAAACGTAAGAAATAGAACCATTCAACGCAACAATGGGGAAAATACGGACCATTGGCATCATTGGTCGGGATATGATACGTCGTTGGGGAATCGGGGTTTGGAGACTTCGCGATGGGAATTGAAAATGTTCCTTTTTCGGTTGGTTGAGTACGGTTTGAAACAAAGCCGCCGGTTGCCAGTACCATTGTTAATTCGACCCGCATATCTTGATGAGGCATGAATAAGTATAAGATCAACTCGAAGGATGCGCATATCCTCACCTTCCAACAACTGCATTGAACACTGGATGCCCCGGGTCCGTCAACAATTTAGTCTACGTAGCGGATCAAAAGCAATTAGTAACGTATGGCACGGCGTGTCGAGAGGTTCAAGCTCACATTATCGTCATAACCCAAAACCACGTCTCTCAGCTTTCCTGCCTTGTCCTTTACCCATAATTCCGTCAGTGTCGAACCGAATGAGACAAATTTGGCGACAACGGATCCATCGGGAGACTTGATTTCAGTAAGATCGAATGGCTAGCAAGAAATGTCGCGATAAGCGGAGAATTTGACACCTGGACGTGGAGAGCACGCACCCAGTTACTCGGAGAGGCTGCCATTGTTGTGGCAAACCTGCTGAGGGCAAGAGACAACACGAACAGGATAGGGCGAAACATGGCTCCTATATCCACCAATTTAGCCTTGGCTAGAAACGGAAACAAACGGGGCTATTTCCGTCCAGCAACAACCTCGACTTGACCTCTTTATATCTTCTTTCTGGATAAATGTCGCGTGTTAGGTAACTCTTTCTCATTTCGAACCATCGTAAACTCACCTCTGGTCGGCTTCTCTTTGATCGTTGAAGTAATTGAGAACCAAGCCTATCCACATATTTTATGGCTTCTACGTAGCAATTCAGGTCGGCGAGAAGCTTATGTCAAGCTTCGCCTTGAGAAAAGCAGCCGAGAGTCCATGTGGCTGGCCTTCAGGTATGTTCGGAGAAATCGCGGACGAGGAGGTACGCCTTCATAGCCCAACCTGACCTACACTTCGTCAGGAATTAGGAATGATCGGAGCGACTTCGGGCAGACAACTTACGACTGACGCGGTCGAAAGTCTAAAAATTGGGTTATTTATGCCGACCAGACGGCGAGATAGTAGTGTAAACGTGGTTCTCTGACACGGAACCAATGAAGGGAAAGACAAGGAAAGTCTGCCTGCAGGCGGGTGTCTATTTGCCGATTGTCTGGCCGTATTGGTGAAAAGGGGTCAAAAGGTCATAAAAGTGGTCCTGTTGTCTGTAAAGATTGAACTTGATCGTCGTTGCCTCCCTCTAGCCCTTCAGTGTAGTTGTGAGTCTTGGCGCTAGCTTCCTTGTTATTGGACGAATTATTAGTATTATTCAGGTGTAATTTGGGGCTTAGAGATAAAGCAGGAAGCCCGTACCTCATGTCTATGCGTTGAACAGTCATCGAACGCCCTTCAAATCAATCATGGCCAAGTTCAAGTAACAACAATTCCAGCTTGTTATCCGGACGACTTCACGGGACGGCGAGACGATTGAAGACCATTTGATCACATTTTCAAGCAGTACCAAACGCAATATCGCTTTGGAACGCTAAACGTTCAGTAGATTGGGAGGGGGATAGAGGCAGAAAGAGACTCGCGACTCACGTCAACCATGGCAGACAGTGCTCACTGACGTCGTCGTGGCTGTGTGCACACCGGCAATCACCGCATCGGTGCCTCCACGGCCCGCGCCTTCGTATGCTTTGGTCGACGAGTTCAACTTGATCACTGTCGTTATTCTCTGGAAGATCTCGTATGGACTAAGATTCATCATAAGAGGAAACGACAGCGCCGCCCTCTTCCTTCTTTATCGATCGCAGAATTCGAAGATGATGTTGCAAGGCTATCAACACAACTTAAGCAAGGTTCAACTCTTGGTTGCATCCTCTCTTCGTGTCACCATGCAGCTGGAAAGCTGTAGGCGCTGTACAATGCACCTTGCCCTCTCCTCTCGCTCTCTCCATTGGGGACAATGTAAGAACCAATGAAGGTATGTTTATAGGTCATCGCGTCAATCTACAGGTCGGTCACGCTCAGCCATCTTCTAGACTCGGCCTGAGTTTGCACTAGAATAAGTGGTCCGAAATCCAGCGTTGAATGTTGAATGGACACCCCATCGGCGAATAGATGAGTTGTCAGAGGACTGATATGTGGGGTCTACCCTGGTTCGAGAAAACTTCCACACCAGTACTCATCTCCACGAGCGCTATTTTGAAACACAGCCGACGAGGCCTATTTTCTGGTTCGCTCTTGGTTCGCTCCCTCGTGTCTACCATGCATCAGCACAAACTGATTTGTACCGCTCCGTGTGCTGTGCGCGGTGAGTCCAGCAGGGATAATATGTTGTTCGTCGTCCACTCAATATGAATTTGCCCTTCCTTTTGTCTGAATTCACCTATGTACAGCACAAGTATACAGGCGGCGGGGGCGCATTTTTAGATGTTTCTATCAAGCCTAGGTTGTCCTTGTGGATCGGACCCAAGTCTGTCGGCGCTCCATGCGGTATTTTTGGGCAAGGATTCTCGAATCGCAGTCTGTCCTGCCAGGTCCTGCCCTCTTTGCATATCTGTTAGCCAGCTGATAATTAGGTTCTGTTTCCAGCTATGTACGGTCGGTGAGATCTCCTGGAGTGGATGGCAGCTCACACGGCCGGTCTGAGGACGACATCCTCCCTGAGAAGATTGACAAGTTGCTGCTCTCGACCTTGGCGATGATCATGAAGGCTCCACCACGTTCCGTCCGCACCTTATTCAAATTCAAATTCAGTCGGAAGCACTTGTCTTTAATTCAACGCTCGAGTCGAAAGGCTGTGAGGCCGATGGTACCAGTACAACAGCGCCTTCGAGAACTGAGACGCCTCAATGCCTCCTTCAATCTGTCTTTTCCAGTCATCCAAGCTCTAGTTCAAAAAGTAAACTTGCTTTTCTATTTCTACTTTTAAGCGATGGCTCAGAGCGTTGCCAGGCCTCCTGTTTGTCGGCATACTTAGCATCTGCATGGTGCCGATGCGCCCGCTAGACACCCGAGGAAGTTAACACAGGTTGGTTGCCCATAAATGATATCAAACCCTTGATACGGCGAGTCACATATCTCCATTTGTTACCAGATCCCTGCATCGGCGCTTCCTTTGCCTGGTCGAGACAAAATTTCGACAGACGTGCAAGGAAGTTGGTTCAGCGGCTGACACGAGCGTCGCGCCCATCGCACAAACACAGGATGAAACGGACTACCGGTTTCGTATATAAGCGGCCCTTCACGGTTGTCACTGCAGCCCCCTTTTCTGGCCCCAAAAAACTAGCCGTTCCTGCCGCCGCTTGTTGTCCTTGCAGCTACCATGTCCTACACCCAACAGCCTATGGCCACCCCCGGCATGATCGTCCAGGGCAATCGCAACGTCAGGAATCTCCCCAGCGACGCTGAGGGGCGCGAATGGAGCAATGGTCTATGCGGATGCTGCGACGCTCCGGGAACGTGTATGTCTTCCTTGTCATCCCCCTCGTCGACCTTGTACCGACTCTGATCCCACTCGACAGGCATCGTCGCTTGGTGCTGCCCGTGCATTACCTACGGCAAGGTGAAGCGCCGTTACGAGCACCTGAACTCCAAGGGTTACCCCGATCCGGAGAACGGCGGATGCTGCAATTCCGACTGTGTCGTCCATGGTTTCGTCACGTTCTGCGGTTTCGGATGGGTCATGCAGGTAATTATTCACGGTACAATTTTCTCAGTGGTGGTATCTCACCCGTCGTCTCCTAGATGATGAACCGTGGCAACATCAGATCGAGGTACAATATCAAAGGAGGAGGATGCGGTGACTGCTGTGCATCGTTCTGGTGCACCCCCTGCGAGCTTACCCAAGAATCCATCGAAGTTGAACTTGAGGAGCAGTCTTATGGTGGAAAGCATTGATTACATATCCCCCTCATTGTTATTTCTTGCCTTGTACATTTATTGTGTGCAGTTGTATACCTTCTTTCAAAGATTTCTGATACCACCCTACTAGTATAGTAGGCCTCTGAACCCTGAGCGCCTAGTGGGAGGTTGATCTCCAATCTACTCACGAAGGAATTGAAACAGAATAAAGACAGTAAATAATGAAGAGTAAAATGGGACATGACGTGAAGAGTGGTATCTGATCAAACAAGTGGCATATGCAACGTGTTTGACTAGATACATATGAGTACCAAAAAGCAACAGCCGCAGCCAACGTGCTTTCAAACCAAGAATTTGGGTTGAAATTACATGTAAAAAAATCGTTGAGGATGATGACTGCTTCTATGTAATGCTTGCATCAGCGCGACGCGACCTGACGCGACGCGTTCGATATATCACGTGATATGTGCATAAATGGTTCGAATTTGATTCGAATTGACCTTCGACTGCATTTGAACAGAGTTGAACAGCAACCTCGACACTTCAACCTTCCAGAGACACCCGCTATGGCGGTAGAACTACCTGGTGAAATATGGACTCGAATATTCGACCTCGCGGCCGACGAAGACCTATTATTTCAGCCAGGAATACCTACCTCGATGGCCGAGTCTGCATGGTATAAAGATTTCATTGTGGATCAATGGAGGCTGAGATCTCCTCAGGAAGCAATGAATCTGCTTCAAAGGCGAAGTTACGATACGAAACGCGTGAGTGGTTGGCGTATTCTGATGTATTTGGGTTAATTCTTGACCAGGCAATCATTTCGACCTGCAGGCAATGGCGGAAGTGGGGATCTGAATTCCTCTTCCGATGTCTCTATTTCAGCAAGCCGGCCAAGTTCATTTCGTTGTGCGCCATTCTCGACGCCTCGTCTGCCACAACAACGACGGTGACATCCTCTCAAGGATGGTGGTCGCGCAGACTCCATATCTCGCGAGACTATCATCGATTTACGGGCCAGACCACGATGGAAGACGTGGAACAATCACTCGTATCTATCATTCGCCATTGCCCTAACCTCGAGGTGTTTGTCGTCGAGAGGCCCCTCGGAGCAGCATTCGGTCCTATTGTCGACGCCCTCTCGAGGCATTCACACCGGCATCTCCACACTGTTCGTTGGAACATTCCAGGAGAATCGTTGGCGAAAGTCATTTGGGCCCTTAATTCCCTTCCTTGCCTTATGGCTGCCCAAATCGATATCGAGACTCCAGTACCATTTGCGCAGGAGATTGCGTGTCTTGGATCGGCCAACGAAATGCGCCTCAAGCTGCCGCGCCTCCAGCAACTCTCGCTGTATGGATATGCCGAAGAGTTCCTCGAGCAGGCGGTGGGCTGGGAGATCCCCGCCCTACAAAGCTTTTCAATTGACTCTGGAACCAGCAGCCACGACAACCCAGACATTATCGAATTCCTCAAACAACATGGCGCGAACCTTACACTACTCGACTTGCACCTCGGCCCGACCATCGACCTTCCAGTCGTCCTCGACCTCTGTCCCAACCTCTCCACGTTCACGTTCAACTCCGACTGGCCTTTTCCCGCTCAAGATGACGGCTCCAGCGAACTGGTGAATCACCCACATTGGAACATAACTATGATTGGATTACACGGACTATCGTACGCCTTCGGAGTAGGCTACAACGCCGTTCGTGCCTCGTCACAACCCATGAGTGCCCGTCTGTTCACTCGGGCTAACGAGCTCAACTTTGCTGCTCTGAACAGACGAAACTTTCCCAAGCTCCAGCGAATACGCGTTCTGAGCCGAACAGTCCTCAACGACCTCAACGACGAGAATGGGCCACAAGGCGAAGGATACCAACGCTGGAGCAAGTGGTGGGAAGCCTGCGTAAGAGCTGGTATCGGCCTGGAGGACTGCACGGGCCAGAGCCTCGGAGTACTTCCTCAAGACGAAAGCGTCGACATCGAGAACGATGAAGAAGAGGACTTTGATGATGAAGGCGAAGAGGAAGAAGAGGAGGATAGTGACGGAACGTGGGGTACCTACGAGTCGGACGAAGAGGAAGAAGAATCATCTGAAGAGGAGTGGGAATCAGAGCCTCCCTTGCCGGAGCCTAATGCCCGCGTCATGGAGCTCTCGCGCCTGCTGGAGGAAGTGCGAGCGATGAATGCCACTCGAGATGAAGCGTTAATTAGAAGGATAAGGATACCCAGGCCCCCATCTCCTGTAGATCAGTAGATGGATGGCCATGCTTTTGAAAGTATGTCCCATGCCATGTCCACTGCAGGACGATGCTGATGTATTCTCAATAGATTGTTATGCTTTCGTGGATGCTTTGTAAATGCGATGAACGCGAATGATCCTATAACTGTCAAATATTGCCCACTTTGTGAGCCCTGCCGTGCGGAGAACCCGGCTAGCCTAGCGAAAATGAAGGTTGTACGTGTTCCTCATTCAAGACGACCTTGCGTACAAGCACCTCTCGTGGGAGAGTGTCAAACGCGCCCGCTTGTCGGCAGCACAGTTGGATCTGAGTGCTGCTAGAGCCTGTCATGAACTTTGGACGTTGAATGCAATCGAAGGTTTGTTTGGTGCTCGTGGAGTCGTCGATCTTACTCGACGGATAATCACAGTAGCCTGGTCCTTTGCTACACTTGTCAACTGACGGTTTAATACAAGACGTTTCGACCAGACAGAGGCCTCAGAAATATCCAATTATAGCCTTCTATCAGCCTTAATTGTGTACTCCGAGCTCTGGGCCTGCATGCCACCGCATTGGATAGGTGCGGTTCATTGATGAGCTGGGCTGAGAGAAGCTTCGGGTGCACCAACGGTGAGGTGATTGACTCGTCTCTGCGCTAATAATTTCTCAATTTCTCGTGGTTTCTATGCATCAACAGGCAGGACTTCTAGAGTATGGCGAGAACTTATTCGCTTATTCATCTTGCGACTATTGAGCCTTTCTCTCCCTCCTTAATGCGTTGGTCAGACGGTTCATTTATATGCATGAATGAACCGACCTCGAAGGCCACGGGTGACAATATCGAACGTAAGCTATGGACAATAGCCGAATGGCGCAACGATCCTGGATACTGTCAGGGAGTGAGAGCAAACAGCCTCGTTAGAAAATAGTGAAAGTCCTTACATTGACATAATTCACGACGAGGGACCGCCGCGGGTCGTAATTCAACGAGCCTCCTCATTGTCGAGACAGGTCGGAGCCTCTCCAAGATGTGTACTCAGAACTATACAGTAAAACCCCGGATATGAAGATACCAACCACAATGATCGACGTCAACAATCCTCTGGCTCGTCCAAGTTCTTCATTGCTCAACATTCAACGTTCAACAGACATGCAATTTCGATGGTCCTCAGTTCGGACTCCTTACTACTCCCCTTTCGCTCGACAATGAAATGAACGTTCAATTTCTGTCACGGAATAACTAGCTATAGCTCGTACATGCCCTCAACTTGCAAATCTAATTGCCACTGGTATAGCTGTTCCCGTCTTCAATACGCACCTTTACTTGTCCTTTTGCTCCAGGTCAAGCGAACGGATCAGGAGTTGGAGTGCTAGGACCTGTAACAAACTCGACAGGTCCTATACCGCCTTGACCATTGCTGCTCTTGACCTGAACGATTGTTACTCGTTGTGCTCCACAGCGATCTTCGGGCCCTTTGGCCCAAGCAGCACCTCGATGCCTCTTTGGCCCACCACCTCGTTTGTCCGAGTCCGAATCCGAGTCCAACTCTTGCCCAGGCACAGGAGGGAAGGGTGACTGTTGTTGCATACTGAAGAACGACGGAAGTGGGCGCGTTGAAAGAAAAATTCGGAAGAACCCCACATCACTTTCCAGGTATTCATTGGGTTTGAAACCCTGCAATGTGAACCCCCATGGCCATACATCTGACTCTGCATAACCGATGGCCAAAGTAGAGTTTGGTCCACTTGCAGACCCCAGGAGTCCATTTGGCACCTGCTTGAAAATTTCAGGGTTGTCAAAATACCTCCCCCCTGGTACATTGAAGGGGTTTGGGTACCAACATTCTAATAAACCATATTAAGAGAAATAAGAACAAAGCCAGACACGAACACACTGAATCTTCACAGTGTGATTATATGCAGAACTCACCAATCTTAAGTAGGGTCGCATCAAAATAGAAGACAAAAGGATAGAGGGGAAGCTCCGTTTGACTGACGATCTTCATCCCATACGCAGCTTTTTCGTCAACCTCGAGGATTGCTGGTTGCTTCTCGAGTAGGTTCTCCATTGCAGTATCTTGGACAAGGTGTACATCACCTGGCTGGTTAATCGATTGCTGGGATTCTTTCAATTCAAATAGTTCGATCTTCACTTGCGTCAATTCGTCTTCCAAAGGACGAGTGAGGTGATGATAAAAATTCCGTGAGGCACAGACAACTTTGCGGAGAATATTAACCTCTGAGGTATCAACTTCTGGATGAATGATTGCCTTGAGGTAGGGCATTTCTTCATTGTGAAATTGTCGACGGAACGAGACCGCTCCATTTGTGACTTCAAGGTGAAGATCGCATTGCTTAACGTCCTTGACTAAGGTGATGCCTGAGTCCTTTGCGAAGCGTTCGGAAAAGACTGACTTTCTCAACGCTTTGTCGGGGCAATAGACCTTGATGACAGAATCGGGAGTGTAGACAACTTTGGAATAGAAGAGATTGGGAGGGTGGAACATGGGATCAGCACGCAACACCTCGAGCGTTGATGAGAACATCTTGGCAGACTTGACTCGCAACTTTCCCATGACCGGAGAGCCGATGAGGTTTTTACAGTGCGCGGTAAGACGGCCTCCTTTTGAGATGCCACAGGCTTCACCAGCTTCGAGTGTGATAATGCCCGTTGCGGGATCACGATGAGTCACAATGAAGGATGGATCTGCGCCCTCTGTGTCGACATTGCTGAAGAGGCGCCAATTTACAGCGAACCCCTCGCACCGCGGGGTCTGCCTACTGTACTACGGTCAGTCATATATCTTGGAACTATATAGTAGTTCACTTACTTATTTGGCATCTTCAGCCGATCCATCAGCGAAGTATATGTCAGGTCCTTGGCATCGGCACTTTCCAGGACCTCCAGAAGATGGTACGTGAAATTACCACGAGTGACAAGCTCGTTTGAACGACCTGCCTCCCTTCGAGGTTTCTTCTTCTCGTAGGCCCACTCATCTCGGCCGCACGCAGCGAGAAGGACGTGTGAACTGTTTAGCGTCCCAGAGAACCCTTCCGCGCAACCTCCGCCTCTAGTGTCCTGAGACGCACAGATATTTTTGTCGCATTCTGCAGTGGCGCCCGGTGGGTCGTAAATTTCGCGGATAACCTCGCCATCTGCATCTACATCAACGCTACGATTGATACTTCCGGAGGAGCAACAGTCCATGATAAGAGTCTAATTAAAATGGGTGGTTAGCAGACGCACTTGATCGTGGTGTGGGGGTACTTACAATGTTCGCACCTGTATCCCGCGAAAGCTGGCTCAGGAGTGCCGAGATGGTACGATCATAGATACCTTCAACGAGAGTTCCTTTTTCGACATTGACCTGTCCAATATCACTCGGGCAAATCATCTCGACCTGGCCATCATTAGCGTGCCAGTCCATCCACTCAGTCGGCTTTGCAGTTCGGGCTCCATGTCCAGCGTAAAAGATGATGATGGCCCCATTCTGCCTCAGCTCTTGATACTTGGCCTCCAGAAGTGTAAATCCCTCCACAATCTGTTGGCGTGTGGCGTCGCGCAGGCTGATTACAGTTGGCGTTTTTCCATCAGGGGTAACGAGCCTTTCACCAAGGTACTTTTCGAAATGGTCAGCATCAGCAACCGCACCACTGAGGTTTTTGTATCTGCTTTTCGAGTAGTCGTTGATCCCAATCACCATCGCCAAGATCGGTGGCACAGTTGGACTGCAAAAGAACGTCCATGCCAGATGAGCTGCAGGATAGACAAGATCGGGGCTTGATCATGACTTACAGGTTGTCCTCGCCTGACATTGTCTGATTGTTGGTGGGGGCTTGAGGGAGAAAGTGATAGGCCGAATTACGGGCGCCAATGGGTCTGCCACTGAATGTCTTCTATTTCTGTCGACAGGCGTGTGAAGCGAGCCATTTCACAGGAAATAAACACAGCCATGGAGGACGATGCGATGACCTCAACTTCCGTAGAGATAACACCGCTAGTGAATAAGAAAAGCCTATCTTTGTCGAATCCTTGGAGGAGCCACATGATCTTCAGTTTGAAGAGACGGGCGTCTCCAGTAGGCATGCCATGGCATATTGGATTTCCTTATCTTGTCTCTGAACCAAATCCTGGAATAAATCGATGGAAAGTGATGTCTATCGTCGTCCAACTGTGGTTCAGATTCGGCGTCTCTGTCAAGCTGCTGGAGAGGACAGCAGGGGTCTGTTGGATAAACAGCACTACGCATATTCAGAAAACACTTGAGGTATACGTACCATTAACAAGACTGCGTTTTTTTGCTGATCAGGAGGCCGGATGTACCGGATGTACCGTGTCCCATCAGGCACTGACTCCACCAAGGCCAAAGGGCATACCAGATTATTTGCCCTCGCCATTTCGTTCATTTGATTGGGAGAGGGTGTTGGCAAGGGCGGTAAGGAATGCATCCTGAAGCAAGGAGAAAATCGAGTTCATGTAAGGCCTATCACAGAAAGACAAATCGTGGTCAGCATTTCTCTGTATGTATCTAACGTGACTAACAGCAAGATTCCCCACCGTTTCTTCGAACAGATGGTGCCGGAAAATGGTCCATTGCCGGGTCCAAATGGTGCCACCTTCATTGAGGTGCGCATCGCAGATTGATATACGTATGCTTAGCAAACAGTCACTAGTTAGTGGGGTCAGATGGAGACGCTCAAAGCAAGAGAATGGTACAACGTACCTAAAACGTGTCATTGCATCCGAATGTCCAGCAACGCCCGGGTATGGCACGACCAGTGTAATTCAAAGAGTTTGATGCATCGGAAAATTGGTTATATCTACATAGCATCGATGCCCACAAGGCCAATGGTTTACATCGGCAGGTGACGAGGACGAGCAAGTTTCAACCGGACAGTGCATCATCAAACGGATTTCGAATTCAAGGTCAAGCAAATTCGCAGATTTTCCTGAGCAAACGGGGGGATTCGGCGGGTAGGACTCGACTTATGAACGGCTACGAATGGGGATCTAGATGGGACTTATTCAAGGCCACGGCGCAGTATTCCGGAGTCCGGACTGAATACACCCCTGGCCCGCACGACAGAGTCAGACATTTACGGAGGCAACAGAAAACGGAATCCACGCTACCTGAGCAAAAGAGATTCACGATAGCCCATACAGTAACTGAACCTCCTAGAAAGTCGAGCACGTCCTTATTTGACTCGTGGTTGGCTGGTTGGAAATCACAAACTGACAGCAGGTTTCCCACGACGGCTCATCCTCTCCGGCCTAAGTAGGGCTCGGACCGAGTAATTATAATGAGTCAAGGCCAACCACAACTTGTCAGCAACCTCAAGTCTGTTGCAAGTTGAACGTCCTGGGTCGTGTCTTTAATATTCGGTAAGTATGGAGTTGTATCGGTTCCATTGCCTACATATAACTCTTCTTCGAACTTAATTAGTAGTTACTCTCAAAATACGACCATGACGGAGAGGCTCTTCCCTCCTTGATACGACGGCCTCAGGAAGTAGGTTCGTTGCTCACACCGAAACACCACTATCGCCCCCGGCCATTGCCGGCATGAACATGGCCAAGATATCATTCAAGCCAGTCTTCATTGCGATATCATCAAGAGAAGCTTCAAATATCCAAAACGCAGTATGGCATGCTTGACTTCCTCTTACCGTAAAGGATTCGGTGAGACCTCTGGAAGCACGCATCAATATGTGGCTTGCTTGGTGGGCCTGTTATTTGCAGGCCTCGCATGAACGAGCCAGATCCATTTTTGTGGCTACCATAGTGGCAAACGCCTGCCGAATGGACGCAGAGTCGTTGACGGTTTCTTCCGCATATTTATAGCTTGTCCCCACAGTAGCTTGCCGCCTCGCGTTCGACTGGACCGACGTTGAACAAGAACATCATGTACGTCCGTGTCTTCTTGATGTAAAACCTGACTTGACCGAGGAAAATCTTCTCAGGCAAACAATCCCTCCCATCCTCGCGTTGGTAATTGGCAACGACAAGTACATGTCCGACAAATATACCAACCTCTCCGGGTCGGTGGCCGACGCAGACCACTTTGAGGCATACCTCCAGGGTCTAGCAGGACTGGGCACCCGCATTATCGACATCATCAGCTTACGAAACGCTTCTCGCCGAGAAACTCTCAATGGATTCCGTTCTTTGCAACACAATTACCCAAACTGGAAAGACGAGGCTGCTATTGTCGTCTTCTATGCAGGACACGGTGCTCGGACTGCGAAGCCCGAAGAGTGGGTCGACTGGGAAACCAGCACCGGCGAAGTGGAGATGCTGTGCCCGAGCGACATAGGCGTGCCCGACGGCTCCTTTGTCGTTGAAGGCGTTTATGATCGCACGATATCGGCTCTTCTCAACCAGCTTGCAGCAGCGATGGGCCCGAATATTGTCAGTTTTTTCTACGCTTTGTTTTGTCACATTATCCGATGTTGGAACCTTTGTAGACCTTGATAATGGATTGCTGCTGCTCCGGAGGCATCACCCGAGGCGACAGCGATCCAATGGGCTATGTTTCCCGAGGAATTGAAGATCCACCGCCAGCCAGCCCAAAATCCGATCAAGATATTTTCTCGTCGGATTCTCGAGGCGGAGCCGCGGATGGCTCCTTGGGCAAGGTTCATCAGTCCCACGTTTTGCTTGCCGCGTGCGGACAAGAGGAGAATGCGTACGAGGACCCGAAGACACATCGTGGATATTTCACGACCCATCTCCTGAGCGTCCTTGAGGGCGTCGATGCCGGCTCTCTGACTTACACTTCGTTGGTCCATAAACTGAGCTTGGCCACTAAGTGCGTGCCCACATGACGTCTATATTCTACCGCGACCAACTTTTTGTAGACTGCAAACTCCTCGGTGTGAAGGTCATGGTGTGACCTGGCGTCTCTTCAATAATCATCTTTCTGGTTCAGATTGGTCATTCATCCTTACCCGGCGCGACGACAGGAATGTGTTTCTTCTGGAAGCAGGAATCGCTCAAGGCATTTCCGTTGGCTCTCGCCTTTCTGCTCACAGTAGGAACATAGTCGGTTCCAAATCCGAAGGAGAACTTGAAGTCAAGTCTGTCACCATGTTGTCTTCGACCTTGGAAGTGGTTCCATCCCAACCACCCGTCCAGCTACCCGACCTCCTTTATTCCCGACTCATTTATACTTCGGGTTCTCATATCAAAATCTACTGCAGGAAGAGGCGTTGGTTAGAGTCTACCTTTCCACCTCAGGTTAGAAACGAATTAGGGATCCTTGTGGTGGACGATCCGTCGTCTTGTGATCTCGAATTGGTTGTCTCGCATGGGAAGGTGTCTTTCCGCCCACACCACGAATTCGTAACACCCCATCTAGAAAAGCATGTTCGATACGAGGTTGATATCACCGATAGTGACACCATTCGCAGCGTCGTCTGTTCCTCGCGAGCGTTTTACTATCACCTTACGCGCCCTGTTATAGGGGAATTTCCGCGCGCTAGGATGGAGCTGAAGGAACTGGATTATGTTGCTTCGGCCGAGGTTTCAGCTACAGAAGAGCCGCCTCTTATGCCCACTGGGAACAATCTGTTGAAGAATGAGCCAGCAACAATTGTTGTCGACGAAGAAGCCGTCTACGGGATGACGATCGCGAACCAGAGTGACCATCGGTTGTACCCTTTCGTCTTCTATTTCGATCCAACGAAGCTTACAATCGGTGAGTAATCGTCTAGTTCTTTCGTACGTCCTAAAGTTATTCTCTTTCTTAGAGGCGTGGTACCCCCCACCTTTCGACCTCGCTGGCGCGTCTGCTTCCAACAGCAACGTCGAGCAGACACCTCACATGTTGCAACCCAAGTCATCGCTGGGCATCGGTTACGGAGCGTCTGGAGTGTGGCCCTGGGGATTCTCGTTACATGAAGACAACCAGGTACTGAAAAGGGACCTGGGTTTCTTCAGAGTCTTCCTCTCTAGTCGTCCTGCGCCATCCTTCTTCAGCATGACACAAATGTCGCCTTTCGACTCGTCCGAGGCACGTGCTGGTAGGAAACGTGAAACCAGCCGCCTGCTGGTGGAAGATGGGAGCGGAAAGGCGGCCCTATGTGGAGCACAACTTGCTACGGTTGTTCTTGTAGATGGAATTGACAGGCCTAAACCCAAGCGCAGATGCGGTATTCTCTGTTTCTAACAATCAGATGGTAATGTCGGAAGTTGCGGATGTATTTTATGTAGACGAACATTTCATTCTGTGAAGGTATATATTGCCCTAATGTGTCTACATTTTTTTACCCCTTGCCAATTATCCTCCAGAGGCACCGTACCATTTCTACGCAAACTGGACCAAAAAGGGCCAAACAACTGTCTTGTCAGATCTGCACAGGTCGGTTGCCTGTTCTGCAAACTCGTGCTTCAACCCAGACAGAAACTCTGGCTCTTGAAGGGTATCGACTAGCGAATGACTCTTCAGGCATCGATGGTCTTGCACGCACATTCATTAACGCTCGCTATCCACTTGAACTATAGTCACAAGACGAGATCCACATCGCTCTATTGGTGCACCTGAAGGTCCTCTATACGAAGCAAGGCGCGGCTCTCGTTTGCCGCCACCTCGCTCAATGTCAGAGGCAGGAAAGGGCGATGTTTGCTTCATGCTGAAAAAGGACGGTGTCGGATGTGTAGATAAGAACACCCTGAAGAACCCTAAATCCTTCTTGACATTTTCTTGAAGTAGAAACCCCCAAGGCCAGACACTTGATGCTCCGTGACCAATAGTCAACCAAGAATGTGGCAGGAGGGGCGGATTGACTGTTTGGTTGGAGTTGCCAGTAGCAGACTTGTCTGAACCTCCGCCGGCTAGACTAAAAGGTGCAGGGTACCATTCCTCTGAAAAGGCTTTAGGATGAGAACGAACAAAAGGTCGACCATTACTCACCAATGGTTAGGTCGGTTGGATCGAAGTAAAAGACAAAGGGATATAGAGTAATAGCACTCTCATTGTAGATTATCATCCCATAAATACTTTCGTCGACTACCAGTGTTGTCGGCTCACTTTCGATGATATTGGGGCCGGCTGGAACGAGAGCCGGCTCCTCGGACGAGATCGTGTATTCGGGCCCAAGCTTTGTCAACTCAATCCGACAGGCCTGTTCAGACTTGTCAACCACTCGGCGTGTAAGGTGATAGTAAAAGGTGCGCGAAGAGCAGACGGCTCGACGGATTGTATCAGTGTCATTGGCGTCAACTTCATGGCGAATACGCTTCTCCAAATGAGACGTCACAAGTTTGTGTTGTCGATGGAAGGAGACCTTTCCACCAGATACGACCAACTCAAGATCGTAAATTTGCCCTTTCTTGGCCAGAACAATCCCAGCCTGCTTGATGTACTCGAGAGGGAACACGGTCTTCAACCACATTCGGTCGTCGCAATAGATGCTGATGTTGGAACCCGCGGTAGTGACGACTTTGGAATAAAAGAATTCGGGAAAATCGAAATGTGGTTCAGGTGGAAGTACCTTCAAGGTCGATGAAAACATTCGGACATCTTTAACTAGAAGTCGTCCTCTGACTGGAGAGTCGGTGAGATTGGAGGTATGGAAAGAGAGGATGGATCCAGGTGTTATTCCTTGGGCCTCGCCAGCGTCAAGTGTGATGACATTGTTGTTGCAGTGTGTGAGGATGAAGGACCAATCCGAGCCACAATCTTGATTGTTGAATAGCCGCCCATTTACAGCATGACCTTCGCATCGTGGGGTTTGTCGCCTAGAGAGAAAGTAAATGTTCAGTCCTCAAGAAAGAAAAGGAAAAGTGGCAGGTATAGAAACTTACCTGTAAGGCAAGTGAAATTTATGCATTAATGATGTGTACGTCAAGTTGCTAATGTCCTCTTTCTCCAAGATCTCTAGAAGGTGCATCGAGAAGAGTCCTCTCTTCGAAACACGGCTTTCGCAGGCAGGTTCATCAGGCCCACAAGCCGCTAGAAGGACATGCGATCCATAAAGCTGTCCGGAGAAGCCTTGCGCAGCGCTGCCACCACGAGCATCACCGTAGGACCGTCTCCAGATCTCTTCGTCGGATTCTGCACGTGCTGGTGGAGGATCAAAAATTTCACGAATGCTTCGGTCCTCTAATTCCTCATCGCTACGAGTGATGCCGCCTGACGAGCAGCAATCCATGATTAGGGTCTAGAGGAGACGTCAGTCGATCCAAATGATCCATCGATAAAGCACTCACGATATTGGAACCCATGGCCTCGGAAAGCTGGTTGAGGAGTGCAGAAATGGTACGATCATAGATGCCTTCGACGACAGAGCCGTCTTCGATCGTCCCAATGTCGCTCGGACAAAGAAGTTCGATCTCGTCGTTACTCGTCTTCCATTCAATCCATTCTTTAGGTTTTCGAGTCCGGGCTCCATGACCAGCATAGAAGATGACGATCGCCGCTTTATCTTTGAGTTCTGTATACTTGGTCTGTAAATGGGAGAATCCATCAAGAATTTGCTGACGCTTGGCGTTACGCAGACTGAGTATCTTTGGCTCGTGGCCACTGAGCTTCGCGAGTGGTCCTTTCAGATACGTCTCAAAATGGTCTGCATCGGCAATCGCACCCGTTAGGTTACTGTACTTGGGCGGATACAGGTCGTTTCCAATCACCATCGCCAGGATCGGTGGAATAGCTCTGCTGTGAAAACGTTGGTCGCTGAGACGTTACATCGAAGGAACCATGGCCCACCACAAGCTCTGGTCCGACATTTCCTAGCTGCCTACTTGAACGTTAAATGATAAGCGCTTGAACATAGGGACGAAGCCCATGCCATCTTGAACATTGTTTGTTTGGTAGGCTTCTTCTGTCGGCGGCGTGTGAATGGACCATGTCAAGGGATCGAGAAATCGCCATCGTATTTGCTAATGCGCGCGTTCCTGCCGATTTTTAGGACTATTATCTTCGGAATCCCAGTTGAGTGTAGCTTCGATCCCAGCTAGCACTTGTCTTGTCGAAAATGCCATCGAAAAGTGTGGTTGGAGATTTTGGGGCTGCCGAGATTGAGGAGCGTCTTCGAGAGAAATATCAATACAAAATAACTCCTGAAATATGCAAAATAAGGGCGCACAGTAGTGGACTGAATACCGAACCGCTTTTCTGCTTTCCCACCTTTATCCCTAACCCGTCTGTCCGAAAATGAAAATGTCCGTTTCCGATGCTTGCCCACGAAATCGCGAAGACGGGGAGAATTATTAATCAAACGTCCCTTGATAGTAATACTTCGCGTTGGTCAGAAGACGAAATTCTGCGAAACCGTCAGCATGGTGCCCTCATTTGAATAGCACTGCAAGACAGAAAATAGATTTTGCCAAAATGCGACGTCAGTCATATAACACTCACTGTGGACGGCATCAAGGAAATATATAACCCAAGGGTGATGAAAGAGCCATCATAAGTAGTAGTTTGCTTTTTATTGTGCAAGACGTAGTTGAGGCTGTGAAGTGAACTGATTCCGAAGGCATATAGTCGCTATATTAACGCTGAAGAAAACGTTATTAGGGAGTTGCGATAGGTTTGAGCCAGCATCTACCTGACAAGAACTCCGCCTCTTTATCTTCGTCTGTATCCTGAGCTGCAAGCACCTTCAAATTGAAACAGAGCACCCCGACGTGTCATCGCCGAGGTAGAGTATGGGGAAAGTGGAGCCGTAGATTCTGCGGTGGAGGCTGTCGCAGAAATACTAGTCAAATTCAAGGCAGGAGCAAAGGCAGGATTCAAGGTCTGCGAATTGATCGGAAGTCCAAGAGTTCGACGTGGCTGTGCCTCAACCCGTCCGGCCCGATGACGAGTTCAAGCTCTCACAAGTTCCAGCATATACTGCTCTTAAGAAGCGAAACAAGAGGTCTGGATTCACCGGGCTGGAACTCAGTATGGCCATCACGACGCTCCAATCAGTCAAAGCAAACTTCAAGTAGTCAGGTCTCAACAACATCCTCCTGGACTTCGTGAACCTGTCCATCCTCTGCATTTCTCTTCTCAGCTCCCTGCCATGACATCCGAGCACTTGACGCAATTAAACGTCGAATACCGTCGCTCTCCCTAGCTGAATCCGGATTATAAAACACCGGCAACGGCGACTGAAGTTCTCGGAGCGGGGGACACTGGTCGTCTGACTATGAAGGGTTGTCTCGCCATCTCAATGCCCTCAAGGACCCTGCCCCGAAGTCGGGGCGTCTACGCAAAATATGCTTAATGTGTGGATATCTTAATTCAAATTTAGCAAAACGAAGCTGCTGCTCGTACATGTTATCATCGGGTTGGTGCTTAGGTCCCACCTACCAGCAAGAAGGGTTCTAGTAGGTTTTTAACGACTCTTCGACATTTTTATCTGGCTTACTTTTCTACAGAGGTTTTCATGAGACACTCGATTCCAGAGAGACACGAAGCACGATCGCCCGCTTTTTAAATTTCAAGCCAAGATGAAGGATGTGTCCCTTGAGAGCCACAGTTACTCGACCATGTATGGATTATACGCTTGTGCAAAATGAACCTGAATAAGTTGCTTGTCCACTGTTCTCCGTTTGTCTTGGATCTTTCTCATAAATTGCGCAGAAAAGCGTCCTTCATGGGTAGTAACCAACGGACATGACTGGATTTTCATAACTGAACCCCAATGGCAAAGGTGCCATGTATGCGCACTCCGGAGTCAGGAAGAATTTGCGTTATGACAGCGGTCCCTCCTGGGATTGAACGACCCTCGTGTCTGATAAGTGCTACGATCGTGGGCATCATCGCCCTTCGGGGCAAACTCTGGCGCTACCCCGACTGACAGAAAACTTACACACGTATCTTCAGATCAACCACGGCGACAAAGATGTTGGAGATGATGACTGAACTAGATGTAATCCGCAAACAGTAGGGTATGTAGTGCCGTCTGGCCTGCGGGTGAAAGCTTTTCTGATTTCCATCCCTCTCTGATATGAGTACATTTTTCGCTGTTAAATTCTCCCTCAGAAAGTTTACCTATCGCTCAGTCAACGGCTCATAATGTGGAAAATAATGACGCTGAATCGCCCTGAAAAAGAAAGGAACGTGCAGGGGAAAGTTGCGAAGACCTGCAGTTATTCTTGTTCGGGCTCATCCGCTTAGCCTGTCATGCAGAACAAGGCTTTCAAGCAGTTTCTATCGTCAGGCAGAACCCATCTCCTCTCCGAAATCATCAAACAGCGCCGTCCTCGTGCTATGGCCCTCCTGCCGGATGTCCGAGCAAGGCGCTCACTTGGCGTATGTTAGATCGGAATGAGGCCCATTTCACTGACGAAAGATGCGCCACTATGGCACCTGCCTATCTACAGGACCAAGAGCGGGCAAAAGCACAGTTCGCGAATAAGCGGTAAGATCGCCGAACCCTTGAGCCGTCAGCTGGAGAAGCTTTCGGCGCCTACGAACGAGGTAGAGAGGGAAGAACTGCATCTCGGGCGAGTGCTTCGGGGATAGTAGACCTTAGAAACGAAGGAAACTAGGAAGAGAAGAAAGCTGCGGACCAACGCCAACTTAAACTTGCTCATGGCATGTGGCATGCGCAGTCCTGCCAACCTTCAAAGGGGCATATGGAGGCGATAAGAAGGATACTTGGACTGTTATTGGTGTCTTCGCCATTCCTAATGTCAGCGATGAGTCTGGCGCATGCAGCGAGTGGACTGCGGGAGAGGAAAGGTGGGAAGTTGTCCCAGAGGAGATACAGGCGTCGGTCAACACAGCAGTGAAAAGGACCTGTCTACAATGTAAATTAGTGAGTTATACACTATGTATCAACGATTGACTCACCGAGGTATACTTCATAAGACAACAGCAGAAGAAGCGAGATGACGGCAGTCTGTTAAGCTAGGCCCGAAAATCCAGCCGACGGCGCTAATGGGTACGAGAAATGGTCCCGTTCGGACAGAAGGTCGTCCAGCTTGGCCGTACTATAGCGTGGATGGTGAACTTTGCCTCTTCTTGAAAATGCCGAGAGCTTCGATGCAGGTGCTGTTGAGATTTCATTTCGAACGTGCAATAAACATACCTAGAAGAATAACCATATGTTTGACATAGATGCGCACGATCCCTGTGCGGAATTCTAGACACATCGGGCATGCGCCTGCACTTACTTAAGAGCGTGGATACTGTCATCATACTGATGATTAAATAGCTATGAAAAGGTTAAATGAACAGCGAGCATGAAATGGAATCTTTTGCAGGAAGGGCCTCGAATTCGGACTATCAATAGATTGAACTTGCAAGTTCTAAGTGAAAAGTGGTGGAGATTCCATCGTCTCGATGTACAGGCTCGACTCGATTTCGTGGTCGCAGAGCTCTCTGTCAGTAGCGCAGTAGAGTTAAGGTCCGGGCAGAGAGAGGGTCGTAAACACGATACGCTACCTGACATGGAAAATGGTGTATATTTTGCGCCATGCGGCCGCAACTATGGCGACTTTCAGTGGCGGTATTCGATGTTGAAGTCCGGACAGCGAAAGTATCCGCATAAGCAAGACACCTGCACACCATCGAGAGAGATTAGCACTGGAGTAGAATCCTGAATCTTGCGAAAATATTAGAGGGACGAGCTCGCTTTAAGTTTTAATCAGTGGTTTGCCTCGTCAGTCGATAATAGAAGACCAAAATGCATGAATGGAGCGAGGAGAAAAGCAGGTGGGCTTGTCCGTATCCGTTATGTAAAAAAGTATCATGAAACCACGCGCAATTCTGCGGCGTTTAGCCTTGCACATGCAGGTGGTGGCGTCTTATCCTTGTTCAACATCCGCGTCAACCAGGGTAGTCGGAATGTCTGTCGGATGCCCTGCATCTAGCCAAGGTTTGTTTCAATACCTTAAACATTCAGAAAACAGGGAGGAGAAACGTACAGAGGTAGAAAAATTCCCGAATTTAGGCGTATAAGCGCGCACTAGGCCACATACCGTTGATGGTACATGGACATCTTCATTCGTGCCATGAAGTTTCTGAGGGCAAAGCTCAAGATCTGTGTCACGGCAGTACTTTGTCACATCGTGTTTGGGATAATTCCCCCATATGGAGCTACCATGCCTTCTAAAGTTCGAATTGCTCTTCGAAACCCCCGGTCGCCATTCGCTATAGCATCGTTGCACAACAGTACTATGTTCTTTCTTCGCTGTGGTGTTGTTACCGCGAATCAAGGTTGCGAATTACTAGGCGAGGTCCTAAGTAGTGGCCCGCGACAGGAGGAATTGAATGGGGGCACAGGTCCCATCATCGCCCGGTCGTGGAGTTGGAGGCTGTAGCTCGTGGTGGCAACCTGTCAGCAGGAATAAGCCCGCGAAGGCTCGTCAGCATTCATCGCTGTCACGTATCGGTGGGCGAAGGGAATGTACGCGTTTTTGTCGTCTTTTCTGCGACATTTTCTGAATGATCTTCGCCAGGAAGTGGCTGCCGTGGGTGCTGTCGTATGTTATCACAGGAACAATGAGGACGGGTCAAACGCATAATTGAAATTGGCCGGAACACAAGCTTCGGGCCACAGACAGAATGAGGCTCCGCTCAGGGACACATTGGCTGATTTGTGTTCATAATAAACGTGTTGACCCCCCGCACTCCCGGCTTTCTCCCGTTCATGCTCAATCTCGGTCAGGATCGAGGAGCCACAACGTGAACGAAACGTTCCTTATACCCTCATTTCCTCAGCCTCTGGCTGCTCCTTGATGGACGCCATTTACCTCTGTCGACCAACCTCTTCCTTCTATTAACTTCCGGGCGTGGAACCCATACTTTCGAATCGATATCTCCCCCTGCTGGACTACCTCGGAGACCGACACCTTCAATACGCAATTGATTTGCGCGACGTCTCCAATCTCCAGCCCAATTCTGGATGAACATTGCACCTCCCTGGCCGTTCAACGCGGCAGTGTCTCGGATCGCACCATGCTACCTGACCCCAGGGTATGCGCTCTTGTACGACTGCTTTTCGACATATGTACCACGCAGCCGTACGAAGGCCGCTCCTGTCTCGGATGCCACCAAGAACGAGGAATGGAAGGGAGGCCAGGCTAACGGATTCAGAGTGCAGGGAGGGCATGTACCTGCGAGATTCTCAGCAATCCACGGGCGTTGGCAAACACGGAGAAAGGATGGCTCTTCGTAAGTTTTTGTAAAAATCCCCCGTATCACGCTCACGAAATGCATCTAGTGTCGGGTCGACAGGGACTGTTGATCAAACAACCACGATTGAGGTCTCATTTCCAACTCGTACGCCTCTTTGCCCGCCATGTTCTTCAGTCTCAAACAGACGTGTGTTGTGCAGGGTTTTCAAGCAGTTCTCTAGCCCAGAGAGACTCTAATGGTAAGTTCGAACCTCTCGTTATGAAACAAGACCTAACGAGCCGAATAACGAATCAGGCGCAAGTTCAAGTACTACTCAGGACTCGACGCTGGCGTCCTCTTTGCCACCAGATGGTTCGAGCCCTCCCATGATCGTCGGGGTGGCTGCGACGGCTCATGTAGACCAACTCCCAGATCCATCGACGGCGACGCCAGCACCAACCTTCGACATCGAGAGCTCATCGCAGGCCCTCGATTCGCTTTCGCCCACCGAAGCTCCATTCAGCACGACATCATGGACCGCAGCCTCCTCCTCCGAGATTAGCTCCTCGATATGGAGCTCAGAGTTTCTTATCACGTCTTCAACGAGATCGCCTACCTCCATATCGTTATCGGAGACTGGAGATGTGGCTTCGACAGCATTCTCGTTGTCGCGCTCGTCCTCGTTTGTACCCCCGTTAACGCCGAGTATAATCGAGGCGAGCTCGAGTTCAGGTGGAGCGGACTTGTCCTCCTCGAGGTCAATATCCCGGTCGCGCCTCGTCACTCGCTCTGAGACAGACTCCTCTGAGCCCTCGGTCTCGTCCTCGACGGAGTCAAGTACAGAGGCGACAACACCCGAACCCTCGGCCTCAAGTTCTCCTGCAACTTCGTCGAATCCGAGCGTGGATTCGACGTCGAGCTCGTCGTCCGATGTCAACAGGAGCTCGACGAGCTCATTGAGCTTAACGACACCGACACCTCCATTATCTTCCAGCTCAAGAATGTCAGACACCACAACCGTTTGGTCTCCGACGGAAACTGCACCTTCGACATCAACCACTGTGTCTTCCTCTAGAATATCTGTAACACCCGTTCCTTCGACGAACTCTAGAACAATCTCTGCAACCATTAATTCTTCCTCTTCAAGACATCATCTGTCATCTCGCTCCACTCGGACCACTTTGGGGCCGTACACATCTCCAGAAACGTCGTATGTGTTTCCATGTTTCGTGACGAAGTTTTAAGCTGAAATGTTGCTATAAAGGCATTATTCTTCGGTCTGGTATCCTCATCCGGCCTCATCCTCTCTTTACTTGTCCTCTACCACGTCGTTCGCTGCTCCGTCTCCTCCATCTCCGACCATCTGGACAGATGCCACCCCGAATAGCAGTTCAAGTGCCTCCTCCACCACCTCCATCGAGACCGGCGTTCTTAGCACCAACACGCCGAACGAAGCAGGGTAAATGCTTTATCGTCTCTTAGTTCAATCTCGGTTACTGATTCTCTCACAGATTCGCGCGGAACACAGGTGCCATCGTCGGCGTCTCGCTGTCAGCGACGTTCGTGTTCATCCTCGTTGTCTTCCTCGCGTTCTTCGCCTGCAAGCGGTACAGGGCTCGACGCGTCACCACCGGTTCCACAGATAATATCCTCGCTGTGACGCAGAGCCCGTTCTGGCGACCGCCCCTTGATGGCGATGACGACTCGTCCCTTGAAACGTACAGCCGTGCTCAATCACCACACCACCGTACGACCTCCGGCAGCCAGGGGCACGGTTCGGGTGGCGGCTCCGTTGGTGATCACTTGTCAGGAGAAGGAGGGTTTGGTTCCGCTGAGAGTGCGAATGCTGGGATTACTGTTGCGATGACCACGACGTTTGGAGGGCCCGCATACATGCCCGGGTTCGATGCAGAACTGCCGAGGCCGCCCAATCCTGCAGCCAACCCGCAGCCCCTGCCAGACCAAGCAGCCCAGCAAGCCTGGTGGGGCAGCAACGAGCCGCAAGCGTTTTACCCCTCATCTAGAATGCCCACGATGAAACGACACGTTTCAATAGGAGGCAGTCGGAGCGCCACCTCTCTTACTCTCGTCCCAGGCGGCTCTTCGGCGGGAGAGCATTCGTCCTCAGGAGAAGGCCTCCTGAGAGGTAACACTAAACGTTACTCAGTATCCGGCCCTCGACCGATGCCAGGACAGGAAGGACGTCGGCACCGATCCACCCCTCCGAGTGCCTTCCTGGGCGCACAGGATGTGCATGTTGATCTCGAAAGCCAGCAGCAGCAGCAGACAGATCAATCGGACAAACTAAGCATCAGGAGTATCCTCTCTCGCCTGCGAGGTGGGCGGAAGTCGTCCTTGCAGAGCACTGCCACCGTCAAGGCCAGCACGCGACCATCAGAGGAGCCAGTCATGGCGATGACAATGGCTGCTGCTCCGGCCTCGAATGTCTACTCGCCATCGCTCCTTAATCCGCCCATCCCTCTTCCGACAACGACAACGCCAATGCGCCCATTGCTGAGCTTCCCGCGAGGCGTTACTGGCAACAGCTACTCGCCACCTGGAACATACAGTCCGCCTCCTGGTCCTGTTCCATGGCCGCCAGTGACGCTGCCGCCAGCGCCGTCTCCGGTGCCTACGGATGATTCGAGCATGATCGAGGGCTTGCTACATCCTCGCCTTTCCATGGCTGTGAACCTTACGCAACAGCCTAGCTTGACCAGCCTCCGAGATCATGAAGACTACTCACGGCCGATCAGTGGGGTACATCCTTCAATTTCCTCTCCAGGACGTTAGGTTCTTATCCTCCTTATTTTTCAGGTCATCAATAATCATATCAGAAGCACATCAACGTTTGATTCGCAGGAGACGAGGGAGATATAGAGCAGAAAGAAGGTGCTAATTTATGACCTTTTATGACAGCTTTCACATTGCATTTTTTGTTGTTCAAACTGCTGTGATACTTTCTTTTGTTTTTCATAGTTACAACACCCTTTTTTTCATGTTACATTACATGCCCCGACGTTCTTTTACACAAAACTGCATGTAACACCAGCCTACGGAGTAGGATAGAAAGCCGTTGACAAATAAAATAATATGCCGGTGTATTTTGAGAGGAACGAGAACAATATTAATGCCGAGCAGCAGCAAGATGATCCACGCCCATATCCGTTATCCAATAACCATAGCTTCACGATATCAGCGTCCGGGCCATCGTTATAAGTATCCAGGTTTTGTTCAGTTGGGTGAGCGGTTCTAGTAAGGACTTTTGATCGCTTGCTTGGTTCTAGAGCCAATAGGCGCCTATTGCTTGACGTCGCCTGGAAAAACACACGCCCCTCTTGCGCTGTCGGAGGGTGTGGGGAAAATCGCGCTCGCATATTTAATAGCGGTTGAGGTTCAAGCGAGTGACGGCATGGTCCTGAGAAGCGTCCAACCCAGATAGTGGGATCGAGTAAAAAATAGCAGTCACTCATGCGACCGTTGAACCTACGAAAGATCCGTGTGCAATGCGGGTGGGAAACAGGTTCAAGCTCAATGGCATTGGTATCTTCGTTTTCTCACCGTGACATGGGACGCGAGGTCTTCCACTGTAAGACTTCGTCAAGGGTATTATGCACATCCACGATAGCTCGCCTCAAGGCTTGCACTAATGTTTGGCAGAGCTTCTCTATTATTCAAAGCATTAACGAAATCGCGTAAAGGTAACTTTTGGAAGACAACACCTCAACGGGGAAGAACACCATTACTCAATGAACACCCCATAAAAGCCCTTGGCTGTCGTATTATTGCATCCACGAAGCACCGTCCAAAATAGATGGCTAGGAAAGGAACATTGAAAGAGCCTGAAGACGCCTGTCAGCATCAGGGTGTATCGGAATTCGGTCATCACGGTCGTCAGAAAAGGACGGGATTCCACCCTCGATGGCGCGAAGGTGGAAAGTTCGCTCGGAGACTGAATGCGGAGAGGTTTGACGGAGCCCGAAGGATAAAATCACTTTGGCCTTTGATCAGCTGAGGGTTGATGGAACTGACATAACATCTCGACAACTCGAACTCTGGTCTGTTCTCGAGGACCTGGTTAAATAGGCAGGCTTGGCGTTGCAGAACGGCGCAGGCACTCACTTTGAAGTTGCAATGCGATGTGAGACGGACTCAACTATCAAATGATCAATGATGATGGTGCAGTGAAACATTGGAGGCAGCCTGGCGCTGTTGTATGTCGCAGGACTCGGGTCAAGAACATTGAAACCTGAGTGGGTCCACTAGTCATTCACGCCACAGAAGGATAGAGAAGAGCACATGCCACCACTCGGCGCTCGGGGCAGTTTGAATTCCAGGATCCAACAGGAGTAAAGACGGTATAAGGTAGTGCTTGACAGTTTTGAAGATGATGAGGGACCGATAGATGAGGGGGGAAAAAAGAAAACAGAACGACGATAACAATGGATGGCACAGAGGGGGCGCATAGGCCTTGAGGAATCCGAAATGTAATGTAGTACAAAGAGAAGAGAGGAGCGGAAGGCCATTATCCAGAAAGGGGTTATGATGGAGCAAAGGAGACAGAAGTGACCGGTGTCTTATTCTTCCGCTTGAATTTCTGCGTGAAACCCTTGGCTATCGAAAACCAACTACTGGGCGCAGTCTTCGTCGTCGCCGATAGCGACGTTCGCGAAGGCTCGCTACGCAGCTTTGAGGACGCCTGAACAGTCGTAGAAACGGCAGCGACGTCGTCGTCGTCGCCTTCTTCCCGCACGGTTTTGACAATAGTGGCTTCCTGAACTGAGACTCCAATGATCATATTGGATTCCGCGTTACCCATAGCTCTGTTGGGAATTACGCTCGCCGAGTGCGACCGGCTTAATCGTCTAGGGATCATCTTTGCAGAGATGCTCGGTTTGGCGGCGATGTGCTGCATTTGAGTGACGTGGTTGTCGTCCTCAGTGTGTGCCTGCTCGTTCGAGTAGGCAGAGGCACCAGACGCGACTGAGTTGTTGCTTGCATTCTATGGATAGATTTAATTGCGAGGACGTCTATGACATGACAGGACGCACCGCAATCTGGGATTGGTAGAACGGGGAGTTGCTGGCAATGTTGGAACGACTGCCTGGGGTGGGTGGCTGAGTGGTCGACACGAAGTCGTCTTCAGACAGCTGGATGAAATTTTGAGTTTCGAAAAAGAAAAAGAGGAGCATTGAACACACCTGGCCCACGCGCGAAATAGATATACTCCCTCGCCGTCTGTCCTTCTGTCGTTTCGCCGACAGAGACTTTTCTGTTGCTTCAGCGGCCTTGAGACTAACAAGATGCTCTTGTTGTGCTCGGCGCTCGCTTTCCTCTTCCACCTTTTGGAATATCTGGGTCAAGCACTCAGCATACACGTCGAAACCGCGAGAGACGCCAGAATACACACTTTTTCCAAAGGTTCTGGGCACCCTTCCATGGCTCCTGACATCGAGTTTGGCGAATTGCGCAGAACTGTGAATGGTTGGGGAGAAGCAACGTCCTTCTGGGGTGTTCCCGCGTATTTAGGAGGGTGGAAGATGAAGGTTAAAACAAAAGAACGGTCGGATTTACTTGGACCGCATGTTGTTCAACGTCTTCTTCGTCGAACCTGTAAATTGCTTCAAAATTATATGGCCGCTCCCAATTGGCAATTTAAGCGGCGCCTCAAACCGAATTTGATCTCCGCGAATATGGGGCGCGGATCTCTCCAGTCATCACCATCTGAGCTTGCATCGTTCATTCCTGGAAGATTTCGAACGGGTTTCGTTGAAGATTCATTTTTTTTTCTGAAAAGCATGGACGGTGATATGATTAGGGAAGGTGTCGCTGTCGAGTCGTAGAGTAAGCCTCTCCTCAATGCACTGAAATAATTAACCTCGTAAACCTACCTTGAGTTGAAATAAATTCATTTCAGCCAATCCTGCTCATTTCTGGAGCATGTGAAGAATATATCACGCAAGAGATTATCTCTTTAGATCTGTTGGCTATCTGCCTGAGTCCCCGGTGGAGAAAAGGTGTGGCGCACATGCGGACTCGGTAAGTCATAGGTTCGCTTCTGACCCCTACCTACATTGAAACCTTGGCACAACTTTCAGCTGCATCCCCAAATTATGGAAATCTTCGCCCTGGGCATAGAATTGGGCAATGAAATCATCAAGGCATGCAGGCCAGCGGTTAGACGTATGAACCCCCCCCACTGATTGAATGGACCCAGATTAGTTACGGCTCCCGAGCGCCATCAGGAGGCACCCTTAAAGCCCTCTCCTTCCCGTAGTTCTTCCCGCATCGCGTACCATTCCCCTGCATTAAACGAAAATGCAGCGCAAGGGTGGGCGTAGGATCGCGAAAACGTCTCTTCGGCGACGTTGCAAAAGCACGTTTCCCGACGACGGTCTACTCGCTCAAGAGGCTCATTTCCTCGTATCAAGAAAAGACCGCTGCAACAGAGTCATACACGAACTCCAACGAAGATTTCGACTCAACGATATCCCCTCTCCTCGCCATCAGGTCCTACACCGAAGGGTAGGTCATCATCGATTCTGATATCGACGGCAGGACGTCGATCGCCTGCTCTTGAAGCATTTCTCCTATCAGCTCCAGAATCAGGGGTCATTAGGCTCGAGGATGAGAAGACCGAAGGTCGACTGCTCGAAGAGCGCGAGAAGCTGAAAAAATCGTCTTCTGATGCAGAAGACAAGCGGTCTATTGATATGTTAGCCCGACTATCAGAGTCACATCAGATAAATTCGTACTCACCGAAAGACAATTCCAGAACATTATTGCCGACTGCCTTGAACGTGTGTTCGACCCTTTTCAAGTTGTTTTGAGAATCAAGGAGAATGAAATCGATGCACTAGAGCTTGTCGGAGGTTCGAGCCAGCTAGTCTGCGTCTTGGAGCACGCGTGGACACGATTTGGCAAAACCATCCCCAACATCTCGGCGAAACCAGACCTGTCCGCGGCAAACGGAGCAGCTCATGCGCGTGTACTTATTCGAGTTCGCCAACGAAACGCTCCCATCATGTATGATACGCAAACGACGCCCTTCGGAATGAGATCGGCAGCACCGTTCGACGACAAAGAGGACCCGTGGTTGCCGCTCGGTCATGAATATCGTCTCGATGATGTCCAACTTGTGTCGCTCATGGAGTCAGAACTAGCTATGGAAGAAGCAGACAAATCAGCTAGATCGACACAGGCAAGTCAGAATTCAATTTACTGTATGGCTATCCTAAAATGGATCCCCTATGGTGTGACAACTTGAATTCAGGCGATGCATGAGGAACTCGTCGAGCAGATTAGCCTGCTGTCGGAAAAGGTGTTGAAACTGGGTCCGCATGCACAAACTGCCGTCATCGAGAATGTACGCAAGACGATCGATTGTGCAGTGCGATGCTCGTTCCTCTGCGGCTTGCGCTGAATGCACCAATAATGTTGCCGTAGGTTGTAAGTGGATGTCTCCGTAGATGGCGCTTGAGATGTTGACCAGTCCTCGCAGCGATCACCTGAGCCGCGAACAAGCGACTTAGCAATTAGTGAGCCTATTCATGGGAACCTCCCGACACCTATTGAATCAGCAAAATGGCTGAAAAATCAAACACCGTAATGAACATATGGCACCCAAGTCAACAACCCCTCCTCCTTGTCTCCCAAAGTCTTTCTCAAATCACTCACAGCCTGATCCAGCGCCCAAGCAGCCCCGCCATGCACAACATCCTCCAAATCCCTTTTATATTGGCCTAAGAGATGCTTGTAGAAGCTGATTGCAACATCCTTCCCATGTGCATCTTTTATACTCCACATTGTCGCCACGACACCGCTATACCCGACAGCCAGCATACCTGCGGCAATATGCATGACTTCATCGGACAATTTCTCATCCCCAGTCGCTGTCTGACAAGCCGAGAGGAACGCCAAATCCCATTCCGTCGTTGCTGTCGTATTTGTACTTGTCGCGATTTCCACCACCGTTCGCTGTTTCATAATCTCCAATAGTTGCAATCGTCTGTCATGGAGATGTAGACCGCTTCTCAATGAATCCATGTCTTGAATGGCATGGCAGGCGAAATGGACCCATGTATGTGATTTCAGTTCGTCTTTAACACGAGCTACCGTTGCGTCCTCGTCTTCTAATAAGAGCGGATGAACAACAGGCCCAGTTGAAACCATGGTATTTATTAACTTCTGAATCCCATGTGTTTCTTCCCTCGTCCCAGGAATCGGTGACAATCCAGGGGTGTTGGGTTGGCTGATTAGTAGCAAACTAGAGGGCACCGCTGGAGCATGGAAGCCTCCGGTGTCTCGAGCTCGAGGCTTATCGAGATTGTTGAGAAGCGCACTAATTGTAGGGGTGTATGATGACACGACGAAGTCAAAGGTGTTGAAGCCAGGTTTGGAACCTTCCTTGTATATTCCAGCAGCGTGTAAAGGAAGAAAAGCAAGTGATCCAGTGGGACACCACCAAATTCTTGGACGTTTTATTTGCTCTGCAGGGATCTGGGGTGTCGTTCAGAGACCACGTTAAGTTTCATATCCCAATGAGATGGCCTCACCTTGCTACCAAGACCATGAATGACATCCTCCACCATCTTCACCCAAAGCTCTTCCAAAATATTTGAAATTGTAATTTCTTCTCTCCAGAGGTCCTTCCTTCCTCCCCGGCTCCGGCATTCTGGGTTCACCTCTCGCACACGTAAGCCCCGGCTCCTAAGCAGTCCTCGCAGTCCATTTGACAGATGTGATGCTCTTTCCAGTGTCATCTTGCTCAGAGGAACATGGATCGGCGATGAGAGACCCGACTTGAGGATAAGGGCATCACACCTGTGCTGGTCGATGACAAAGGTCACCACCGCGCTATCTTTCGGGAGCCTCGACAGTAAATCATGGGTCTTCGGTGGTAGCAGGAAGTCTTCGAGTCCCGATATACCTCGAATCTCGGCGAGTAGACTATGATAATCCTTTGCAAGGTGAACGTGTGCGCGTACCTCATCTTGAGTAGTTATCATATGGGACATGTCGTCGCCGGTTCCTCCTGCATCAAAAAAATTGGCTTCTTCTTGACGAGAACCCGACTCCTCCAATGCCCTAGCAACTCTTAAGAACCTCTCCGCCAGTTCTGGGTCATGCACTTGCAATCTATCTGCCGGAGTCCGGAGTTGATTCATCTGGCTCCAAACCAAACACCGTCCCTGCTCAAGCCACTCGACGGCTGTCCCAGACTCATTTTGGTCCATTGCCGCAGCCGCAGCCGACATCGTCAAATCCGAGATATCCATCAAGCTCCTGTGTCGCTTCTGGACGGTTTGTTCCAACCCTGCGACTTGTGAGAGCAGCTCTATGGCCACTCTGAATGCCTCTAAAGACTGAGGAGGTTGGTGTTGCTGACAAAGGAGGCCCCATTCGCGTGCAGTACTGAGACGGGTAGACGGACGGCCTGTCGGGTGTGTTGCTGCACGACGAAATGAGGCGATGGCATTGAAAATATCGATTTTGTCAGCGCTGTGTTCGAAGCGTCTATGGAAAGAGGTTCCGAGAGCGCCAAGTCGAGAGGGCAGGTCTGCATGTCCTTCTGGCGTAAGCTCAACCGCTTGCTTGTGTCTCTTGATTGCATTGTCGATGTCGACCAGGTGTCCAGTAGCTCTGAACTTTGCGTGGTAGGAAATTCCCAGATTCCTCAAGCACATTGGCTTGAGCATATCGCTTTCTCTTGTCATCCCCACCGCCTGTGTCTGAAGCTCAATTGCCTTCTCGATATCTGCCGCTTCCTTCGTCCTCCCGAAGCGAATCTCGTACGAACAACTCAAATTGTTCAACCACGCCGCCATCTTGGGATGCCTCTTCGGGGCAAGGTCGATTGCCCTCTGTTGGTGTATAATCCCATTATCAGAATCCTCGATCATACCTGTTCTGTTGAACCTCATTTGATAAAAGGTTCCAACATTGTTTAACCACATTGGCATATCTTCATGGCGCTCAGGACTGATCTCGATTGCCCTTTCCGTATTATCAATCGCGCTGTTGATATCTGACAAGTCGCCCTTGCGGTCAAACCGAGCCTTGAATGAATTTCCCAGAGAACCGAGGCGGGCTGCTAGATCGGGATGGTTGGATCCGGTATGCCATACACCTCGCTGTTGGTTCGATATGGCGTTCTCAATGTCCACAAGGTCGCCAGTGGCTTTGAACCTAGTGCGGAAGGCGATTCCCAATCTACTGAGTCGCTCAGGAAGGGCGGTATCGCCTTCTTTGCTTCGTGAGGCAGACAGCTCAAGGAATGAAAGTGCTTGTTCGATATCGGGAGTATTTCCGGGTAATGAGTAGCGACTGAGATAGCCTGTACCAGCAGCATGCATATAGTTCGCATGAGCTGGGTCGTTGGGGCTCGTTTGCTTCATCGCAAGCTCGTATGCTTCGATCGCACGGTTGATGTCGTCAATCCTTCCTGTTTCCTCGAATCTGTGGGTGAAGTAAATGCCGAAATCGTATAGATAATCTGAACCTTCGTTGGCAAGTTCGGCGAGAACGTTGGGGAAGGATGCCGGGTTCTCTGCTGTGTCCTTCACCATTCGTTCAATCTCTTCAGAACTATAGGCTGCAGTTCTTTCGTCCAATTCAAATACGCCTGTCAGGGGAGGGTTAATTGCAACATTTTCCATAAGGAAAACAAATATTACTGATTGTGAATGTAAGTTGGAGCGATAGTCCAGCCTTGTGCGTTTGAAATTCCCGCTCGTCTTCGGCGTCTAGGCAGAAAATTGAGTCTCTTGCATGTCAAGGGTCAGATGTGCCACATACCAACTTGTACCGCCAAAAATCTCCGTATTTCATCCTTGTTCAGAGAAATATGCCCCAGCTCTCCACCATCTTTCGATCGAACGATGAAAGTGAGCTTGTCCATGTTCGGCCTCCTAAGTAAATGTCTCTCGGTTGGTCGACTGCATCTGACGGGAACAACTTTTTACTGACAACGTGATCACAGCAGGCCAACTGCAAGTCGTCGCGGATATCTTCTTCAGTGCTGCAGATTCCTCGCCTTCCAGACCGAATACGGCGAGTATCAATCCATCCAGGTCTGAAGCACCTTCTGGAGAGCATTCCACTTCTATCTCTGCATAATCAGGGCATCAAACAATGGACTGAATCGAAAGGCAGAGCTATGCGTACCGTCTAATACCACCTTCCGATTTGCAGCGTCTTGTCGGCCATTCTCTTGCTCCTGGTTGTTTGCATTGCTCGTTGCGACACCTGTGTCTGCCACGGTCCTTGATTCCTGGGCATTATGCGAACCTGGAGCCGCACCGAGGTCTTTATCCACGATAGTTCGAGAGCGGTTGTGGATCATGCTGTATAGTGTCTTGATCCAACCCCGATGGGCGAGATACAAACACTGCAGTTACGAGCGCCAGTGAATGCTCCTGAGTCTTGAGGCGCTTGACTAAGCAGCGATGTGTGGCACTCCGCGAGTACCGGAAGGCCTGTTCCGGATTCCGCCATCCGACTAGCCTAAGTTGAAGGCAAAATAAGAGCAGCTGGGACAAGCAATATTTCACAATGAGAAGCATCGTGTTATGACAGCGCCATTGGACAACACATGCAACCGAAGTTAATTAAGACAGGATATACTCTTGGAGACAGGAATCAGTATCTGAGGATGTGACGGAATCTTGTACTCACAGTCCGTGCCTTGAATGGTGGCTTTGCGAGGTGCTGAACCGTGGCGATTTGCGAGCCCTGAGAGAATTCCGCAGTTTCCGCGGTGAAAGATCTGAAAAGATATAATTGGATCAGGAAAGAGAGGAAACCGAAACGATTGATGCCTTACTGGCAGATCAGACGGCTCAGCACTCCTGCTTCTTATGGTTGACAGTGAACCGGCCATCGTCTGCGATGTCTTCATTGAGTGGGTCGATCCGAGCCTTCATATGAGAAATACCGGCGAAAGTAGAGACCAGTGGAAGCCAGCTGCCTATTGTAAAGCAATTATAGCGATCGTGGCTCACATTGGACATAAGCTAGTGACACCCTTTCTGCGGATTTTGTAAGAGATATCTAGATGAATCGAGAGCAATGGACATTGAACTGACCCAAGTTTCTTTGAACATTTTATTCCATACACAACTTGACGAGCATAGTTTGAGGAGCATAGCCCGGACACATGGTTTGCCTCGGCTTGAGAAATAACGTATCGATCGTGTTTCATGAGTATTTTGAGAATCAGGTGGGTGCTTCAGGAGGTCCTCTGTATAGCTAGTGAGCAAGGCGACATGAAGGAGCCGTCACTGGTGTCCCTCTCGTATATCCTATTAAGGCCGTAGCGGTCGTGAGAGTGAAGGGCAAGTTTAAGAACACTTAAGTAGATGACGACAAAGCTCTTCGGACGTCCGGTGCTCTGCCGTTGAGCGAACTGGGGTTGTGACAGCGGCGCAGCCGTGCCCAACGAGTTTTCGATAGTTGAGTCGGGTGATCGGTAAGGAAGGATATGCTTGCGGGGTCATCTTCAACTCAAATATGGGGAATGAGACGTCTTGTATTGCCCCCAAGGAGCAGGATATGTGATACTTAGAGGGTAACTTCAACTGCTAGCCGGACTTAACCGAACCTATAGCGTGGGTGGGGCACAGCCACACAAAGAGCAAGCTTTCCGAGTCTTTAGCTTGAATCTCTGGCTATATTCTCCTCGGAATCTCTATCTCAAGTGAAAATGTCGCGGTGGTCAATCAGGGACATTTGAAGGCGGCGCTGTCGCAGGAGGCGTCTATAACAAGTGAATATCTATGCCCGTCTATTCTTCCAGGGTTAATTATAAACAATTGCTCCCTTTCAGACGACAGACCACACGAGGCGGAGGCCATGCAATGAAAGAGCGACTGTTCAACAGCCAGAATTGTGATCGATCCTTCATCCTAACGCCCCCAGAAACAGTGTCAGTACCCTTGATGCCGGCGACACCCAAGGCATCTCAGTTCCATCTGTCTTTCTGCCTATGCCACCAATCTCACCGAATCTCCGATCAAAGGACAGCTAAACCTCAGCGGGTCAATCGTTGATATATAATTTACATTGCGCCCATGCGACCAGCCTCCTACCCAGTCCAAGCGACGAGAGAGGAGCGGCATCTAGAAGGGGGAGATCGATAAATAGATAGTTTAGCGGATGGGAAAATATTATGTTATATTGATGCGATGTTATTCCGACAAACCTTAAGTTCTCCTCTCTCTCTGCTTGGCCTGGCACAAAACATTTGTAAACAAGTGCCGCCGCGAAGCCGACCATCAGCGGACCTCGAATACAGGCGAAACGCACTTTGTTGATTGAACGCGTCGCGACGTGGATGGCCCCTAATTATGGCTTCGACCTCGAGTGTTCCACGCGTGCTGCTTCTCTCCAAGATACATAATGTCTCAATGAAAGTTCTAGGGATTAGGCCTTGTCTCTGGCAGCTCAAGGTTGTCCAGGCAATTCCGGCCAGCAGGAGCTCGTCATCACCCCACTCAATTTATTAGGAAAGCAAAATGTTGCATGTCTGGAGAAGGCAGGATTCAAAGGAATCTTCATAAGTGCAGAGTCTGCCTCTGCTGAGAATTTTCAGGGGAGTTGTACCTCTATGTGACCCTTCTTGTTACTCAATATAGACCATAAGGCTATTGAGGACCTTCAGTACCAGGCTGTGATCATCAATCCGGAGCAGGCCATCAAAGAAGGTGGCCATTTCGAGCGCATCGCAAAGAACCCTGGCTTTGCGGGTAAAGTCATCAGCACGATCTTTGACAAAGCTCACTGCATTGGCGCTTGGGGCACCTTCCGGCCCGAGTATTCCCAAGTTGGACGCCTTTGTATATTTCATCCCAAGTCTATTCCCGTCGTGCTCACAGTTGAAATTTGAAACCTCACCCTTCCCGGATATCTGCCTCAAGCTGGTGTCGAGAAGAGCGCAAATCTTTGATGCATCGGAATGGAGGTCGTGCACAAAGGGATGATGTTTGAGGGAATTATCAAACAAAATTCCTTGCAGAAAGTCTGCAAGACACAGATTCTGCTTCTCAAACACGTCCAGGATTCTGAGCATTGGACAGTAAAATTAGCACCCATGTCTTGCAACGCGCAACAATCTTATCGTCGAATCTGACCGCTTCTGACTTCATATTCGAGGTCCGCTGATGGTCGGCTTCGCGGCGGCACTTGTTTACAAATGTTTTGTGCCAGGCCAAGCAGAGAGAGAGGAGAACTTAAGGTTTGTCGGAATAACATCGCATCAATATAACATAATATTTTCCCATCCGCTAAACTATCTATTTATCGATCTCCCCCTTCTAGATGCCGCTCCTCTCTCGTCGCTTGGACTGGGTAAGTAGGAGGCTGCCATGCGACCTTTTCACTGCTGGTTGATCAACGCTTGGATCTCCTCTGGAACTACCGGCCGCTTCTCCCATTCTGCAGTCCACCCGCTGCGTGCACCAGACTCGTCGCCGACACTTGGGATGGCAAAGACAGCAGTGACAAGCCAAATATCTTTCTTATCGCCTTCGTGCTCCCCCATCAAGGTCGGCAGGATTGCGCGTGGCACGATCAAGTTCGAGTTGGCGTCCGTCCGCAGGGCTCTTCCCTTCCTCATCCCTTTGTTTCCAAAGTCCACTACCCCCGAAACACCCGCCCGAGATGCAGCTCTTCCCTCTCCACCATGTTCATAGGTGCCGAACGCCTCTCCAGTTGACGGCTCAAGTGCACGACCATCTTCTCCTTGGCCGTATATCGCCCATCCACCCTCTGCCGAAATGAGCTTTCGGCCGCTCTTGATCCTGTGGACACGCAGGTGCCACAACGGCGCCCCTTTTGTTGGCGGAATGAGCCACGTCTCGATCTCGACGTCCTTCCAAGGATACCACATCGACCGCAGCCACTTTCCGCTTTCAATCCTTGCTTCTCTTGTGTCGCGTCTGCACTTCCATGTCTCGCCGTCGTCATCGCTCAATGCAAGCGTGTTATCGCCACCAAGCTCTTCGAGTGTTCCATTTCCGACAGGAACGCTGTATCCAAATGCAGATGAATATGCGAGCTTGCCGTACTTCGCTGCACTCTGTTTGACAGGATACGAGCACTGCTGTCCGGACGACAGAATATACGTGTGCCCACCGAGGTTGGTCGCAATATGGAGAGGGTGGTATAGGGGCTTGACGGTGTCGCGGAGAGCCAGAGGATACGGCTCCTCTTCAGCCATCCAGAAAGGATGGGTTTCGGAAAGTGCAAGCGCGACGAAGGACTTGCAACACCAGTACGGCGATCCTGGAGAGTTGTAGTTCTCCGTCATGCTCTGGTTTGGATACGTGAAGCCGATTGTGAGGGTGCCATCAGGGTAGAAAGCCCCAGGCTGCTTGGCCCAATACCGAATGTTCCTCAGCTGCAGGCCTTTGACGACACCCCACGTTAGAGGTGCCGGCAATTCGACGTTGGCGAAGGCCAGTGCACCCCAGAAGGACGACATGGCGAATCGATACGTCAGGCTTCTCCCGAATGGAATGGCACGTCCTGGCGGAAAGGGGCTTATTGTCAAGGATAAGACGCTTGCAAATCAAATTGTCCTCACCTTCCTCGTCGAAGTAATGCACGAAATCCAACGCAAACTTTCTGGCTCTGTTGCGGTACTCCTCGCATCTCTCTGGATCCTCGGCCTGTGCAAGCTTCGAATACGCCAACTGGGCGAATTGGATAGCGAATGACGAGGAGTAGTAATCCAGCTGGACGACTCCTTCGGGACCATCACGCGACCATCCGTCTCCGATGTAGAAGGTATCGAGATGATCCATATCAGCCTTCATCCTCTTAGCATCAAACCGAGGAGAACCAGCGCGAGAGAGACCAAGGTTGGCGAACACCTATCAATGTACCGACAAGGCCGAACAAATGCATTCGATAACCACCGCATGAGAGGAACACAAGACACATACCCTGAACCATAGCCAGTTGGTGTTTGGCATCTCCTTATCATTCATACCCCCAAGCCAATTCTCGAAGCTCGTCTTCGCCTCCGCGCTGAGAGGATCCCAGAGCTTGTCCTTTGCCACGGCGATGGCGAAGCCGATCGCAGAGCACTCGACCATCCTTTGGTCCTTATTCCTCATATCCCCCCAGAACTCCTCGCTATTGGGATCTGTACCGTTCTTGAAGCCATCCAACCACCTCTTCGTGCCCTCGTACTCCCCTCCGCCACCCAAGAGCGATGCCAGGCCCCAGATGGGACGCGAGAATCCTTCGAGTTGCGCTGCTATGTCGTCATAGTGCGTCGCAGTGTGGCCCAGGTGGATACGAGCGCCTCCAGGACTCGTATGCGCTGCGAGTGGATCCAGCAAGTCGACGAGGAATCTTGCAAGGTCATCCTTTGTCTTGAGCGGGTTGGAGGAGAATGGGGTGGTTTGGGCGAAGTTGGCCATGGGACCTATCCAAGCGAGACGCGGCGGGCATATCAACTCTCTCGCCGGGCCGTCTCACCCGCGGACCGCTTAATCCGAGCGTCATCAGGTCAATATCGCGGACGTTGTTTGAGGAGATTAGGCAAATGTCGAGGAGTGACGGCCAGCGATCGTCTTCTGACAAGGTTCTTCCGGTTGCACATTCCGTGCTCCATGGCTTCGAGGAACGGCTTGAGGTTCTGCAGGGTCCATGCTGCCGGAGAAACAGGATGAGGAGCAGATCGAGGCATCCTCTCAACGAATAAATTACCGACGGCGAGATGCGGCTCTGGGGTATTGCGCTTCTCAGCTCCGAGGTTCAACTTTCGCTGCTCATTCTGACGAGAAAGTTGCGAGCTGTTCCCGCCTTGCCCATACCATTATTCGCCCCGTCTCCGCAATTCGCGACAAATTCACCTCTCAAGTTGTTGGCCGCCTATTGCCTCCTTGTCCACACCTTGACATGTAGGAACACTATACCTTATGCACCGTCGGTTTCCCCCTCATTTTCGAGGGGTTCCACATAGACAGGTTCAATTTGTTCACCCAGCGCCACTCGACATAATTCTGTTCTCCCCTCAATCTCATCAAGATTTTTACCAAGACATGTAACCTGTATGCAACTTGCAATTGGCGCGGCTGTTACTAATTTCCTGGAATGTGTTCACCCCGCTTCAAATGATTTAACGACTTCCATCGATCGCTGATGGAAATAGCCGTCACGCATCTCTCCCAAGCCGGCGCTTAGTGCCATTCGACCCAACCTCAAGATATAAATGCAACAGGACCTTCAATTTTTCAGTAACCTGGATCGAGACCCTCTGGTCCTCGCCTCGTGTATTAGTCCATCAGACTGCAGAGCAAGAAAGTGTATTCTTAGAAGCTTGATATTGTCGTCAGTAGCCGAGCCTGACGTCCAAAGCTGATGTCCAAAGCTGACATTTGATTAGGTTGTCATTGGCTCGCCACTTGCCAAAAGCAATATCTTTTCCGTCCGCACTAGAGACATATCCTCTGCCATCCGAGTCCGCCATCTCTGCTCCCCAAGGACCGCTGTCTCGCTGCTGGATTGAAGCGCCTGCCTGGGCTCAAAATCGGCGAGTCTGCCCAAATGGACGCGAGCATTACGTTACGCAACTGCTCAGGGACGACCCCAACTCGCGGACTCAAGGACGCTAATCCAAATTCTCGTCTCCCTGACATATCTGGATTTGAATGTTTTCCCGCGCCAGATCAATCATAAAATGCGACCTCCTCAGTGCTTTGGACCCCACATCCACTCCGTTCCCAAACACTCGCCGCAACGATGCCGCAGCTTGACATGGTTCTCGCGCTGGCGGCGTTCGTCTTCGTTCTGTACCTTTATTCCAAACGGAAACCTCCACACTCCTTGTCTCATTTACCTCTTCCTCCTGGCCCCAAGGGCCTCCCTCTGATTGGAAACCTGCGCGATTTACCAACGAGCTTTGAATGGCAGACTTACCACAAGTGGTGCAAAGATTTAAGTGCGTAATTTCCATGTTCCCGTTTTCCAGGAGGATGTTCTGACTTTTTGTACCACAGACACGGATATCATGTATCTGAACATTGCTGGACAGAGCGTCGTTGTGCTGGATAGTGCAGAAGCCGTGAACGAGTTGATGGAGAAACGCTCATCCGTTTATTCGGGAAGGTACGTTCCCTTCTTCGAACAATTCTCTCTTTTGAACGTCTCCTCAGGGCTCGTATGCCCATGATTAATGAGCTGATGGGTTGGAACTTCAACTTCGGTTTTATGCAATACGGTTCGTGGCGAGTCTGGTGGCAGTTATGAGTCAGCTGCTAATTTGTTGTCTGCTTCAGGAGAAAGATGGTCAGTGAAGCTATCGAGTATCCTCTGCGACATCTTTGAACATACTTATCAGGAGAAGACATCGACGACTCATGCATCACGCCTTTCATCCTTCTGCTGCTCTTCGCTTCCGGCCCCATACCATGAGAGCTGCTCGCAATCTGTTGAACAGCTTCCTCGACAATCCCAACGACGTTCTCGGCAACCTTCGACAGTATGCACCAGCCTCTGCATACTCTGAGCATTGTCCTAATGTACTGATAGAATGGCCGGCGAAACTATCATGTCAGTTGCCTACGGTTTGGAAGTCAAGTCCAAGGACGACCCCTACATCAAAACTGCTGAAAAAGGCGTCCACCCTCTGGTCGCTGCTGGAGTGCCTGGCGCCTTCCTCGTCGATACTCTCCCTATCTTGAAATATGTCCCTGAATGGGTTCCAGGTGCTAGCTTCCAGCGAAAGGCGAAGGAGTGGAAGAAGTTGGCGCGAAACATGATTGAGAAACCTTTCGAGGCTGCGAAGCGAAACATCGTAAGTCGCGGAGGTCTGGTTTCTTGGACTCGGCTTATATCATTTTATAGGCAGCGGGTATATCTCCTCCTTGCTTCGCGTCAATGAGTTTTCAGAAGATGGAATCAGGCACGAAAGATGATGCTTATCGAGAGGATATCATCCAAGGAACTGCTGGTACAATGTACGCGGGTAGGTGGACAAAAGCCGTTCATGATTTTTTTCTTATTCTTGGTATCTTTTAGCTGGATCTGATACGGTATGTATGGGTTTTCCCAAGGTGTTTGTTTCTCACACCGTGCCTGTGTCCCCTCCTTTCATAGACCGTCTCTGCTGTCGCCTCTTGCATACTCGGCCTTCTGGATCGCCCTGACGTACTGAAGAAAGCTCAGGAGGAATTAGATAGAGTTGTCAAGCCTGGCCACCTGCCCGACTTCGACGATGAGGCCTCTCTGCCCTACATCACTGCTATCGTAAAGGAGACACTTCGTTGGCGAGACGTCGTTCCCATTGGTCCGTATACTAGTTCTACCTTTATCTCGCCTCTAACACTTTTCTAGCGATACCACGTTACCTCGACTACGACGATGAATATCAGGGCTATCTCCTTCCTGCTGGTTCAATCGTTATTCCAAACGCATGGTACAGCATCTCCTAGTTTTGCTTCCTCGAGGTGATGCACAATCGTTGACCGTTGATTGGATTGGTAGGGCCATGCTGCACAACCAAGACGTGTACCCAGACCCATTCAGTTTCAGGCCTGAGCGCTTCTTAAAGGATGGACACATAGACAAGTCTGTGAAGGATCCCGCGCATGCTTGTTTCGGGTTTGGCAGACGGTACGTCCTTGGAGTGCTCGAGTAGGGTTACAGCTTCTCATCGCTCCACTTTAGCATTTGCCCTGGTCGATACATGGCTTTCTCGGCTGTGTGGATCGCCGTAGCTTCTTTAATCGCTGTATTCGACATCAAGAAGGCGGTCGACGAGGATGGTCGACCCATTGAACCCAACCACGAATATGTCTCGGCCCTCGTTTGGTAAGTCAATATGTTCTCTCAGGTGAGGTCAGCAAATTTGGTCCTGACGGTGGCCGTGCTGTTCAGTATTCCCAAACCGTATCCCTGTTCGATAATACCCCGCTCCAGAGATGCTGAACGTCTGATTCGGTCCAATGCAAACGTCGACATCCTTTAGTAGATCATTCCCAACGTCGTACAACTGTACACGAGCTGAGGGTGATGAGACTTGTTATTTCGAGTTCGATCCTTTCCGACAGCTTGCAGACAGAAACTCGTTGTCCACAGAGCTTCCATGCCGTTTCACACCTCATGTGTCGAAGATAATGTCAACAACAATTAATAGCTTTTTCAGAGCGCTCTATCAGCACAAGCACGGATAATTGCATAGTTGGTTGTCTGCCGGAGATTGTTGAACGTGAATCTTGTTTCGTGCGATGTGTATTCGAGAGCGAATTGGAGTAGTGCTGTTCTGCAGATTTCAACCCTAGATTTCATGCACCCACGACTTTTCTTAGACGAGAGGACATGCCGCGAAAACGAGTTCAGCGACGCTGGCAAAGAAACAGGAAAGTCCGCGGTACTTGTCCGCCGGGCTAATACGCCGGGCCCCGTCTGCCGCGTATGTGCCCTCCGTTGGAAGCATCCCCGCCCGGCGCCCGTCGCGGCCTCCTGTGTCGCTTTGGTTCATCGCATCCCTCGCATTCGCATATCAGGGTGGATGGTCTTCCCATTTCTCATAGACCCGACGTGCAACTAGACTTGAGTACGCGAACGCTGTTTACAATGTGTAAGCTAGCCATTTTGAACACCGCCATAATTCCTTTCTTCATAGTCATAACCTCGCCTCCGTCATCTCCGTCTATCTAACACACGAACGCTGCACAACATGACTGAGCCTGAAAGGTCCTCACGGCGAGGCGGACAACGAGGAGATTACCCTTCAGCCTTTTTTCTGCGTGTCGAATGAGGGACTACGTTACGGTATATGAGGAGGAAAAGTCGAAAATATGGTGAGTACTCATCTATGTGTGCGAGAAGTCCTTGTACTCACGTCGTCTCCCAGAATGTGGATTTCTGTCAGCGCTCTTGCAATCGAGAAAGAGCCGTACACGTCCAGGGCAGAGAACTGCACTCCCAACCTCGGACTTCATCAACTATCCAAGTTCAAATACGATATCGAAATGTGTAGTCGCCGATAAGATCAGGCTGTTCTCGTTCTCCTCGATTGGCATACCACCAAACGCCTTGCAAATCGAAGGATTTACGGATGGCTGAGAGAAGCAAAGGCTAGCTTTCGACCGAGACCAGCGGTGAGCATTTCCCTACCATACTGCACCATCTAAGGTACTCACCGCAGTTAGATTAATACACCGCCACCCTACGGATATTTCACCATGAGGACGATGTCACTTTCAATTTAATGTGTAAACCTCACTTCGAGTTGAGCCTCAGACGCAACCCTCTGTCGCTCACATGTTCGGCCCGTCAGAAATCGAACATCCTACAGCGCCTGGACCCTGCTCGTGGATAAGACTGATTGACAAGATGAGCGACAGAGCGTGCATATCTCTTCTTTGCACAAACCCAACATTACTAGCGCTGGGAATGTCGATAGCGAGTCCTTTGTCGGTCCTTTCATCCCACCGCTCTTAACGAGGGAGTGGAAGATCGTGGATCCCGCTGGTGTTTGTGGGCAGCGGACATACCCCCTCCTTGCTTAACATCCGTCGGCTTTTAGGAGAGAGAAGCTGGGGGAAAGGACGATAGTTGTAGGCAAGATGTCATCCAGGGCATTGCTGGGACGCTTCATTGGTAAGTCGTCTCCGAGCGTTATTCGTCAAGAAGCTTTCTCATTCTTCGTTCTTTTTTTTTTATAGCTGAATCGTAGACGGTAAGCGTGGACCCCCCCAAGTAATTATATCTAACCTATTCATAGACCGCTACTTGCCTGCTCAGTCTTCTCCATCACCTCGACGTCTTCCAGGAAGCTCAAGAAGGGTTAGATCGAGTTGTTGCTCCCGGCCTATCCCCCGATTTCGACGATGGAACGGAACTTGTTCTCATCGGTCCGTATATCTGTTCTATGTTTATAACGCAGCTAAAGCCTTTCTAGCCATACCACGTTGCCTCCACTATGAGAATGAAGACGAAGACTATCTGGTTCCCGGACTGCCGATTCGATCGTGCTTCAATAGGCATGGTATGACTGTCTCCTTGCTTCGCTTCCTCGAGACGATAGTAGCTGACCGGATTGAATTGGACAGAACTATCGTGCCCCATGGCGAAGATGCATACCCAGATCCATTCAGCTTCAGGCTCGAACCGTGTCTAAAAGAATGGACGCGTCGACAGGTCTGTGGAAGGCCCTCTCCGTACTGTTTCGGGCTCGGATGATCGTACGTCCTTCTCGGGGCCATCGAGTTAAGCAGCAGCTTCTCACTGTTTCCTTTTAGCATTCGCCCTGGTCGATGCATTTGCCTTCTCCGCTATATGGATTGCCGTAGCTTCTTCAATCGCCGTCTTCGACATCAAGAAGAGCGTGGAGGATCCATTGAAGCCAACCACGGATACATCCCTAGTTTGGTAATCTTTCCCTGAATGTAAGTGAATTTTTGTCTAACGGAGAGCCGTGCTGTTCAGTATTCCCAAACCGTATCTCTGATCGATGATGCCCCGCTCCAAGGAGGCTCAGCGTCTGATACGTGCCGACGCAAACATCGACATAGTAGAATCACTTATGCTCGTTGTCGGGTCATTACCAACGTCGTCAACTATTCAGCTGTGTACACGAGCCGAATGATGACGACAGTCGTTATTTCGCTTCCGTCAGCCAACCGGGCTCGGTCTTCTTTGGTGCCAGTCAGATGTCCAGCGAGTAAGCTGGGTTGTGTATCATTCGAGCAAATTCGTGAAGGTTCCGCGATTTCGGATACTGCCAAGATGTGGAGAAGGAAGCAGAAGGAGCAGAGCTGAGCAGGCAGCGGGGTAAGTTTAACCCTTTGAACACCGTCGGACACAGTCGGACACTTTTGTGCTGTGCTGTGCCCTGGACGCTTGTTTCTTATTCCGCCATCACAATGATGATCGAACCCCACAAACTTGCCTTCCCGGTCCATCTTCTCCATCTACGTGCTCTTCATTGCGAGATAGCTGGATACCCGCCAAGTCCTGACATTTTCCTGTTGCTGCTCAGAACGTGGAAGGATTCAAGTTTTCCCAAGGTCTGCGTGGCGAGTAAACTTTAAACCGCCAGGCCAAGCCAAGCTTGGGATGATATCATAGGCGGCGGGCTGGCTTCTTCCCCCAGTACCCCGCAGAAGTGGGAAAGAACGCTCTCGATGACCTGCTCGTTCTATCATCAAGAATCCAGCTCTCGAGGCGCTGACGCGACCGCGCGTCGAAGTGTGGGGTTGCGGGGCCCCGCACTTGATCTGAAAATAGAGGTCGTGATCGGGGTACGGTCCTTGGCGAGTCTCGAGAGGGCTCGATCGCGTATCCAGAGGGCGTATCTCGTCGCAGCGCCCCACATCCCCGCCCGTCCCAGGGCGGCCTAAGGATGAGCCTCGCTTGAATATCAGGAACCAGTCCTAGGCCTGCGTAATCCATACGCCGTTGGAAATTGTGAGACCCGTTGTTTGGCTGATCACGGGCGCTAATTGCCATCCAAGGCAACGACGAAGAAACAAACAATCGGGGGCTTGGGGCGGGGTTCGAGGTTCGTACGCAATTTGCGGAGCTCTTAAGAGCTCTTGGGCGTTCCCCACACTTGCTTAAGCATCAGGCTTGGGCGTAATCGCGCTGAAACGATAGGCAGCAGCGACGGTTGCGGGGCATGGGCTAGGAGGGGATATCCTTACCCTGATCCGCCTATTTTCCGGTGTATTTAGCCAACAAATGCGTCTGGGCGCACGCGCTGACCCCGCGTGGCACTAGTCATCCAGGCCTTGGCTAAAGCTTGGCATTCCAAAATTATCTCGCCTCTGGCTACTGTCCGAAGGAAGCCAGCTTTGTGAAAGAGCTTTCGCGGCCTCGGCGGACGATCCCAGGCTGTCATGAGGCCTATTCAGATTGGGTGCAGCGCCACGCAAAGTCCACCGGTTTGAACATATTCCACCAAGCCTGGCTCTTGCAACGCCTCGTTCGGGAACTTATCCGTGGACCTTCAAGCTTCACGGGCGAGAATGGAGGCGCCACGGTGAGTAAATTCGTCCAAGTAGAGAATATGTACGGAACGCGATAACGGCGAAGATTTGGGACCAAATTTACCTTGACAGCGATGGGTGAGGGAACACATCGTGGGGCCCACAGCGATCAGGACTTCCTCGCTATCGTTGAGGTGTAGTTCATCGCCGCCTTCATAGGTCACACTTCTTTCTATTCGGTGATGGATTTCATCGATCTGTCAAGTCTCAAAATAACTCTGATATTTTCCACACGGACAGAGCGGACCGCGGACAAACGTCGCGAGAAATGCGAAGCTCTTCTTCAGAAATTAGGACCGTCTCGAGCATCTAGTCCCGATGAGAAGACTGAGGCGCTACTATCGTGGTCTTTCCTGTTTTTGTAGCTGTTAAATATAGCCTGTGTCTCACGCGAACTTCAACACTGTTTTCGAGATAAAGGTCTCTTCTCCTGGTACCGATGGCTGCAGACCGGTAAGGTAACTTCTCTGCGTGAAAATCGGAGGTAAGGAGTAAGAGAAGCAGGCGAAACTTCGCAAGAATCGGGGCCATTATGGGAAATGAATAGCGGTTAGTATGTCAGGTCGATTTATTGGCGTATGCGGCGCACTAGAGAAGGCAGACCTCCGATAGTGAGGCGGTTAACGAGCTACGGGTGCGATGTATATTTCCTAGTAGAAGTGAATGCCATTTGTGTTGCGGCTCAAAGAAAAAACGGCGATTTCAGTGAACTGCACGGTGGGAAGGCCTATCGTCCGTTTAAATTTAATTTTAAGGATTTGCGGTCAGAGTAATGCGGCGAGAGACCTTTACGGCAAGGTTTACGTTCAACTAACCTGTCTACCCGCCTGAGAGTAAATGCCCAACGATGAGGCGCTGAACTGCGAAAACGAATTTTGGGACAAATATTTTTTTTCGCGTTGAGCTCCTTTACGAGATGGTCCGTGTTTGGATTTATGTCAGGACGGGAGGCCTTGCAGTCCCTTGCGAGATTGATGGAGTCAGCGGAGTTGTTTTCCTCCATCGTGCCAAGATTTGGCCAAGAGATCTGGTCGATACGCGACATCTAGGGTCATCGACCCTGCACCTTTTTCGCACCTCGCAGGCTATAAAACTTCCTTCTTCGACAATGCGGACGCTCCATCATAAGACCCGGCCAAGCCTCCAGAAAGCTTCTTTAGCTGCGGCTCGAAGCTCCCCATCCTTCCCCGCCCTCTGGATTTTGGTGTACCCCCTCCCCGCCGGCCCCCTACGATGTCGAAGACAAAGTCAAGTCAGGACTCCCTCAGCCAACCCCAGTCTGTCCTCGAGAAGCCCCAAATCGAGGTCTACGAAGACAAGGAGGCTACCGCGTATTCTGAAGATGGCCCCACTTTCGACAAGGAGCGCACTGGCAGGCTCCTCCGGAAGATGGATTGGAATATCGTCCCTTTCCTTTCCCTCCTCTACCTGTGCGTATCTTCTGCCATCTATGCCCTACTTAGCTCACACACATGGCAGGCTATCGTTCTTGGACCGAACAAACATTGGCAATGCCCGTCTCGCAGGAATCGAAGCCGACCTGGGTATGGAGGGCCTTGACTACAACGTCAGTTATTCATTCTTCTCAAAGCGCCCATAGGCTGACCCCAGCACCGACAGATTGCCCTCGCCGTGTTCTTTCCCTGGTATGTCGCGGCCGAGATTCCTTCCAACATCATGATGAAGCGCACGAGCCCATCACTATGGCTCTGCATTATCATGGTTGCGTGGGGTGTTTGTAAGTCTTCGTCTTCTTTTCTTCATTCATCACGCTCAAGATGATCAGGCATGACGCTCATGGGTCTCGTCACCAACTTCGCCGGCCTTCTCGCCGTTCGCATGGCTCTCGGACTCGCCGAGGGTGGTCTCTTCCCCGGTGTTACCTGGTACATCACTCTCTGGTATCGCCGGCACGAGTGCGGTCTCCGCATGGCCATCTTCTTCTCTGCCGCCACTCTCGCCGGTGCCTTTGGCGGTCTCCTCGCCCGTGGCATCTCCGAGATGGACGGTATTGGTGGAAAGCCAGGTTGGGCTTGGATCTTCATCATCGAAGGTATCGCAACCATTATCGTAGCATTCTTCGCACGCTGGATTATCAACGACGCTCCTGAGACGTGAGTGTTATTTATACATTGCTCTTGAGAACAACTCTAAACCCTTTCTTTTAATAGCGCGAAGTTCTTGACCGAGGAGGAACGTCGGGAAGTCAAGGATCGCCTAAAGCAAGATCGCACTTCTCTCGCCGATGAGTACCACATTAAGTACTTCTACGCCGCGATCAAGGACTGGAAGATCTATGTTCACATGATGATCACCATTGGTAAGGATTCGAGGCCTCCATCCCTTGGAACGGACACTAAGTTCGCATTCACACCCCACAGGCATCTACACTCCCCTTTACTCGATCTCTCTTTTCCTTCCCACCATCGTTAGAAACATGGGCTACACCAACAACGACTCGCAGCTCATGAGCGTGCCCCCATACGTCGCCGGATGCGCTGCCACTATTGCGTCTGGTTATTTCGCCGACAAGACCCAGAGGCGTGGCGTGTTCATGATGTTCCACTGCATCGTCGCCATTGCTGGCTTTGTCATGCTCGTCGCGACCGACCAGCCCCAAGTTCAATATGTTGGCACTTTCCTTGCTGTTGCTGGGTGCGTTCTATTTATTTCGTCACTTCGTTCGATTCTGATTTTCTTGCTTCGTCTCAGTATCTACCCCAACGTCCCTATGGGTGTCGCCTGGAACGGCAACAACATCGGTGGCTCGACGAAGCGTGCTGTAGGTATCGCTATGCATGTCGGTAAGTCGCCCATCTGCCGTCGATTCCCTTTCAGCCTCTAATCGGCCTTCCTTCAGGATTCGGTAACCTCGGAGGTGTCGTCTCTGGATTCGTTTACCGCGCAAAGGACTCGCCACGCTACTTCTCCGGTCATGGTCTCCTGATCGCGCTAGTCAGCATGAGCTTCGTCCTCAGCTTCGTCATGCACGTATATCTCAAGCGCGAGAACGTACGCCGAGAGGAAGCCATGAAGGCTCTCGGCCTAACGCTCGACACGTACACAGAAGAGATGAAGCACGCCGAACGCGAAAAGGGAGACAACGCCACGGTGAGCAAACTTCCTGCTCTCTCTTGCGTCCTGACTTTGCTGACGTGCCCTTTCCCTCCTCTAGTTCTTCCGGTACACAGTCTAAAATCCAGCATGCCCGTTTAATGTGTTGTTAGATCCTCCTTGCATTATATTTCTACATGTCCTTCCATCCATTTTTCATCGCGCTAATAATGTGTAGTACGGTGCTTGTATCGAGTAAACATACTCTACCCTACGGCTTTTATATATCTACAATGAAATCACGAAACATCGAAACAACCTACCTAAGTTGAGCGCCGGAAATTTCTATTCTGCGAACGCGACCGAATTTGCCTATATAAGAACGGGCCCCGCTGACAGATAAACGCTAGAAGCTTGATCGAATAACCTACGGGCGCTGGGACATGTGGACTCGTCCAACCCCCGGATACGCGCTGGGCGCTTCCTTTTGCGGCAAAAACTCCAAAGGCAGTGGAGGCGCTGGGGGGCTTCACCTTGGCAATGATGAAGCCAAGTTGTAGCCAAGTCGCTGTCTGTCATCGAGGAGACTTCATCGTTCAACAAAACATGACCCTGCGCGCGCACGTTGTGTGGCACGTCAAAAGTTGTCAAAAGCGGCGGGAGGGCGATCCCACCGCTGACCCCATGATGCCCCAAAGGGAACAGATGGCGTCGGCCATGGGAGCAATTCGTTTTTTGACGTCATTTCCAAGAGGGACTCTGAGGGGAACAGGAGGGGGGTGGTCTGCTCAAAGCTGAAGGCGAGGATGACTGAAAAACAGTGAGATAAAATTGCCCGATGCATTATTTCGGCCCCGCCGACATGAAACTCTACTGTTATTCGGCTTTGAATGTCCTACACCAGTACGCCGCACTATCAAAGAAACATTCAATTAACCATAGCAGCGGCGGACGCTAGTCGCGACAGTCCGCATTACGAAGAGAGAGATTCAAGTGATGAAGAGGCGGTAGTTGGGCACAAGACGGAGAACGGGGAAGGAAGCAGATGCAGACGAAGAAGCGTTCTGGCTCGGCCGGAAGCATGTATCTTCCAGACTCTGAGACTGCACGACGAGCGACACCAAGAAAGACGCGGCCTCGGCTCCAAGTCCAGGCTGCACCGTGCCTCTACGCGCAGCAGCTCAGCAGAGCAAGGCCAGATGTGGCACCGGTTTCGCCTCCCCGTCCCACAGGAAGAGCTGTCGTCTCCAAGCCCACTGGTGCAGGGCTCTGCCACCGTTTTCCTCCCAGCCCCCCAGGACGCGTTCGGCCGTCAAGCGCGCGTCTGCGTCTTCGGGACTCTCCGGACAACCCTCCTGGCCACCCAGAGATCCGTCGAAGACAGTGCTACACGAGCCCCCAATGCAAGCAGTGCCAATCTAGCCACGTACACCGGTTTACGAGAAGCCCACCATCCTTACGTATTGTAAGTTGGATTCTTTCGTTCTTGTTTTCCTTTTTATTTGTTTTGCCGTCTCTTCTAGCCGTGGTGTTCGACCGTGTACAGGAACCCACTGTACAACTCGCCGAAGACAGGCCTATTCCCTCCGCTGCATCAAATTGCCCATAGTGACCCGACTTCTCTCCTGCATGCATTTTCCATGCTTCTCTTCCCAGAGACGTCATAGAGCAAAGGTTGCGCCGAACACTGCTGTCGCCCCACCAAGGGGAGGAGGAGTTCGCACTCGCTGAGCGACGACGGTGATCACGAAGCTGCGCCATCCGGCCCACGAAGCTTCAACTTTGGCGAGCCTCCAGACGAAGAGCAACAGGGCAGTGCAAGAAAATGTGCAGACTTTGGACCTGGAGTTCAAGACTGCTGGAGAACCGCTCTCAGGATATAGACAGACCTTGTGCAACGACTTCTGCTATCTGTGCTATCGGGTATGAAGAATTCATGCAGTATATATAGCATCTCTTCTTTATTGGTTTCTGGTGGTGGATGTCGTATAATGATGATCATCTATATAATCCATCACTATATTATCACATCCTACAAAATCGATACGATGTACATAGACCATCGATATCATGCGCACACACATCAGTACACGATATACATATATTCATTTTCTCTTTTCCCTTCCTCCTCTAGATGTCGCGCTACACCTCGATACTATATTGATACACATATGACGAATAACCTTCCCTCTTCCTACCCGCTGATAATTTCTGCCTCCTCCGCGACTCTCATCAAGCCTCCAATATCAGAAGCCAATCACGATCTGTTGCCTTGCTACATCCTCATGTTCCATTATGATTTTCTCCTTTCACGTATTTAATATATCACATTATAATTAGCCAGTACAGATTCTCGTAGGAAATCATGATACCCAGAATTGTAGACATCAATCTATCTCTGTTATCAAACCATGAGAGATATAGAAGATGAGATTGAGATGAGGATTGAGCTGAGAGGAAGATTATGTAACACGCGTTTTGTGCATTGCTCCTGACTCTCCTCTTTACCATCTCACCAACAAAGATGAATACATTTGCAGACAGACTAGCTGAAAGTCCAACGGCGCAAAACGCATATTCTATATTCGCGCTGAACGGTAGTTGAAGTCTTGACGTTCGCTTGGCCTGCGCTCTGCGGGGTGAGAGTCTTTATTGCCGTGCCACTTGACTTATCTGACTGCATCCGCGTTTTCTCCAGGGGCTTAAGAAATGGTGCAAAAATACGTCTATACATAAATACTATTGTACAGCCCTCTGCAGAAGAATAAGTCGGCTAGTCTGCACGCTCCGCCGTCTTGGACGAGGACCAACCCCGAGTCGACACAAAGGTATGTGGATTTTTGATCTAAATCAAGAAAAGCTCCAAGCCGCTCACTGCTTCATTCAATTTTAGGACAAAGATATCATCGACCCGGATGAAGAACGTTCCGCTTTTCTGCATCCTCAGTCGTCAGCCGTGCTGTACTTTCCATGACTTATCATTGGGGATTGGCGCGTTACAGCAGCTTCCACTCCAACGGAAGAACGACGCTCGATTGCTACGCAGGCGATCATTTGCCCAGCCTCGAGAGGAAGACGGGAATCCGCAAACACAACCGTTAGCTACAAAGGCGATTGGAGTGAACACAGTCTTTTTTTTTTTGCGGCCCCTTTGTGAGGATTGGATAGGTTCTGACACAAATCGGTTCCATAGCTCCTGCTCGCTCCACACCTGCGCTTCGGTTCCTTCCAACGTGGGCGGCCAAATTATAATTCGCAATCTGTTTCAAACGCGACGCGACATATAAAAGGATAGCTATTAGCAATTTCCGCCAGAGAATGCAGCTCTTGCACTACTCCTTCTTCTCTCGACTCTCCTTATTCCGTCGCAGCTGGCCAACGCCAGCAACATCCAATGTCGATGCCTGTACGCGATCCCTGCTGGCCCAGCCAAAACAGCTCTCCGCCCTGAGCGACCAACTCTCCCAACCAGTCCTTCACCTGTACCCCCAGAATCCGCATGTTACGCCCTCGTCGCGCTCAGGAACTGCAGCGCCGTCTCTCCAACTTCGACAACGGCGTGGCGTGCGACCAACCTGGGGCGATGCAATTCCCAACTTCCAGACGTATAATTTTGCCGAACGGGACCATCGAGCCTGTTATATGAACGTCTCGTTGGGAGTTCCGTGTGAGCAGGGAAGTGTGCCGCCGATTGGTGTGGACGCAAGGACGATTGAAGATGTGAAGAAGCTGTTGTCTTCGCGAGGCAGAATAATCTCAGGCTTGTGGTCAAGAATACGGGCATGATTACTGGTCGAGTGCTGGCAAGGGGCGTTCATGTTTGGACGCACCATCTAGAACAGACCTATTATCAAGAGTTTGTCGCGAGGGCACCTCTTCATGGAAAGTTCAACGGTACGTTTGTGTAGCCTTCATTCAGATCAAATTTACTTATGAATGATTTCTATTAGCTGTTACCCTTGGTTCTGGAGTGCCTGGCACGAAGCCTATGATTTCGTTCAGGAGAGAGGTCGATTCATTTAGGTGGCATATCTGTGGGCGGAACCGTGGAGCTGCTGGAGGTTGGATAATGGGAGCTGGCCATAGTGCCTTCGCGCCTACGTCGGACTCGGTAAGCCTTGTTGAGTTTGAAACGTTTCATCGAATTAACTTCGATCCTTTATAAGGCGTCGATAATGTCCTGCAATTCACTATCGTACTGGCATCCGGGCAGCATATAACGGTCAACGCCTATCAAAACACCCGACCTCTTCTGGGCCCCGTGGCGGAGGCGGCGCACCTACGGGTTGTTACATCCGTTACCTATCGAACACCCATCTTCTCGCTCTCAATGGCAGTCCTGACGGCCATTTTCTTCGACGGACATCGCACAGAGCGTTATCACCGAATTATCAATTACAACGCTTGGTCTACAAAGGCTGGGGCGGCTATCATCGATCAGCACTTCTCCTTCCAGCTGCAATACGGGCCCGAATGTTCGACTCAGATATGAACGGACCTTCTCACCCTTCGCTGATTATGGTCTAAGCGACACAAGGG
>MPNV01002209.1:501827-548021 GCA_013376435.1 Cyclocybe cylindracea
CCGACGGCCACTCCCTGCGCAGCGCCCATTTTCGTGTAAGACAGACTAAAAGAACTTACGGCTACGTCAGGTTATCCACGAACTGAAAACGAAGGTGTAAGCAGCTGGATGGAAACAGATGTATGCAGATTTGCTTCGACCATCACGAGTTGCGCTGCAAGGCTTCCCGCGCGAAATCACATCTGCTGGACATGATGCATGATGAAGCGAGTTGGAAGCGTTCGTGCAGCGAGGAAGGGATACATGCTTTCGGCGACCAGCATGCAGATTGCTTCGAGCATACCAGAACTTCTCGTCATTCACAGAGTGGTATGCTGCCACGTACTCTCAAGGCCCACCTCAAGTTGGATATCCGATTCTAGGCGCCAATCGTCTTCTTTCGCGGGCGGTGGCAGCAGAGAATCCAGCACAGGTAGCCGAGAAGCTGTTGTCGCTCAATGGGGGCGTGTTGGGCATTCTGTAAGCAATGGCACTTCTGTCTCTTGAATTTCGGTATCCTAACCACCGTTGCAGTTCGGTAGCAGGGGGTGCGGTCTCCGAGGTCGACCCATCGTCCGTGGGTGTGCTCCCTGCCTGGCGTACTGCCGTTGCGGAGCTTTACAATACGGTTGCTTGGCCCGAAGGGTCTCCGAATTCGGTTATACAGGAACAGGTGCAGGCCCTTGAGCGGAACACTGAGATCCTGAACGAAATCACCCCGGATTCTGCGTCTTATATGAATGAGGTCTGCATTCTCTCTTCGCTTTTTCATGAGACGGAACCTCAATTGTTCTCGAACCAGGGCTCTCTGTACGAGAAGGATTTCAAGAAATCCTTTTTCGGAGATCATTACACAAAGCTAAAAGATATCAAATCCAAGTACGATCCGACGTCCTTGTTTGTTGTACCGCTTGGAGTTGGCTCGGATGAGTGGGATTCGGACCTGCGATGCCCCGTCTGAACAATTCATAAGACCCCCGATCGTCTTCTAGTCTATGTCATACGCTGGGCGAATATCCAATGAAGGCAATCTACTTAATTTCTCTGCGATTGTTTTGCTCTTCCTCAAATCATCGACTTGCGTTCAGGAAAGTGGAGACTGTCGGCCCTGCCCGCGGATGATGCAAACCAGTCATATCGATGAGAAGAGTTTGAATCTTCGACCATTTTGACGTTAGAAAGGAAAGCAACTCAAGAGCATGCTCGTTGTGCCTAGCTCAGCGCGTAGCCTCCAGAAGGGATGTGCCATTCCCACCGGAGAACCCGCCCCCGCCAACAGCACCTCCAACAGTACCTGACTTAGTCGGAGGGGAATCCCCGACTGTGGACCGGAATGATTGCTTGTGGTGTTCTGGAGTCGGAATCTCGACCTTCGACAATGCGTCGACTGTGTCCTGCATTCGGTATCCGGGCGTCTCGCAGCCGTCGACGCGGACCCGACTGTCGACTCTTATGGGTCTTTGAGCGGCGGAGGCGGCGGCACTCTGACGTATAAACATCAGGAACTCTTGCAGAGCTTCGTAAGTAATATCATTGTTTCATTTGGCCTCCAATATTGAATGCTGTTACATATACATAGTTCGGCAGCGGGAAGGGTATCCTCAAAGGTCGACATTGCTTTGCCTGGCGCGCCTTTCTGAACGTCCAAAAAAATTGCCACGGTTTGCAGACCCAAAGGCGCTCCATTGAACCCAGCAACTTATACGGCAACAGGTTGATAACCTTCAGAGTAACCGTTACGTCCGAAATCACCTCAGTTGCAGCGTCTGAGGGCCTCACATCATGACGTCTTTTCCAGTACAATTAAGTCGCTCTTCTTATTTAGATTCAGGGCCCGTTGCACGAGAAGAAATTCAAGAAGGCCCTCTCAGGAAATCCCTGTAGGAAGCAATCGAACCAGGACTTGACATTACTTTTCATCGTTGCCCGCCCCGGAGTACAAACGGCTGGGCCAAGAACGGACGTATGCTTACCGATACAAATCCTTCGAGTTCCTTCGGAACAAGGGTTCTCCAAAATTTCTACATCGGCCGTAACAAGTGGAATGTCTGCCCTTTTTTCTGCATATCGCTTAACCACACCTCAAATCAGGCAGTCTAGTTTTTGCGCCACACAGATGTTGAAGGAAATAAATCGTCGTTCCGCCGGCGCCGGCTGGGAGTGATGCGGACTCACAATCTCCGAGATCCAATCTTTAACCATATTGACGTTTCTGTGGAAAAAAACTACAACCCTCCTCAGGCTTGACCCTTCCGCAGTAAGTTCGGAATTCTGCCTAGACAAGTGGACAACTCTAAAATTGACGCGCAGTTGTGATGGAGGAAGCTGGAAGGCTGATATCGATGTATATCATCCATGCGGTGACACTAATCGACATTCGTCCTTGGTTCAATGGATGATTATCAACCGATGGACTGAGACATTAGACCTACAGAAGACTTGCACATCCTCCAGCAGCAGCCCTCATCTCACACAGCCTTATCAATTCGACCGTGGATTTCGTCTAGACGCCGGTATCTGTTATTCTGGTGGAGAAGGTTAATGCAGCCTCCGGAACTTCTTCCTCCGACTCGTGGATTCTGAGGACAGTCTCCGCTGCGCTCCAAATACAGGTCGATCCTGAACTTGGTTTGGTCGCCTATATAAAAGCTTGGTTTTGTCGCCCACCCCAACAACGATATGGCGCTTTTCCGCTTTGTCTATACTTTGCTCGCTCTCGGAGACGTCGGCCTAACCCAAGCCGCCCCGAAGTGTCGTTGTCTCTACGGGCAGTCCTGTTGGCCCGACGAAGCCTCATTCGCTGTTCTGAGCCAGCAATTGTCTCAGCCACTCCTCCGTCCTGTACCCCCTGCCTCCGCATGCTACCCGGTTTCGTCTCCGTCAGGCAACTGTGCCGAGGTGCTCGCCAAATTTACTGACGCGTCCTGGCGTTCAGATCAGCCAGGCGCCCTCGAAAACCCCAACTTCGAGACCTACTTGCATCGGAACGGGACCGTAGATGGATGCTATCGGGACACGACATTGGGATTCCCTTGCAAGCAGGGTAGCGTGCCGCCGATCGGCGTGGACGCGCGGACGGTCGAGGACATCCAGGCAGCCGTAGTCTTCGCGAGGAAGAACAACCTCCGGCTGGTGGTCAAGAATACGGGACACGACTACCTCGGGCGCAGTGCTGGTCGCGGAGGGTTCATGTTGTGGACGCATCATCTCAAGGATACGTCTCATAGCGATTCGTTCATCCCGCAAGGTGCACCAACGTCTTCGAAGACCTATAATGGTATGGACTTCGTCCTTACGTCTTCAGTCAGGATTTTGAGCGATTTTTTTAGCCGTTACTTTGGGAGCTGGTGTTCAGTGGCATGAAGCATACGATTATGCGAACCAGCAAGGACGCTTCATTGTTGGCGGTATTTCCCTAGGCGGAACTGTAGGCGCGGCTGGCGGCTGGCTTCTGGGAGGAGGCCACAGCGCCTTCGCTCCTCGTCACGGGCTTGGTAAGCTATGCTCTGCCCTGGGCATATTTATCCCAGTCTGACCTTCTAAAACCTATCAGGTGTTGACAATGTCATTCAACTCAAGGTTGTCGTCGCCGACGGTCGACACTTGACCGTAAATGCATACCAACACTCTGACCTTTTTTGGGCGCTGCGTGGTGGTGGTGGCGGCACCTACGGCGTTGTCACTTCCGCGACATACCAAAGCCACCCAGAGTTCCCACTGACCATGTCCGTCATCAGCACCAATTTCTCCTCCCCCGACATCGCGCAGAGTGTCATCACCGAATTTATCTCACTGCACGCCAACCTCTCTAATGCCCAATGGGGCGGCTATACATCCTTTTCGAAGTCGAACTTCCAAGTTCTCTACGTCGCCCCGAATGTCTCTCAGGAAGTTACCGAGGCAACCCTCGCGCCTTTCATCGCCCGAACAAATACGACCACGGGAGGAGCCGTGCAGACGCTCTCCTTCGCACTCCCATCGTTCTATACGTGGTACAATGCAGTGTTCAACGCCCCGGACCAGGGAACGCAAGTCGGATCACAAGTCGAGCTCACTTCTCGCCTCCTCCCATTAAAACTAGCCAGAGAGCAGCCGGCCAACATCGCGAAGACGCTGCTTTCAATCGACGGTGGGGTGGCTGGAAAGTGGGTTCCTGATTTACTTCATGTCTCTTCCGTTAATCTGACGTTCTCTTTATTTACCAGCTTGATCGCAGGCGGGGTCATCCATTCCATAGACCCTTCATCGACTGGCCTCAATCCATCGTGGCGCAAGGCCATCGGACAGTTCTATGTGGCGGTGGGTTGGCCGGAAGGTGCCTCCGGGTCTGAAATACTGCACCAAAGGAATATCCTCAAGCAAAATACTGATGTCCTTGATAAAATTACGACGGACTCAGGCTCCTACCTGAATGAGGTCAGTGAAGCACACAGATCTAGTCTGGATATGTTCTAACATGACTCCCGCTCTCTTAGGGCTCCTTATATGAGAGAGATTTCAGAAAAACATATTTCGGTTCGCACTATTCGAAGCTAAGGTCAATCAAGCGGAAATACGATGCTGGATCACTTTTCGTTGTTCCCTCTGGTGTTGGTTCGGATGAGTGGGACATAGATAGGCAATGCCGTCGTCAATGAAGCCTACGTTGTCAGCTCCTATAATTTAATAAATGAAGAAGAGTAAGATTACGAAGTCGTGTTCAGAGAAATTTTTAAAAGGGAAAAAATTCAGCTACGTCGTTGTCATGTCGGTAGCTGGAATCGAACCAGCGGCTCTTCGGAATGTATCACCACAACGAAGTGATTTAACCCCTAATCGATACCGACGTATGTAAGGGTTGTGCAAAATTTTATATGAGTAGCGAAAAATCCTTAGCACTAACCGCCGATCATCTCTTTAAGTCATCTCGGATATCCAAAATTTCCCATTGCAACACCCCAGGCTCGACGACATTCTGCGTCAACCATTCCACTTGCCTACCTATGGAATTATGGAAGAGCCCTTCATATTGCCGTCTTATATTTCCCTGGTATGCCTAAAACCGACGTGCAACGGCCGAATATCGCAAGAGTGGAGGTGCCAATGCCACAGGGGTTGCGGTGAATTTTTGAAGTACTGCAGTGAGGCTTGCCAGGAGAGCGTGCGTGTGCCATGTTCCTGAACACATCGAATTGACGTTTACGATTAAACGCATTAACAGGATAGTCAACGGCATGAGCTCTTGTGTGGTCTGTACGTTTCCGAAATCACGGACGACGACGGAAGTATCCTGACGAAGTTGGCAGGACTGCTTGTGCGTTCGAGATTGCGTCCGTGAATTCTTCGTCGCCGAACAGGCGGACGTTCGAAGTGCCGTCTTCATTCACTTTTGAGGAGCTTCACTGGGCCATCCAGTACCTTATGGGTTGGGCTTGCGACCAGGACCACGAATTCAACTTTTACAGTCGGGTTTACAGAGGCGCTCAGCATACGCATTTTTCTGAAGAGGACGTAATCCTCAAGGTCGCACCGAAATCTATCGATGATGATGACGGAGTTCAGGACGAGCACGAGGTCCTGTTATCTGATTTATTCTCATCAGGAGGCAGGTTCTCTGGGGAAGTGATCAACCCCAACGGAGAAGTCGCAGTGCTGGTTTATACCTACGACTTGGGTGTAGGCATATTTGACCTTACGCGTTTCTTCCACTTATTTAACAAAGAACAGGATTATTGGGAGCATGAGATCAAGTTCATAGGACTTCGACCCCTGTCAGATTCACGGCCTCTCTTGATGTCACCTTCAGGTACGTTCTTAAGCCGTACAGCCGATGCAGAGGCCTGCTAACTCCAACCTGCAGGCATCCTGGTCGAGCAGTCGCTAAATACCATGGGTGACACTCTAGAGCTCGATCAACTGGAACCTCGGAATCTCGTCGATTTCCAAGATCCAGACAGGTGGAAAGTGCACATAGAGCGGATGGCTGAAGTGTCCAACCAGTTCGCGAAGATGGAGATTTATGAGGATGACTTTTAGGTTTTAATGGAGCATCTATGTTTCGTTTGGGTATCTATACGCATACGCATGAGAATACCGGAGGGATCGGGAAACCTTTTATTTCTGAGCGCCACCGGGTGTGTGTAATCCCGGTTTCCGGAGACGCGCCGACGCGATACAATCACGTGATGCGATCTGTCTTTCAGACATTCGCAGTATCATGATGGAGCCTTCTCGTGCCGTAGCTACCTCTTGAGGTGCTTTCGCATGACCGTCAAGCCAGCACCCAACCTAGCCGTGCCTTCAGAAACGTCCTCGTCCCCTCCAACGGCATCATCAGACGCACGATCAAACTCTCCGTTTTCCAAGTCCTCCACTGTACATGTCCATCAATTCCGATATGCCCTCCAACACGCCATCAGGTGGGTGGACAGCTGCCTGATCCGCTTCCTCTTCCACGCACCGAGCCTTGCAACAGCTTGCAACGTCGTGCAAAAACAAATCAAGCGTTCGGGGGTAGACGGAGACATGGACGACTCGAAAAAGACCGGGCTGGCGATTCTGCAGATGCACGACGAAGAGAACAACGCATCGAAACGGTCGGAACGTCGAAGAGAGCTTCATTCTAGGCGATGCATTTGAGCTGGAGCGCACCTTGTTACTTAATTGAAAGCGTAACCTAAGGACCGGCAATGCTCAGCTTTGCTGAATGAGAATGATTTGCTTCGTACTTACCTTGCTCATATCTTGAAACGAGAGGAACTTGCTGACGCTGGAGGGTCAGAAAAGGATGGTCGATAGCACGAAATTAACTGCCCCGGACACAGCAGAGAAGAGACATAGCAAGATGCATCTGGCCATCTCCACCCCATCATGACTTCTTTGCTGCCCGTTGAACACCAACTCGCGGCGGATCGATGTGAAGCATGCGTAACAGAAACCTGGACCATCCACGCACCCTCAAGCTCAGGTAGGTCGTGGCGAATGGGTTCATGGGTGGTAAGTAGGACGTTGCTACGGCCCGGTGGGGAACTGGACGTCGTTCTTGAAGGACATGTGGCGGGGAAGAAATGCGAGAAAGAGATATTTTCTCGACGATTCGAATCTTGGCCGAAGAGCTTGAAGCATCAACGTAGACTGGTCAACCAATGGTAAGTCAAAGATACAATCCCAAAATACAATGAGCTGACTTACCTTTATCGCGGAAGCGATGGCTGGTAACAGTCAGCTTCATGTCTTGAACGTTCTCGATTATGTATCTCGGTGTTGGTGTGGAGCTCTTTCTGCGGATGCAACCTGGTCGTACAACAACAACCAATATCCTTTCGAGCAATGACATTACGATGGAATCTATCTGTAAGAGACATGAGTGCAGGTAAGAAATGAATGCAGTAGTGATGTAGTCATGAAGTCCAAGATGGGGTACACAAGCAGATATGAGGGTGAGGGGAGGGAGGAGCGTCAAGCGTAGGTAGGAAAGACGGAGGAGACAAGCAACGGAATGAACTTTTGCAAGTGTAATGTCTGTCCACGAACCAAAAAATGGAGTCCAACGAAGCTACCATATCGCAACAATACCGAACGAAAGAAGTCATAAGAGATCCATTAGGCGTTGAACGGGTAGACATGGCCGATCAAGAATCTGGGAAGTGACGGAACCGAGCCGAATGCCTAATCCCGTGTCCTGGCCGCATTCCTGAGTAGGTGGAACCCGGAGAAGAAGACGATGAAGAATGTGACGACGAGGCTGACAAACGCCGGGTGTGATGCGTAGGACATGGCTCCGCTGCACGCCGCACATGTCCAACCTACAGGCAAAACTCCAATTCAGAAAACATGGAACAGGAAGCACGGCATCGAGACTCACCACTTGCTATGGGGGTGTACGGCAGCGGCGAGTACAGCGCAAACTGCAAGCCGGTATTGGGCGACATGTACCCTGCCCTCCTCGCCGCTCCTGGCCCTCGGTTGTCGCCCCAGACATTCAGGGTATACGACGTCGGCGAGAGGGGCTTGTTCGGGTTGTTCGTCTGGTACGCATATAGATCCCACAGAACGCTCGTAGCGTCCCCAGGGATAATCCCGTCGGTCGGGCCTACGGGGTAGGTGTTGCCGTTGGCACCCACAGCAGAGACAGTGAGGCTCGTCGGGGTGACGATGACATCTGTGAAGTTCCACGCGAAGGTGATCGTCTGGCTCGGGGCGATTTTGTAGTACGACGTTGCTGTCTGCGGGGGCTGGGTGATGGTGATGCCTCCCGCCGCGGCGGTTTGTGGGATGAATGGGAGGCTGAAGCTGGACGACGAGCTGGCCGTCGGTTGGGAGTCTGTCTGCTGCGTTTGCTGTGTCTGTTGCGTCTGCGTCTGCTGCGACATTTCTGGATGCTCTTTCTAGTGGGTATTGGGGAGGAAGGAGAAGAAAAGAGCGAGGGCGATGAGGACAGCGATGGCGGCGTGGAAAGGGCGAGAACAGCGACCAAACTTATGACAACAGACATCACGTAAGCTTCCATTTCGGGTTCATCACCACCTGCCACTACACCTCTCGCGCAGGAATGGCTCATACGACGTGCGCTCACGTCCACTTCACGCGTCTTCTTGTTTCCAACCGCTCTGTTTAACTCTATCATCCTTGAAATATGCGGTGCCGACGAGAAATCTGGCGTCTATCACGGCTCCCGATGCCCTGAAGTGGACTAGTCTGGACAACCATATCACGCCGACCTATATCTATGGCAAGGTGATAGGACTCGGATTTTCGATTCACCAACTCGGTGGGCGCGAATTTGCAACCCATACCCCCCCTGAATCAAACAAATAATCCCCGTGTTCAGCCCAATCCTATAGTGACGACAGGCTAGGATGAAGAGAACTTGTTCGACTGTGTATCAGACTCCAAAATGAACATAAGGGAGCCACGTCAAGAGTCCTCTATCACTGTCGCCGACCCTTTTTCGAAGACGCTGTACAGAGTGATGAAGGGCAAAAGCAGCTCGCTCACCACGAAGTTGTGCTTTGCCGCCACACCGTCTTTCTCGTAGAAGGTGAGAATAAAAAGCTTCCGCCGTCTCTGGTCCATGAGAATCGTTTATTGACCACATTGTAGCCACAACGCTCCGATACCCTGCGGCCAGCATACCCGCAGCCAAATGAACGGCTTCCTCAGACAACTGCTCATGACCTGTGCTTGTCTGGCAGGCAGACAGGAACGCCAGATCAGCGGCTGACGTGCGTTGCTTGATGATTTCAGAGAGCGCCAGTACACCGCCTGAGAGATGGAAACAACTCTCAAGCGGTCTCTGAGTGTCCTGATGTGCATGGCAGGCAAAGTGGATGGAATCATACGAGGTCATCTCCATCTTTACTTTGGCAGCGGTAGCGGCAGCCCCGGCGATTCTCAGAGTCTCAATACCAGATTTCTTCATAACTTTTTTCAGCACGTCCGTTTCTTTATCAGCACCAGGTATGCGAGGGAGCATTTCAGCATCCGCTTGACTAACCAGCAACAGGCGATTCCTGGTGAGAGATTGGTCATTTGGCTCGGGTTTGTTAATAAGTGCGCTGATCGTAGGGATATATGACGATATGGCAAAGTCGGAGGTGCAGTTTCCTCCCTTGCCATAAATCCCCGCTGCATGGATGGGAAGAAACGCAAGGGGTCCCGTGGCGCACCACCAGACGCGCCGCGGCTGCAATGCTTTCTTCTGGATGAACACTCGGAAATAAGCAAGATGAAAAGAGGATCTGGATTCAGACACTGACCGCAGCCAGGTAACCGAGGGCGTCAAATATGGGTCTGACCACATCGCGCCACAATTTCCCTAAAATGCTGGTGACGTTGGTAGACGAACGGTCAAAGGGATTTACGCGGTGCCCACCACGCTCTGGTGGCTCCTCGGGCTCGACCTCTCGCATTCGCTTACCCGCGGATAAAAGACATTTGAGCAATTCAACCCGTAGATTGACTGCTTGCGCATGGGTGAAATGCGGGAGGTGGATATGAAACGGTTCATGATTATTGGGGATGAGGGCAAGAGCATCACACCTCGTCTCGTGAACATTGATTAGAATCACCGCACCTCCGACGTGTAGACTCTTCAGGATCTCTGACGCCCTTCGAGGTTGAAGGAAGTTACTGAACTCACGAATGCTGCGGATTTGCGTCAGTAGTGCGTTCCACTTGTCGGCAGTGTTAATGTGAGCTGCAGCTTCCTCTTCCAGCTTGACTTTCATGGATAGAGATTCCTTTCCCTCGTACCGTTCCGCAGGAAACTTGGACCTGGAGCGAGACCCTGCTTGTTCCAGGGCGAACGCAAGTTGTTGCAGTTGATCAGCTAAATCTGGATGATCAACTCGTAGATCATCGACGGACGTGCGCAACTGATTTAGCTGGTTCCAAACGAGACAGCGTCCTTGCTCGAGCCATTCCAGAGCAAAATCGCGTTGCCTATGGGTGAACGCGGCTGCAGCCGCAGTGCAAGCTAAATCCGATATTTGAAGGAGGTTTGTGTGCCGAAGCTCGATGGTCTGCTCCAGCCCAGAAACTTGAGACATGAGTTCGATGGCAATTTTGTAGGCTTCAAGGAGTTGAGCTGGGTCGCGTAAATGCTCCTCGCAGGCATCCGCCCACGCTCTCGCGGTTGACAGTCGATGGAGGGGTGCACCCTGCTCATTAGCTGTGGCTCGACGGTAGCAAGAGATTGCTGAATGAATATCCTCTGGGTCTCCAAGGCGCCTGAAACGAGCATGGAACGACTTCCCAAGGTTATATATATGTGATCGTAAATCTGGGTGACCGGGAGGAGTTAGTTGAATACTCCTTTGGTGGAGTGATATTGCTAGAGTGATGTCGTCAACGTCACCACTATGAAGGAAGCGCTGCCTGAGAGCGTCGCCACGACCAGACAATAATGTTGGGAAAAAAGAATGTTCATCGGGGAGGAGGTGCACGGCCTCTTGAAAATATCCTTCGGCCTCGTTGATATCCGTGACGCCTCTAGAATGTTCAAACTGTATGGAGAGGAAGGATCCCATGTTGTACAACCACAACGAACGGTTACTGTGGCCGTCTGGGGTGTTTTGTATAGCTCTTTCTGTCAACTTCATTGCCTCGCCCAAATCAGCAATGTCGCCACTATGATCGAATCGGGTTTTAAAAGCGCTACCTAGATTGCTGAGGCGTAACGGTAGGGCGGGATCCCCGTTGAGAGTGACTTGTACTGCACGCTGCAACACTTCAATCGCCTCAGTAATATCTGCGGTGTCTCCAAGCCGTTCGAAACGTTTTATAAACGAAAGCCCTAAGTTAGTAAGCACTGCTCCAAGTTCTCGGTGGCTGGATGGTGTGTGCTGAACCGCCTTCTGCTGCAATGCAATGGCCTGGGATATGTCTCTGATATCCCCTCGATCGTGTTCAAAACGGGAGCAAAACATCGAACCAAGGTTACCCAACCAGATATATAGGTCAGGATGAGTTTCCGGGTGTAGATCGATAGCTTTCTTTTGAACTTCTATCGCTTCTTCAAGGTCCGCGAGATCACCGCCGCGTTCAAAGCGGGTTTGAAGTAAACCAGCAAGATTGGTGAGGCGCACATCAAGATCGGGTTCATCATCCTCACATAAATTGACAGCCTTCCGTTGAAGATTTATTGCTGTGGATATATCCGCGAGATCTCCAAAGCGTTCGAATCGAGCGCTCAAAGAGCTTCCAAGGTTATCTAACATTCTGGGCAGCTCTGGGTCTTCGTCGGCGAGGTCGACCGCCTCTTGTTGAGACTCTATTGAGCGGATTACATCCTGAACATCGCCGAAACATTCGAAGCGATATCGTAAGGCTACCCCGAGGCTACTGAGCTTCAAGGGAAAGTCGATATCTGTAGGAGGAACAATCTTCACAACCCTTTCATATGACTCCACTGCTTTGTTTATGTCGACGGGGTCTCCGAAATGGCGGAAACGAAGAAGGAACGCATCTGCCAGATATTCGATCCATGTTGGCAAGAGGCGATCACCATCTGGAGTGAGTTCGATGGCTTTCTGTTGTAGCTCTATCGCCTCTGAGATCACTGCTCTATCTCCGGAGTGTTCAAAGAGCCTTTGGAGCAAATTTGCCAAGTTGCTAGCTCTTGACGGCAAGTTTAAATTGCTATCCGGGGTGAGTAGGACAGCCTTGCGGGTAACGTCGATGGCCCAAAGTAGGTCGGCGTGGTTTTTGGATAGGAGGAAGCGAGCTCGCAACATTCCTCCAAAGCGAATGAGCATCGAGGATGACGGAGAATATGTGTCGGATATGGCTTCGAAATATGCATCGAACAAGGAGATGGCACGGTTGTTGTCGGAATGTTTGTCGGTCAAATTAAACCTGTCGTGAAAGGCAGTGGCAGCTGAAGCCAGTAGCCTTGGGTATTCGGCAAGGTTCAAGCTTGCAGAATCCAGGGCTAGGTCATATGCGCGGATGCATTTGTCAAGATCTTCTTCGTCATCTTCTGCATTAAATCGCTTCTTGTAAAGAGCGTCCCCGCACATAGTTAAAGCTGTGACCCTTTCCGGACTTCTGCCATGAATCGCAGAAAGTTCGTCCAAGAGAAGATCTAGGTCAAGTTCCCCAGATACGTCGAATGCTTTGAACAGCAAATGTGTCAAAAATGTGTTCTTGTCTCTTTCAACCAGTCTCACCATGAATGACTGACGGCAAAGAGCCGCCAACATCTTCCTTCCATGCTGTATCCATGGTTGAGTTGGTCGAGGTGGGGACAGTTGGATGTGTCCGAGCTTAGGGGTGGGCACGAATCAGATAATCTGTTGACGCGCATTATGACAGCGTCATACTAACCCCATCACGTGCTCCTAACATTACGCCCCTATCATGACGCGCACCCTCCCTTTCAGCTTTCTCCTTAACCTCTATCATCCTTTTCCATTGTCTCGTCTGCTCCTCCAATAATGCCTGAAGCCAATTCAAGTACGAAATGCTTCTGGATAGCCTGCGACAATCCAGGCAAGCTGCGATGCACACGGTGCAGAGACGCGACGCCGCAAACGCTTTACTGCAGCGCCAAGTGTCAAAAGAAAGTACGCTTCGAAAGGCCTTATCCACACAGAGAGACGATTCTAACACCGAAATCGTCTCATTACAGGACTGGATGTTCCATAAAGCCTTCTGTGGCAAGTACGTCCTTTCATCCTCTCACCGTTTCCCCAGTCCCCATAAGCACCACTCACCTACCCTCTTTATTTTCATCCAGGAAAGCATACACCTTCGACATAACCCTCGTCGGCTCCTCCTCCCCCAGCATCACCCGCACCGTCGCCGTGCCCGCCTGGTTCACCTTCCGCCAGCTGCACTACACGCTCCAATACGCCATGGGGCCCTGGCAACACACGCACATGCACGAGTTCTCCTTCAACCGGCTCTTCTCCGAGTTCGAGTCGCCCACCCGGCCGGGATACTGGGTACGCAATGAGATCGACAGGGGCCCGCGCAGGCTCGACACGCTCGCGGGGCGCGACGAAGCCTGAAGTTGGCCTAAGGAGCTGTTGCGGATGACGGTTGTATTGCACCTTATGCGGGGGCCGGAAGTCAAAGGCCGAGAGGGAGGAGGGAGGAGAAGCTCAGGTGAAAGGTGTTTATCGGAATGGAGTACTGTAGGCACGTGCGAAGATGGGGCATGTACCCGTTGATTTTATATACGTTTGGGGTACTCTTTCTTCAGTGCGCTTTGTGGATTCGCTGACTTCAAATAGTTGCCATGGTATTGGGAACACGAACTATCTTCAAGGCGAAACACTCGCTCGTGCGCTCGGCCGCTCTTTAGTTTGCCAACGGTAACCTACTATGAGGCGTGCCGTTCCGGCCAGCTGACTTCCGTCTCAAACCTTATTCACTAGGATGCGGCCCCGTCGAGACTGCGCGGTCCCGAGGCTGGGACGAAGAAAAGCCGCATACCGCACCCCCCTCGCCGCGCGTACGAAGGAGCACAAGGAATCCCTCGAGTGGGCGAAGCGCGTCTGGGGCTCGGAGAGCAGTTCGACCCTCAAGACCCAAACGTGACGCAAATGAACTTGAAGGACGGGGGAGAACCAGTCGAGGAGTATATGCGCGCTTGTGGGGACCCGGCGTTGCTCTAAACGCCCGAGGGATGGGATGAGTTTGAAGATGAGGAAGACGAGGTATGCGTCTTATAGGATTGAGCTCGAGAGGAGTCTAGGTTGGATACGACACTTGTGTGATGAAACTGACTCTGCAGAAACGATACATCGCTGATGTACTGGTGTACATCTCATTTGCATTCCTCCTACTACAAACGCTTCTAGATAGTGAACAGTGTACAACATCTCATAGCTTACATGCGCTCTCAATTCTCTTTGCCCGGATTTACTCTTTCCTCCATTTCTGATAGTAGTGGATGAGGCCAGTGGTCTGACAGGTGAGACATTAGTTCTGGGAAAAAATATAAGGAGGGAGGACAAGACACGTACAGAGCTATCATGGCCCTTGACGTCCTCTGGTTTCTCAAGTTGGGCAAGGATTTTCTTAGCAAGGACCTTGCCGAGTTCGACACCCATTTGGTCTGGGGAATGGCTCTCAGAATGCATTTTAATAAGGCACACCGCAGAAACTTACCGAAAGAGTTGATGCCCCAGATAACACCCTGCACGAAGATCTTGTGTTCATACAACGCAATCAGCGCGCCTACAAACTGAGTTAGCACCTCCTTCCTACACCAATCACCAAACAACCCACCCAGCGTCGCAGGCGTCAAAAGCGGGAACATAATGCTCGTGCTCGGCCTATTCCCCTCAAACACCTTGCTCTTCACCAGCACATCGCTCGCATTCGCCCCAAGTTCCTCACGCACCTCCCCCTCCGTCTTTCCAAACGCCAGCGCCTCCGGCTGCGCGAAGAAGTTGGACAGCAAGATGCGATGGTGCTTCGAATTCTCGATGGGGTTGTGCGTCGTCGCTGGAGCGATAAAGTCGGCCGGGATGAGCTTCGTACCCTGGTGCACGAGCTGGTAGAACGAGTGCTGCCCGTTCGTGCCGGAGGCGCCCCAGATGATCGGCTAGCAGACAGGAAATGTCAGTTGCAGGACGAGAAGGACTGCTGTGCGTGCCGCACCCCTGTCTGGTAGTTGACGCGCTGCCCGTTTTTGGTAACTGACTTGCCGTTCGACTCCATATCGCCCTAGGGATTTACTGTCAGTCAAAATAGGCAAACAACTTCCTAAATAGGAATACTTGTTGGAAGTAGTCGGCGAATTTGTGCAGGTACTGGTCGTAGGGAAGAAGTGCGAGAGTCTGGGCACCTAGATAACCATCAGAGGAAGTACTTGACGCTATAGAAGGAAAACGTACCATAGAAATCGTTATACCAAAGACCAATAAGACCCAAGAGGACAGGCAAATTCTCTTCGAGAGGTGTCTCCTTGAAGTGCTTGTCCATTCCATGAGCACCCTTGAGGAGCGCCTCGAAGTTGTCATAGCCAATGACCAAGGCGATTGACAGTCCGATCGCGCTCCAGAGACTGTAGCGTCCGCCAACCCAGTCCCAGAACTGGAACATGTTCGACTCGTCGATTCCAAAGGCTGTGACAGCCTTTGTATTCGTGCTAAGCGCAACAAAGTGCTTCGCAACATGCGTTTTGTCCTTGGCCGTCTGGAGGAACCATCCACGGGCTGTCTCCGCGTTTGTGATCGTCTCCTGCGTGGTGAACGTCTTGCTCGCAATGATGAACAGCGTGCGCTCGGGGTCGCACTCCCTCAGCGTCTCCGCGATATGCGTCCCGTCGATGTTCGACACAAAGTGCGCCTTCAGATCGCGCTTCGCGTACGGCTTGAGCGCCTCCGTGACCATGACCGGTCCCAAATCCGACCCCCCAATCCCGATGTTGACAATCGTGTTGATCGTCTTCCCGGTGTAGCCCTTCCATTCGCCACTTCGGACCGCTTCGGAGAACTCCTTCATGTGCTTGAGCACGCCGCTAACCTCGTCGGCGCCGCTCTCAGCGATCTGGAAGTCGTTGAAGTTGCGTAAGGCGACGTGCAGGACGGCACGGTCTTCCGAGGTGTTGATGTGCTCGCCGGCGAACATCTTGTCGCGGTATTCCTCCACCCTCGCCTCCCGAGCCAGCGAGATGAGCGTCTGGAGAATGGGCTCGGTGATCAGGTGCTTTGAGAGATCTACGAGGAGGGTGACATCAGGCCCGCTGGTCGAGTTATAGTTCTTCGAAAGCTTTTCAAATCGCTTTGGATCCTGCGCGAACAGGTCCTTGAGAACGATCTTTGTATGCTCGGCGTCATAGATCTCCTGGAGCTTCTTCCAAGACGCGTAGTCTTCCAAACGCTTAGCGATATGCCCGCCCGAATCAATCTGATACTTACCTGTCGCTGGCTTTCCGCTCATGGTGGTATCGAACTAGGCGGGGTGGAAATTATAGTGGGAGAGAACCTGAGACTACCTGGGGATGTTATATAGTTATCGGAAGCAACGATGACCGTGCGAAGCCGGGTTCGCTGCTAATTCGGTATTTCGTGCGTCATATCTACTACCCGATCCGTATATGCGTTCACGCACGTTCTATGTCCTCTGGAAGGTATAACACCCGGAGGGTGAATCTCATCTGCCAATAGTTTGACAGATGTCTTCGAAAGATCTCAGGGGCCAAGGACTGTCGTCTGTTAACGGGCGCTTAGCCCTCAGTGAAGAATGCCGAAGAGATCTGATTAAACAACAATGGTCGCGTCTATGTGGACTGGCTGATCATTGAAAGCGACACAAGAGGAAGAACATCGCATTATAGGAATGAAGTGATAAAAAAAGAGGGAGCCATATGCTCCATATCTTCATTTCTAAAGAAAGATATTCAACTCACACCGCAAACGCTGGGACAGGAAGATAGTACCTCGCAGTCTCTTCGCCCATCGAAGGATTATTGAGGACGTTAATGTCCGGGTCATCGAAAGGGCTAGCACCTTTGCACGACGTGTTTCCGGAACCTTGCTCGAATATTTGCTGTAGAAGGTGGATTGGAGCAAGTGCTGAGACTCCCAGGCCATGGTTTCTTGAATCGCATAGGTGGAAAGTGAAGTTGGCTGGGTCCTCGATCGAGGGTTGGATGACCAGGTCGGAGGAGTCGATGAGGGTGATTTCGAAGACGTAGGTATACTTACATGAGTTGAGAGGTCGCTGTTAGTTATGTAAACGTTGTACAGGTATTTGCGTGGCGCTTCACGGTCGGAGGAGGTGTTGACTGCAGTACAAGTTTTCGCCCTGTCAATAAAACCGGGCTGCAGTCTCGCAGGTGAGTTAGGTGTTCTACAAACCTTTTCCTGGCATTAAACACTGCATTATTTGATGGTCTGGCCACAACCAAGGACGCAAGCATGGAGGCGTTGGTCGTCTGCCGGATTGTTGCAGCCTGGGATGGCACGCTTATCGAAGGAGGAGGTAAGAGGTCCATGATGATCGGACTCTGAAGGAGAGGAGCAGACAGCAGGTCGAACAGATGCCGTTCTTTTTATGGCGCCGAGCGTGTTACCTAAAATTATTTGCTACAAGGCGAGTCATGGTATCGTTAGACCAAGAGCCTGCAAAAACGAGATGTATGGTTCATATGTTCGTGTTCGGTCAGAGATCCTTTAGTCGATATGCGCTTGGCCTAGGCTGGTGCAGAGGATGGCCTTTCCGCGGTAACAGGCTGCGAATGGACGCAAGGTGCAGCAAATGATTCAGGGGCATTATGATACAAGAGGTCTACAAAGTGCCTGCGGGAACTGGTCAGAAAAGAGGAAGGAGGAAAGAAGATGAAAACGCACAGCACAACATCGAGAGCGGAAAGGAAACACAAAACAGGTAAGATTTATGAATACATGTTCTCGTCCCACTGTACGCCACCCATATTCGCAAATAGCTCTTCTTCTCCAGCAGGTGTCCACCCTGAGTCATTTGATTTCGCAGCCTAGGGGAAAAAATGAACTCGAGAGAGACGAGGAAGGTAAAGAATAAAAAGCGGACCTTGGACAAAAACTCTTTACTCCTGCTGACCTCCTGCTCGAGGAACCCAAGCAAGGCAGTCTGCTCTTGAACGTCCCTGAGTACATTGTCGACCTGTTCCTTCGTGAACTGCGGTGGCGGGTCCGAGAAGGTAACGCTCCCATCGGCAGAGATCTGAGCGCTGATGTCGTTTGATTCGATCTTGAAACCGAAGTCAGTCGAGGACAAACAGCAACGAAAAGAGAACGAACCATGCTCAGAAGCAACGCCCTAACCTCCTCCTCCGAATCGATCTTCACTACTTTGCCGATGTCCGCAAGATGGAGGGTGACGTATGTTGCAGTCAGCTTCTTCAGCACCCATCGCGGGGCTCGGGCAATGGCCTGGAGGAGCAGGCCCAGGTTCTTGTCCTGTGTAAATGTGTGCCTTTCCTTGTCGTAGATCTCGCGTAGTAGTTGGGAGTTGTTGGGGTATGCGTTGATGAACGCATTGTATGGCGTGTTTTTGAAGAGCCGGACAAGTAGCGGGTGGGTGTATTTTGGGAGATTCGAGACCTTATGACAATGAAGGTCGGAGGGTAACATTGCGGCGAGAAGAGATGAGACGAACCTTGCCTGTTGAGATGAGCTGAACGAGTCGGAGCTTCTTGAGTGCCTCCATTTGTAATGCGGCAGGGTAGGTCCCTGGGCTCGTCACGCAGATCTCGAAATACTCCTCAGCCTCCTTCCATCGCTTCAGAGCAGCGAGGGCGATGCCACCGGTGTAATGATATGTCAAGTTGTCATTATAGTTCAATTCAGGTGAGAGATTGACAAGGTCGAGGTTGATAATGGGATGCGATAGCACAGGAAGTGCGGAGCGGAAATTGCGGGTAGTTACACAAGCCTGACAGTGAGATTTAGCAATAGATATGTTGAGAACAGAGAGACAGATGTACAAGAAGGAAGATCTGGTGAATTGTTGTCAGATACGAAGAATTGGGGGGGTATCGAGTGACCAGATCGTAAAGCAGAGGAATAGCAAGGCTGGGCTGTAAAGAAAAATGCATAAGACTCGCATGGACGAAAGATACAAACGTACATTGCCGAGATGTCCCGCCAGCTTATTGATCCCTTTCGCAAGTTTTGTTACTAGAAAGAAGGTATCAACAACGCCAAAAGAACTAAGTCGGAGAATAAAACGACGTACTGCGGTCAGGAGCTGCCCGCGCTTGCTCTGGGATGAAATTCCGGCAAAAATCTCGCACGACTTGAAATGGAGGAGGAGCTATGTTCGTGAAGTTTGCATTTAGTCTCGCCGAACTGTTTTCGGGACATAAAGATCAGTCGAGAAACCAGTCCTCCAGGAGTTTCAAAGAAGGGTTCTTCGAGACTCACAGGATGTATAGAACGCCCAGAGTGTACGTCGGCGCACTTATAAGCACCAGTGGATCCTGCCCGTTTGATAGACTACTTGAAAGCACGTTCTCTCTCGTTTCGCGTGCGATGGTGTTTTTTATTGTGTGGTTGAGGGCATGAAAGTTATTAGAGGTCGTTATTTGTGCCAAGAGGCTATCGATGAAGACTGGGGCCGACATCTTGTCGGAGAACGAGGGCCAACGGTTCAGTAATGTCGGTTGTGGTCTGTAAGTTGGTGAATGAGTACGTGCTCCACAGACGGTTCTAGTCCAGAATCAAGGTATAAATGATGTCTATCTCTCCCGTATAGCGCTTTATGCAGAGCTGATACGTGTTTGTCGCGTTCTTGCATCCAGATCGTCGATGTTTTCAGAGCAGCGAGTGGAACACAAAGAACCATCGACATGATATGAATCACAAACTCACTTGCTGGACAACGTCTTCTCAATACGACTGTTTGAGAAATCCTCAACCCGGGAAAGAGAAGTGGTCAAGGTTCAGAAGTATGTGGCAGAGTCCAAGCCCAAGGTCAAGGGGAGTGGACGACGACCCTGAGGTGATAATGGTCGTGGGAAATAATTTCTATATTGGCATCACAGCCGTTCATCGTTAGTTTCGAGATCACGTCCTCATCCAGGACAGCAATAGATTGAACGAGCTGATCTCCAAAATTTGGAGATTTTTGTTAGGCGGAACCTATGAAACGTGGACCCTTTCTTCCATCTATTTCATAACTGGCAAATCGCTCAAAAATCACCTCTACTACTCACTCGGGTCACACATGGACTTCAATTAGTACAATGATTGCAGGTGAGAGACTGAATCCTCCTGTTAAGAGGGAGGCACTACAAGCAAGAGATTTGATTTCCCTCATTCAATTTTGAATGGGGTTTTGCGTCCGCAATACTCTCTCTGGGCGATAGCATCAATCCCATGGGCGCCTAACCCGCGCAAACCAGTGCGAGGCTAGCAGAGACAATCGATGAAGGACATTGAAGCACCTGCCCTCCGAAATGCCTTCTATTTCTCACCGGGATATGGGCCCTGTCAATGGTTGGTATTCTTTTATGGCGGAGCGGTACAAATGAATCTACAGCCCAGCCGACATTCGAAGCCAATAAATTGCGTGCAAATATTCAGTAACTCTTGAATAGTGGGCTAGGATCCGGAAAGAAACTATGCTTTGATTATAAACAGGGATAGAAGTCCTTGGTCTGCAGACGTAATACTATTTGAATCTCGTTCAAGTTTTCCTCCTGGGCAGTCGCAAAACTCGGCGCTCGGATGTGTATCCCCTCGAGTGTCAATGTTTCACTGCCAAAAATAATGCCATTCTCCGGGTGCCAAAAAATCAGGCTAAACGGTTCTAGAATAGCCTCTTTCCGGCGCATCTGTAAGCTCGCCTGCTCGCCTGCGTCTTCGCAACGCTGACTCGACGATGCCCCGGGTCGCTGATGAGAATATAGCCCACCCTTTTTTGCTTACTAGTGCCATCTTTCATTGTACTCGCCAGGCGTTTGCAGGATACCGTGGGGTGGGGATCAAAATAGTGTGAAGGTTCGGCGTTTGCTCTGACTCTTCGGACAGAATCACGGACGAAAAATTATCGTGGAATCTCTCGCTGTCTGGTAGTCCTCGACCCGGAGATTTTACGACCCGGAGTCCTATTGTGTGTTCTCCATTTTTCTGTCTGAAATTTATAGCAAGAAACAAGTTTTTCGGTGCCGATGTCGCCTCCTTTCGTGCGCGGAGGCTTTACACTACCTGGTGATTTTCACCATCACAGGAGCCCGCAAATCCTCTCCGACAACCCGTCAGCGCCGAAGTTTGATGGGATTAGTCACGACGAAGTCCAACCTCCTTTGACCCTTTAAAAACACATTTCTACGCCTTCTCTCGCGAACCTTTTCCAGCTCAAAAGTCTCTGTGATAACCCAATGCTTGGTGAGATGGATGGACTTAGCCAGGATTTAGCCCAGGAAATTGATAGGGATTTGGTTGCGCCCGCAGATCTGCCGGGTGTTTGAGGATTTGATGGGGCTGTTGAATGGCCTTTTCGGATGCAAAAATGGAGGGAAAAAGAGCTTAGCGACCCCGGCAACGCGAAAAAAGGACCCTTATGGGTCTATCAGCTCCCCTCGTGCATGGACGACTCATGCAAGTGATTTATCTCCTGACGAAGGGGTGAAGCGGACGTGTCGTTAAGAACGTTGCGTCCGCCTTGTTTCGTGCTTCTTTTTTTTCCCGCAACGTTTCTGGATGCTGCCAGCGAGAGCTATTAACAGCTTTCTCAACGTACTGGTATGTGTCGTACATGTCCTGCAGTTGACGTTCTGCTAAGGATACACAGTGACCAGTGGCGGTTGATCAGATCGAGGATTCGGGATGGCACTGTCGGTTTCAGGTTTTCCTGAACCACCGCGTCCGCCGGCTAACTCGAATGAGGTCTTTACGGGAGAGAGTGGGCAGGACAGTCCCAGCAAGGCCGGGCTCATGAATAGCCCGCGTCTGCGCGGGCTTTTTGGCGGAGGTAGCACGCCCAGCAAACGACCAGAATCGAAGCACCCAACTCCAACAAGTAAATCCGACGCAGACGTGGAAGCTTTCCAGACTACGACTCCTGCCGTTACACCCCCCACCACCCCCTCCATATCTTTCGCCACAACCGCATTCCCACCTGTACCACAGGAAGAATACGAATTGGGGCTCCAACTCCCGATGACAGTTCCGCTGGATCCACCTTCAGTTCATACCGGAAAGCGTGCCCAGTTGCCTCCTGTGCCGCGGAAGACCACAGCTTCCCCCGTTCGTTTGGGTCCGAGTCTTACACGGCTGGATATTGGAGCAGGATTACGCACCACACCGACAACTCATCCACACTCCAAGCCTCCACCACCGTCTGTCGTTGTTGAGGAATGGGGAGCCAGCATGTCCTCAGGAGCCGCCCACGCACCGCGACCGCTACCTTCAGTTCCAGGTGTAGCGCCAGAATCAATGAAATCCTCCTCACCTTCTTCGAGCATTGCTGGTCCGTCGAAACCGACGAAAGTTGCTTCACCCGTTGCAGGACCCTCGCGCCATGCCAATGCAATTGCAGGACCATCGAAACTCCCCAATGCCATCGCCGGCCCGTCAAAATATCCGAGTGACCGTTCAAGCCCCTCTTCTTCTTCGCCGTCGTCCTCGATGTCTGTAGGGGCGTCTCCATCGTCCAAGATTTTGATCGCGGAACCAACGCCTGCACGAGCGCACAAGCAAAACACGCCATCGCTGTCCATGCGGTTCCAGCCGCTTGTGGTAGACCCCTCTGGTTCGCCATCAGCGGATCCGTCTTCTCCGCCCAATACTTCGCTGAATACGACGGTATCGAGCCCCGTTCGGCCCTTGCCTCGTGTCCCATCTGCTGCCACTGCGCCTCCAACAACAATTCGTATAGCAGCTCCAGTCCCTACTCGATATCTTCCTCCTCCTGCCAGAGTCAAGCGACCGAAGACTAGCCCGAGTTCCATTAATGGATTCGTTCCTCCAGTCCTCAACGCCAACGCTCGTGCAGCCTTCACCACCATCCCGAACTCATGGGCCTCAAGACCCGTCGATCTGAATGCCCAGCGCCCTACCAGTCCGCCTGTACGACCTCCAATCCTGAAGTATCCCCGAGCTCGATCCCACTCCCGTCCAAGAAGGGATAGGTCATTGGACTCTATCTATGCGCGGACGACATCTCCTATTCGTGCGCCATCACCTGCCACTATGAGCACACCGACTCACGGTACCCGGGCCATCCGGACGTTACCATCGCCAACTCTTGTTGGAGCCAGACCTTTACCCAGAAAGTCGCCGACCGTCGATAGCATACCCAAAAAATTACCATCTATCAGGACTTCAGGTATCAAGCCCGCTACGACAACACGAAGTGCTACCACAATACTCAGTCCTGGAGCAAGAAGACCTCCGCCTTCGCCACCTACAGGTCCTGTGCCCAGGGTCAAGTCTCCTACGACACATTCACCCGGTTCCCTCCCTCATACGCCTTCGACAGGCACCCCGCGACGTGTTCAGCAGGTGCCCATACCGTTACCTCCACCTCTCCCTCCGATCGTGACCAATGCCCAGTCAATCCCCAAGGATGACGCTGTGTCAATAGAAACGCTGATGCACCGTCATCCAACGGATGCCTTCGCCGACAGCGAGTCTCTTCTGCACCCGAAACCCTCGCCTATCGAATTCAATACCACTGAATCTCCCGTAGAGGTTTTCTTGGACAATCAAGACTATTCCACCCTCTCTCGAAGTCCATCACCCATCCGTTATGCTCGACCAGACTCTCGTGGGAACCTCAGCGATTCAGCGGATGACGAGGCGCCCCCCAGTGATTCAGAGTCATCATCTTCGAGGGGTAGTTCACGTGCGAGAAGGCGGAGAACGCAACTGAGGGCGTATAGGAAGAGCTATCGACCGCAGCCAGGCAACTCGCCGCCACACATCCCATTCAGATCGCCTTCACCTCCGCAACGATCACTAGAGTCGGAAAAGGAGAAGGAGGAGAAGAAAGAGAAGAAGGCAAAGAAGAAGTCAGGGCGATCGTACTTTGGTGGTGGTGACTCGAGAACATCTGTGACGGGTTCAGCACCCCCCACTCGCGCGTCGTCTCCGGAGCGCAAGTCTCGCTCGCGACAGCCAAGGCGGCTGGCGGAGGCGATGTCAATGGCGCTAGGAGGTGTGCGACCCTCTGCTTCTGCCGGTGCTGCCGCTGCAGGCGAAGTTGCATTTCCTGCCGAGATGGAGGTGCTGGACATCAGCCTGCCTGCAGAGGGTAGCTCGATGTCGGGGTCGAGCAGCAACGTCGCGAGCGTCGAGGAGGCGCCGTTCATGTGGGTGTCGTCGAGCAAGCCGCTTGTACCACCTGCACCGTTTATCCCAGAACCCCCGCCCCATCGGCGAGTGAACTCGCTCGGGTTCGGAAGCGGCAGCGACCAAGGGCAAGGGCATGGAGCCGCCTGTGGGCTGCGACCACTGACAACCACGATTACATCGACTGTGTCCGTGACTGGATCGCGCCCGCCTTCAACGCTCTCAACGCCTTTCTCCGCCTTTTCCCGCAGCAGTAAGAAGAAGAGAACGGATTCAGTCCCGATGACCAATGAGTTTTCGTATGAGCAGATGGGTGAAGTGGAAGGGGCGAAACATGGCGAGAGCCCGGGCGAGGCTGTTGTGGTTACCACACGGAGGATTGTACGTGGAGTCGACTATGTGGGCGACATCTGGGAGCAGGAGCGAGAGGCGGCAGTCTCAGAGGTGATACCCCATCTTAGGACGCTCAAGGCGCACAAGGGCTCGTAATCATTTCATGACGGTCTCTTCCCATTATTTATTATTCACTTTCTTGTGATCAAGCTTAGAGGGGCATATCTACTTGTCAAACATTCTCTACCAGTAGATGTCTACAATCAAGGCCGTAGGGTTGGTTGCCCAAGATCAAGCTGAACAGCAAGACAAACGTCGTGTCACCGATAGCTCACACAGAAGAGACGCCATTAGCCCCGACATACCACACGATCCCGTAGCATATATATTATTCCACTGAGTTACTCACTATTCAAATATTTGAGAGATTTGGTTGCATTTTGTCCAGGCGATTGGGGGCCAGGAAATACAGTGCACGCGAACCCAACCTTCTACAGTTTTGGACCTTGTTACAACAGTCAGATCAAAAAGAAAATATATCGCGAAGGGAGAGGCCTTACTCGGTACAAAGCATCGATGATGGTATCGGCAAGCTCTTCAACATAGTATCTCTCAATCATGTCATTCTTCTCGCCATGCCGACGACACCCATGATAAAATAACTCGGAAATTCGCCCTTCTAAATCAAGATATGTCCGGTCAAGCAGCATACCCTTCAGATTCTTTTAATCGGTGCTTGTCCAACAAGAAGTCGGAGAACGGGGCATGAAGAAATGTTATTTCCGAGATTTCGTTGAAGAAACTGATGGCGGGGAGGAGCAGTTTATCACTCCTTCAGGAAGGCCTAGTAGATACCGAGCGACCTATAAGGGCTCGAATATAAGATAGCGAAGGGCGTGGCGGAGGTCCAGACAGCCCTCCTTATGCTATACTTATTGTCATTGGACCCTCAGTCGACAAGCGCGCAGCCCGACGTTTTCTGGGTCTCTTGGTCTTGCTAGCACACCCTTAATTTATAAAGCATCGCCTGAAGGGCTCCAATTGGAGAAGACGCGGACTCGGAGGATGGTGGATGGTGGACGGAGCGATGCAAGTGCCAAAGGTATTAGTAAGGCGCCAGGTAGACAGCACGTGATTCAAACGCGTTGACGGGTGAATCGGTTCAAAGTTCAGTGGCATTATCCTCTCAACTTTCAAGATCTAGAATCCTAGATGGCTGCCCCCAACACATATCCGTGCGCACACTCACTCACGGCACCAGAGGCAGCAATAGAATCTACGCCTGCAAACATCGTGCCAGATCTCGGTGGAAACCCAGAGAATATGTTGCACTTGGACATCCTGAAACTCATATATTTTTATAATCATGATATGGGCATTGTTGCTGGGGATCTAGTGGGGGTTAGGAGGGATGCAATTAGGAGGTTTTTGCAAACACCCTGAGGTTTGTGCCTCTTTTGATGAGTGTTTCTCTTAGCTGATGTCTTGAATTCACAATGCCAGCCCCTTCCAAATCCATGTTTCTGGTGCCCAGGGAGGTTGATTCACAGAGACCACTTGTAGTTTATATGTAATTCCTTTCTGTCCTGAACATCAAATGTGCCCTCTATGTATATTATTTGAGTTTTTTTACCATTGCCAGCCTGAGGTCACCTTGTCTCAATTGAACAATGGGTCCCATCTCACTTCTAGCTTCTCTGCCTTGTCTGACCTGTGCATGCCATCTCCAACTATCCCCTCAGGAAGCAACCCCCCTTCCCTTCCCTCCTCCACTCTTACCTTGCATAGTGTGTCAATTGCAAGGCACTCGGAAAAATAGGGCACCCACATCTGCCATCCATCATTCAAACCTGTTTGCCTTCCACCAGCAAATGTCTCACAAACCAATTGGACGCGGACACATGCCTCTTGCAAACCCAGGACATAAAAGGCAGCTATACTACGAGCTGGTAAGTCCTTGAAAACGGCTATCGATGCAACGCTAGTTTCAGTCAAAGTTGAGAACCACTAAGGAACAAGATATAGACCAGCATCGAGAATTGAGGGGCACCAAGAGGAAATAAGAAGATCAATGTAGACTTGCTACATAGATCTACCAGCTTGCAATGTAGTCCCATTCCACAACCTGTGTTTGCAAGAAGTTTGCCGATGCTATGTGGTCGGCCACCGTGACAGAAATAGCTAAGGCTAGGACACCGACCGAGAGGTATTGACTAATGTCGTAGAAGCAGTATACCACTTGAAGATCAAGAGTTGTAGGCTTTATACGCCCTGGCTGGTCATTGTCTGCGGACGCGGCCACGCATCGGCCGCCTGAGAAGCGTAATAATTGTAGCAAGGAGTGGGTCGCGAGAACCTTATCCTGGGAGTAGGTTGAGGTTGTGCAATAGAATTCTGTGTTTCTGCAACCCGAGAGCTGAAGCACCAGCGATATCAAATGGTATTTAATGGATTCGCGGACACCTTCAATTGCTCTTCCATTAAGTTCCATCATCAGCCCCCCATACCCACTACATTTAGCACAGCGAATTCGTTTGAGTGAGCAGGCCGAGACGCCAGGGAAGTGCGTTGTAGGTCTCGTTGGCGGTGGGGCTCATGCCCTGATAGAGGTACTGCATCTCGCAAGGGCTAATTTTGAGCGTCTGGTCGTATCCGCTGCGGACCATCTCGCCGTGGCTGATATCCTTGGTCCAGGCCGTTCCACTGAATGCGACGTTGTTAGCCCGCATGAATGGATTACTCTCGGAGTCGGCGAGCGGCTGCCATGGTCCTGCAATGTTAGTCGATGTCCAGGAGCGGAAGTACCTGCGCCCATCGCTCCCAATCGCCTCGACGAGCAGAAGATAGCTACCATCTGAATCGACCTGGTAAACATTGGCGGCTTCGAACAGGCGGTACTTGTTAGCGTCTTGCATTACGATGACCGGCTGGTTGAAGCCATCTGGGAAGTTGGCAAGCGGGGTCTGTGACCGATACAGTTGGCCGTTGTCGTCGGAGGAGAAGAGGTGGCAAATGGCCGAGTCACAGATGACCCACATATCGACCCAGTGGCCATTGCCGATGTTCTGCTGAATTATCGACGGCATGACGCTGTAGAAGGTACGCGGCGCCGTCCAGCCGCTCGGGTTGCTGATGTCTGCGTTGGTGGAGTAGGCCGCATTGCCGTTCTGGTAAACGAGATACCAGAGGTTGTTTGGGGCAAAGTAGAAGACTTGGGGAGCAGCGCGGTATCCAGTGCCGATGGGCGATTGATCAAGGTAGTAGAAGTCTGCTGCCCCCGCCTGGGACCAGTCTACGAAGCTGAGGTAGACGAGGCTGTATCCAGAGGCCACTGCAGTGCTAGCGAAGACATGCCAGCGGTCGTTGTAGTACACAACAGATGGGTCCTTGATACCAGCGATGTTGCGAGAATCGGTTTTGGGGCTGATTAGCGCAGCACTGGAATTCCACCTGAAACTGCTGGGTAGCTTGACAGGGCTTTGGGTAGCGGAAGGCGCCGGGGTTGTGTTCTGACCAGTCCTAGGTACACATTGCGAATACCAATCTGTTTAATGCTTGAATTTTGTCCAGTTTACAACGGGAGAACTGGATTTCTTACCATTCACGGCCGTGCAAACACCTTCGACGCAAGAAGTTGGGCCACTGTTTTTGTTATTTCGCATCAAATTGGTGCTAGGGAAAAGTTCTTACGTGAAACCCAACTACGGGGAAAGGTGAGTAAATGGCTCTCGCAAGAGAAGAGGCAACTTACTCCACCACATTGACCCCAGAGAGGTGTACGAGCACGAGATGCTATGTGGTCCGCCACCGTGACAGAAATAGCTAAGGCTATTAATAGGACACCAACCAAGACGTATTGACGACTCATGTCAGGTAGAAGCAGAGTACCGCTTGAAGACCAGGCATCCTAGAACTTGAAGACTTTATACGTCCTAGCTGCTAAGCCCAGCGAACGACAAACAGTCTGAGAAACGGTCATGCAGACTAGCAACCCACTTCTCTTGACACCGAAGTCTGCTGGGGAGGCATCCGAATAGTCACAGGTTTCGCCTCCCTGAATCCAACCAAATTTACTGCGAAGTTCTTCCGAATGGATTGAAGACGACGGGGCAAGGCTAAGCAGCGCCATGTCGAAGGCAGGTCAAAAGTAAGAGGGCTGCTGGCTCCAACACCCGAGGACTAGCCATTAGATCAGCGACACATCGACAGCCATGTGGGGCTGTTAGGTCTGACCAGAGACTGGATGGCCGTAGTTTCTCTTCCATGACCAAGTCGAATGCGAAGATAATCCGAGTTGATTGACTATGGCAAATCAGCGTCATTGTCTGCGAACACGACCACGCATCGGCCGCCTGAGATGCATAATAACCGTAGCAAATAGTGGGCCGCGAGCACCTTATCCTCGCTCCTCTTTTTCAGCGACTGAGAGGGCAGCTCCGGGGTTCTAATCCTCGTTTGCAGAAACGGCAAATTCCCTCATCTGCCTAGTGTTCACCCGCCTTGCCTTCAGGCCTTCGGGCCTTGAATAGCCCTCGTTCCTTGACGTTGTCAACAATGGCCTCGACATTAGATAGGGCCAGTTCAGGTGCCATGGGCGTAAGGCGCCGCCGGCCTATCGACGAACAAGAACATCAGATGGAGCAAACAATCCTTATTGCAAGCGAAGAACATACCGACGATCGCCCAGTTCCTGGTGCTCGGAATCCGCAACGTCTCGCACTCAACCTCCCACCCACAATGCAAGCTCAGCGAAGCAAGCCATATGCGGTACATCGAGTACGAGCTTTTGTGGGTCCCATCTCCGCCCAAGTTCAAGCTGTCCGCAAAGTCGGGATTGGGAATAGGGTACGGCGGCGTCGAAGATCGCTCATACTTCATGTCGAACGTCCAGGAACAGCATGGGATGGAGATATACCCAGAGGACTGATGCAGCGTCGCCAGTACAGGAACCCACGGCGTCAGCTCGTCGGCGTGGTTTCCGATGATGAAGGTGCCGGGTTTGAAGTATGTTTCATCGGCTTTAGTGATGGGATCGAAGGCGTAGACACGGAGTACCTCTTGCGTGGATTGAGGATAGTGGTTCCAGGAAGTTCTGGCCCGAACGTCAACTCCAAACCCGCTGTAGCCTTCAGAAGTTAGGATGTGCGTCAACAATCCATTCCCACAGCTTTTGGATCGAATTAGGGGCAGCATATAAAATGAAGATGAGAAATCCGTACCCAAAGTCCAAAAATCCGCCTGGCGGTCGTGGCCACTGCTTCCAAGGTTCGTCAGAATCAGTTTGCTCCAATGTATCCGATGTTTTGAACGTCTCCTGCCAGAACAAGATCAAGAACGTCGCAATACCAATGTCCTGAGTAAGTTAGAAAAGGCGCATACACAAGCAAAAGGCAATCACTTACTTCAAAAACGTGCTTCAGAGGATCTGTTACTTCCTGCCACGTATCAACGAGATATTTATGACGTTCTCGCATGACAAGGTACAGATCTTGATATGCCTCTCTCGAAACCAAGCAATCGTGCATAACCCGCTTCTTGTAGTTGGTCATCGCACCCCATCCATACCGATGAAGCGTTTCTAGAAGTGCAAGACACGTGCGATACAACCGCGAGTTGGGATCGGTGGGTGTTCCGGCGAGTGGCACAACTTCGATGCGGACAGTGGGCGAGTCGGTTTCGAGATAGCGAAATGCGAGATGATGGACGGTAGGATGGTAGTAGGGGAGTGAAGAACCTTCTTCGACGATTGGTGTTAAAACCAATGTGTTCACGATTTCGCCACCATATAGCGTGCAATATTGCTCCAAAGGTGGATCACGGCCTGGTCTTCGCGGAAGTAGCTTGCGGTGAATATACCGAACTCTGTGCAGTTCTTCAAGCGCCGGAATTGCATTAGGGAAGTCGGAGGTTGCCTCTGAGAGGACATCCGATCGCAGAATAAGAGTGGAGTTGTATTCGGGGTGGTGGATTAGCTGCGATATGGCGGTCTCGAACTTGTCTCGCAGAACTGTCAGGCTCGTTATTGAGCTGGGTGGTGGTGGTGAGAAACTCACAAGTTCAAGTGGAAACCCGGCAGGACAGCTGATTAGAGGGATCCACCGCTTATCCCCTGCAGAAAGCGACGTGTGGTCATTTTCCTCGCATGGACTTGGCTCAAATTTGGGACGTTGCGCAGTAGTCATATCTTGAAAAAGTGAGACTTTATTTCTATCGCGAGGAGCAGTTGAGGTGATCTAGAAAGAGTGCCTTGGACCTTGTGCGAAGGACTACGGTTCAGCACGACCTCGAAGGACGAAAACCAACTGCGTTCATATCTAAGGAGACATGCTGAGTCTCTGAGTTTTTTGTTGTTGCAAATGTACTTACATATTTCTAAAATCCAGCGAGAGAAACACTTGGTAAAGGATGAAAGAGAGGCAAGTTGGACGTTGGATGATCGATGAATTGATGTGATGGAGTTGGACGCGAGTGGCTGAGGACTGCATTTATGGGATGGCACGTGATATGCACGTGTCCGTTTCGCGTCCGATTTTTAGGGGCGGACGCGTCGCGAGGAAAAGGCCAGTGTGGAAGAAGATTCAGAGACAATACGTCAGATTATGCTTCATGTAATCCATGAATACGAATACATCTACTTCTGGGTCACCTCTATGGCCTCTCGAGGAGAAGTTTTAAGCCATGCCGACACTCTGATACTCAAGAAGATGCTTTTTGGTGCCGACCTATGTAGGATGCCTGAAATACACAGACGATGCGCGACACGCCAAATATGCTTTTTAAATGCCATACTTGAGTAGAGTTTCTATGGAGGCTTTTCGGCGGCAGCAATCACGGAGTTCACGGAGTTGATATCTATAACAGACTTCGCCAAATCCAAGGCGACGATTAAGTCTCCCAGTTTGGTCCACCAACACCAGAAGTTAAATTTAACGCCCAGAACTACGCGACATATATGAGAGAACGGTGGAATTCGCGTCCTCTGAGGCTAATGACGACCACAGTTGACTGCACCTGGGTACAGACCGACGAGACCGACTGTTCGTTCGATCTGGGCTTCCAATTCAGCCTGAAGCTTCTGGCAGACCAGAATCCCCCTATGTTGCTTGCAACCTTGTTGCCCAACCGCCGACTCGCAACAGGTGTGGGAATCAGTGGGATTAAGCGCCCTATTATGGAGTGACGCCACTACTCTGGAGACGTTGATTTCCTCCTGATATTTGTTCCACTCCCCAATGGCTCTAGACTATTGATCATTCTAGCTGCTTAGTGCCCCTCTTTAACGCAATACGGCGCCGAAGGTGTCTCAGCACGCACCTGGGTGAGATCTCTTTCCCCTAAAGAGGAAGGTTTGGTGACGGCCTCATGTCGTCTATGACTGAAATCACGAATTTCGTCATAGTTGGCCCTGTCAGAGCTTTGTAAAGGATAGGCCGTTTGAAGGACATTTTAGGAGATCGCGGTCTCTCGCTAAGCATAAAATGAATCGTTCGGGTTTACATTTCGTAAGAAGCATACGGATTAGTATATTTTGTCTCATCAGAACCCACGATCGCTTCGAACCTCCGGAGCACACCTTCGCTGTACGGTGATAGATTCGAACGTATAAGTGAGTGCTTCGCCACTGAAATACCAATCCATCACATCCGCAGGGACCAACATCCTCTTCTTGACGTTTTTTCCCCATGTGCTTCCCGACCAAAAAGCAGAAGAACAATTTCAGTGACATCTCCGAAAAGGAGAAACCCAAGTCCCAAAATGGGGCGAAGGGAACTACAAAAGAGGACCCGGCTACTTCAGAACAATCCACTGCCCCCCAAGCCTCCTCTGCAACCCCAACACTACCCGCAGTATCCACCAGCACTACCACTGCTTTAGCAATGTCTCCTCCCAAGGTTGCCATCGTCATCTACTCGCTGTACGGCCATGTCGCCAAACGTACGTCTTCGTCGTCGTTCGACCTCAACTGTTGATCTGATGTCTTACAGTTGCTGAGGCCGAGAAGGCTGGCATCGAGAAGGCCGGAGGCAAGGTCGACATCTACCAGTACGTCGCGTCTGTCCTTTTATTCCAGTCCAGTCCCTGAAACTGTCTTTAGAGTCCCTGAAACCCTCACCGAGGATATCCTCACCAAGATGCATGCCCCCGCTAAACCTGACTACCCGATCATCACCCCCGATATCCTCGCCACCTACGATGCCTTCCTCTTCGGTGTCCCCACGCGTTACGGAAACTTTCCCGCCCAATGGAAGGTGAGCCCCCTTTCTGACTGCGCCAATTAATTAATTGCTCATGTGCTGTCTGCTCGTCGCATAGGCCTTCTGGGATTCCACCGGCCAGCTCTGGGCAGGTGGAAAGCTCGCGGGCAAGTATGGTGGCTTCTTCGTTTCCACCGCCGGTCTTGGTGGAGGCCAAGAGGCGACCGTGATTGCTTCCTTGTCCACACTCACGCACCACGGCATCATCTACGTGCCTTTCGGATATGCCACAGCCTTCGGTCAACTGACCAACCTCGATGAGGTCCACGGTGGTGAGCATCACAATCCTAATCCTTCTTTTTGTGTCCTATGGCGCAATTGTCCAACTTCATGTTCGATCTACGATCTATGCATTCATTTGTCATTACCGTGCGATCGTCATCAATGATGTACTGACAATCTCCACAGGATCTCCTTGGGGTGCTGGAACCTTCGCCAGCGCCACCGGTGCCCGTCAACCCTCGGCGCTTGAGCTCGAGATCGCCACAATCCAGGGCGAGTCGTTCTACAAGACAGTCAGCAAGGTCTCTTTCTGAGTAGATACGTTTTCTCCGTTGTACCGTATATTCTCCTAAGGACACGAGTTCATGATTCATGTGGACGAGTTGAACGCCGCCACAAAGTGTATCTGCCAACATTGACTCAGTTGTATTTGACGCCCTGATAAGATAAGATTAAATTCAATTTGATCTGATCGATTGATCCCTGACCCCAAGCGCGAGTGCTCAGAAGGTGCTATGGAGAACGCGTTGACCAATAAGCTGCCTTAACTCTCCTCACGCATGCGCAAAGCAAATGTATGTATGCTTGCGCAACGGAGCTTATCGATGAGGCATACATTGGCCCCTGAAACAATCCGTGTAACTGCGTGGGACGACGTGGGTATTCCTCTTCCTTATGGACCACACCCATCGCATTAGCACCTCGATCCGATGTCTCTGTGCCGACGTGCGATCGTCGTAGGAGGTTCACCCCTCAAAAAGGACGATCACGAGCTTAAGCACGTAAGCTGGAACGTTAACATCGTTCTTATCAGTGACAAGGACAGACAGGTCTCCGCTGCCGACGGGCTATAACGGGGTTCTTTTTTTAAAAAAAATAAGTGAACTCGTTGGATACAACATTGAAGCAACCGCTTCCCACTTCGTTAGGAAGGAAAACGGAATGAGAGGAAATTGTCTTATTTAGAAAGCCAAGAATAACCGGCCGCGGGGCAACCCTGCATGCCCGATGTCAAAATGGTCCTTTGACGTTGCTTCATTGACTGATATCTGTCCAATGCTGCAACGAGGTTCAATGGCCTTGGGCTATTATTAGTAGACCGGGACACATTATGCCGACGTGTAATGAAGTGGTATACCTATCGGCGCGCGAGTAGAACCGCTATTGAATACCCCTTGTTCAATTGGGTTGATCAGTTTGCTTTATTCAAAGACAGACGTCAGGACCCGGCAGGTGTCAAGAGAGAGTTGCGCCACTTCCCCGTGAATTTTGCGGGTTTTCGAGCGGCTGGAAACAGAAAAATCCTTTAATTGCACGCTTTCTGTGGCGTTCCCTGCCATCGAGCTGGCTGCCTTCTGAAGATTTCTCATACTCATTTCTACAAATAGAGCCACAGTTCAAATTGCTATAAGAATGGTGAGTGACAGTATGGGGTCCTTATATTGTAACTCCCACTCGAAGACCCTCGAATCCAACCATGTTCAAAGGCATCGCTCTCGTCACTGGCGCCTCTCGCGGCATCGGGAGGAGCACTGCTCTTCGGCTCTCCAGAGATGGCTTCAAGCTCGCGCTCAACGACCTGCCTTCTTCCAAAGGTCTCCTTGAAGAGGTGCAGCGCGAAATAATCAAGAATGGGGGTCAAGCCATGACTGTTCCCGGAGATGTCTCCGTCGAAAAGGACGTAGAATCAATGGTCACTAACGTCGCCGAAGCGTACGGCGGCCTGGATGTCGTAAGCCTGCCCTTCATCGCCTTCCTTGAGTTGTTCTAACGATGTGCGCCTAGATGGTCGCTAATGCTGGTATCGCCATCATTGGACCATTGGTGGAGTGTACGTCTGACGGCTACTTGTGATTCTGCTTGAAACGCCTTAACATCGCACACAGCAACCACCCAGGATTTTGAACGTGTCTTGTCCGTCAACGTAATTGGCATGTACCACTGCTACAAGTATGCCGCTCTGCAAATGATAAAACAAGGCCGAGGGGGAAGAATTATCGGAGCATCCTCGATTGCCGGGAAGCAAGGTTAGCCCTTTCGGTGTATTATTGACGCCGACGCCTCACTTTCCTAGGATGGCCGTTCGCCAGTTTCTACTCGGCGTCGAAATTTGCTGTGCGGGGATTAACGCAATCTGCTGGTACGACCTACCTCTTTATATCCTCGTCATTTACATCAACACCGAGCTTACATTATTAGCCCTGGAGCTGGGTAAACACGGAATCACAGTAAATGCTTATGCTCCAGGTGGGTGAATTGCAGATTTTCGGGTAACTGAGGTGCTCACTCTGAAGAGCAGGCGGTGTCGCAACCAAGATGCGTAAGTGAACGATTTCTCTCAGTGTGTACCACACCTCAGCAGTCCACGTCCGCTAGTCGAGGATGTCGGGAACGACTTAATGGGTCACTTCGCAAATTCGCGCTTCAGCACTACAGTACGAGACCAGTCCTTCGGGCCTCTCAAATCCACAGCTGACCCAAACTACGTCCAGGAGGACAGAGCGCAGCTGCTCGGTTCAGCAAACGGAAGGCATACAACTTCCGAAGAAGTTGCTGATCTAGTGGCTTTCCTTGCCTCGAAGGAATCCGAACCGATAACCGGTACGTCTTTCCCCCGAGAAATGGAGCACAAATGGAAACTGAACTACTTTCTTACGTACAGGTCAAACCGTGAGTGCTTTCGAGTTCATCCTCTTCGTGGCGATTAAGTTTTGCTGCTATATACTAGCTGTCGATCAATGGAGGGTTGTATTTTGACTAGGAATAAGTTGGTAGTCGTTTATTCCTTGTACGAACGCTCCAAGTTACCTGCTTGAGTCGTATTCGAGGTCTCCTAACTAACGGCAATGGCGAGTTGTGCCTGTCCCCTGAGCTGTGGTGCTACAGGAAGGTGCAAGTACTCCTTAGCTGCGAGAATCGTCGAGAATCCTGATGTCAGACGTCAGAGGATGGCGTACACTGCCTTCGTCTAGGGGTCATGAAGCTTTTGACTGATACATAGGACCGCAGCATCCTGGTCTTCTATGACAAAAAGAGTTCAACTCGTGTGCTGCGTCGGCAATTATGCCCTGGAAATTTCTTCTCTGGGAGGGGGTCGTTGAGGATAATCGGCATTCGATCAACCAGAAATGGTACTTTGATGTTACATGTATCTTGAATGAAACAAGAGTAACAGGCAGCGTTATACCTCGCTACTTTCAATGCCAAGCTGCTTTCAATGGCAATTCCAGTCATCGGTTATCCACATGCCGTGAGTGCGGCCACCCTAGAGAACGATTCCATTCAGAGGGCGGCCAGATCCGAGCATTACAACGAAGCTTACCCATTGGGCACAAGATGTAGGTGATTCATAAAAGACGCTGTTTGGCAGGGTGTTCGGGGTGGTGTCGCACATCTCTCGCCAATCGTCACCCCATAGAAGGTTCTCAAGCACTGCTTCGTAGTGCTTGTCACGTGAATCATCAGCACAAACGTAAATAAGAGTTTCTGAGAGTACACCCACTCGTTTCCCCACCGTATAGCATCCCTATCGCGGCCCAGAAATTAAGCGCCCGCAGGAGCACACAAGCGAGCAGGCGTACCTTATCGTTGAAGTACCCCCACCACGTTCTGCACGATGGTTCATTCGTAACAACCCATGTCCCGAGGACTTTCCCGTTATCAATCTGTGAGTACACGAGGATTTAGAATGCCAGCAATGTACATGAAGATGTGTCTTACCTTGTCGCATCGTGCGGGATACAAGCTGCCGCCATGAGTATCGACAGGCTTATTGAAGCATAGTCGCAGGATGGAAGACCGCCAGATAGTATGGCGGTGTATTCCCTGGCACCGTGCCGTAAGCAGCGAGGAGAGCCTTGCCAGTCACGGGCGACTTCCTTCCGTTGCTCCAGCTCGTGACGGGCATTCTGTCGCTGCTCTTCCCGCTCACGAGCCCACTCGCGTCTACGGGCGGCATAGGAGTCGGAGTAGATGGTGTCGTTGACGAAGAAGCCGATCGCGAATCCGACGGCGAAGATGATACAGACGAGCATTGGAAGGAGCGACAAGGACTTCGTAGGTCCTACTATTGGCCTCGTATTTTCGAACGTTCCGTATAATGGCTCCTGTTCTGCGTGTCTGGCACTGTGGCTAGGACTGTGGTTGCGACCATGCGGGGCGTAGGGCGGTGGACTGCAGATTCGTTAAGATCAAGCTCTTCGTGTTCAACGCACCACCTTGCTACTCACCCGCTCTGGCAATCTCTGCCGTCAAGCATGGCTCCACCGCAGCTTGCGGGCATCTTGCTTTAGAAAAGTCGAGGAACGACGGGTGGATGTTGTCTCAGATAAAGAACAGTCCATCAGTGGGGAAAGCCAATCCACAAACTGCCACGAAGTCGATGCGGTGACATCGGGCCGACGGCCATAAATTTGGAAACTTCGAAGTGAACCTTTAATGAACGCACGACGGAATACTCGTTCGTAGAAGTGTTCCCGACAGAGATGTTTTCTTGATTTCGAGGGGGCGTGTGTGGGGTATACGAGAATTCCCCCTTGAGTTTCTAGAGAAGTTACTTACAGGCATTTGCATAATTCTGTTCAGGTGCCATGCGCGAGAAAGTTCGCTTTGTACGTGTTTGCAGCCTGATCTGAGGTAGCCCTCATGCCCTCACAGGCTTTCACCCTCATTCGGGTGGGACCTGCTTGACTCTAAGCACTGGTTTTGAGTCTCTGCCAGCTCAATGAGAATTGAATGACGCTCCATCGAGAGCTCGGAAAGAGTATACAGGCACTGAGTGGAAGCAGGCCGAAATCCCGGATCACTAAACTTCCTTATTTGTTTGCCATCAAGGATTTTTCCCTCGTGCGACCTGAACAGAATTATGCAAACGCCTGTAGTTGATGCGGAAATAACTGCGTTCAGTCGAAGTGAAACTGGATGACATCCGGTAGCAAGCAAAGGAGGCCAGGCTGCTGAGATGACCATTGAATATTGGTTGTGCTCTGACTTAGGGACTAACATGGATGTGACCGTGACATATCCAGATCCAGTCAATGGGTAACGCTGGATCTGGATCGGATCTGGATAAATCCAAGTGGATTGGATTTATCCAGACTAACCCGTTATCTCAAATCCTGCTGAAATGTGTATAGGTGTCATATTACTTCATGTACAAGCAAAGACAGCAATGAAATGATGTCAAATGGGCCCAGAAGGAGTGAAGAAGGAGTGAAGAAGCACTGTCACGCCGGCCTGGGAGCATGGTAATAATCCACATTGGTGTTGGTAGTAAAGAACAAGAGATCGTGTTCAAAAAGAGAATTCACAACTAGTATGACAGAGAAGTACCCGACATCACGGTGTAGTCTAGGTAAGGGAAGCACTGGGCTCCAGAACAATGAATGGGTTCTCCGCGTGGTCAATTTCCCCATCAATAATCTTCTTGACAGTGCGGAAACCTGGGTAAAGCGGAGACTTTGCCCATGAGCCAACTGCCATCTGAGCCTTGAATGTCTGTGAGTTGATATTGTGCTGCATGAAGTTAATCTGCCTGTGACCCATTGAGAAGGCCTGCTCAGCGTCAACAGATGTAGCTAAGAAGTAAAATAATCAGCATGCAAATATGAATACTTGGGAAAATGACTCTACCAGGTGCAGAACAGAAGTTGGAACCCATCCATGCGAGATTTGGCCGTCCACTCACCGATGCTTGATGCCAATATTTAATGTAACCCCCAGCTTCCTTGATTGTTGATGTCAGGATTAGTGGGTCTTTGAGGTATGTGACGATGTGATCAGCTGGGTATCGAGCCTGGACTATCACAGGAGCATAGCGCGAGCGCTGCTATTTCCATGTGGGGTGTCAACTTGAAATCAAGATAAGATATAAATAAATTTGATACCTGCCTGTGTCTCAGTTGAGCTCAATGCCACTGGTTCAGTCACATTTGCAGGCTTTGGTGCATAGAAGTTGTTCCAACGGTCAATAATGAGCTTCTCAATCTCCTTGATCTGCCGTGGTGTCCAGCCATGGTCCTTGAACCATTTAAGTTTACGATCGGGGCACAATACTATCAGTGCGGTGGATGTCAGTTTCTCAAGACGATGGGCGCTTATGAATAGAAGCGCACCAACGGCAATCAAATAAATATCATAATCTTCAGCAAAAGTTGAATACTTGTTGACGAGCAGAATGCCAGCTTGACAGGCAACTCGAACAACATCTGAAACATCATTGACAGTATCATCACGGGCACCAATCAATCCCTCCTGGAGCTCTTTGAGAGTCGGTATGACATCAACAATTAGGGGTACTTCAGCAGTTGAAAAAATCTTTGTGACTCCATCAAAGAGCTGCTGTGGTGCTTTAGATGTGTAGCAGAGATAACTCTGGCTACTCACCAGAAGAACCTCTCTGACGTCTTCAGCCATTGTCCATTGTTTGGGAGAAAGTTGGTAACCGGAGAGGTTGAGTGATGGGATAGCCATAAGCTCCTCGACGACATCGCGAAAAAAGAAGTGGGAAAGGAGGCAATCTAGATCAGAATTCCACCATGTCGGGATGTGTCATGCAAGGGTCCACTGAGTACCTTTAATGTTCAGATCTGCCTGTACTAGTGCAGCAAAGCATATGCTGAGTGGTGCAGCATCATGGACACGATGTGCAAGTCCAGCAACCTGTGACCTTATATTTGTTAGATCGCACTGCTTTGATCAACAGATCACCCACCCAGGGAAAGATCTGAAGGGCGATTGCCTCCTCCTCGGGATCAATATAGGTACCCTTCTTCTGCATGATGTCAATCACCCAACCCCGAATGCTTCTTGCAACACGTTCATTGTGAACCCCTTGACCCTCATCATCCTCCATTTCATCAATTGAGGCATCAGCCTCCTCTGCAATGATGTCGTCAGCATTGTCATCTGCTTCCACACCCTCTAACGTTATCTCCTCCTCCTCCCCGAAGTCATCTGACTCTCCAGGGCGCTGAAAATGTGCACCGGCAGCACCTCAGGGAATTCGAATGCACTTCTTTGCCTTCAGTTGTTTAAAGAAGAATGAAATGAAGACCTTATATACGCAAAAATTGAGTGATCAAACTAGATAGTTATTTCCAGGTACATGCTTTTGCAATAAGATTAAATATGTGAGCAAGACACCTGAGCTGCCCTTGCCTCCCCACAAAGCCTGGAATATGGTTTGGCAACAATTCAGCCAGCTTATCACAATTAGTGGCATTATCCATGCAAATGGAGAAAAGCTATTATTGGCACTCTCAATAAAGAACACAATCTCAACATGGTGTGAATGTACCTGCTTCTCAAGACCAAAGCGGACCAAACACTCTCCTACGACCTTGGCGAGGTATGCACTGTCATGTTTCTGTGTAAGACTGGATGAAATAAATTAGTCATTGAATGTGACAGGTAAAAGTAGAGCATACCAGATGAATTTGAGGATTGCACGGTGGATGTTCCCATCCTGGTACCAAATGACAACCAGTCCTAGGTAAGAGTGGACAATTGGAGAAGTCCATCCATCGAGGACTAGATGAATAGTGCCGTTTGACGCCTGATGAGTGAAATTAGTTACAAATTAAATAGTGCATAATACATACCTTAAAATGGGCCTGTACTTGCCTGGAAAGGCCAACATAGATTGCATTGATGTCACGGCTGACAGTCATTGGGCTTGGCAAGATGGTGTTGGGGCAAAGCATCATTACCTCACAGTGATAATCTTCATCGTTGACAGCATTGAATGGGCAGCCCGATTTCGCACAGCGCAGGGCAATAAGAGCACGGTGAGCACCTGGGCTGTAGGGAATTAGAATGGGATCGAGATCTTCAGAACACTTGGCAGGGGCAATGCCTTGGGCAGTGAGACAGGCCTGCATTGTCTTGACAAGATTGCTAGTCCCTTCTCCAGTTTTAGAATGTGGACGAAGGATTGGCTTGTGCTCATGTGGCTGAGACTTGCATGTGAAGATGAATGTTATACCGAGCGGCTCGCCATTTGGGTGGACGTCACACTGAACAGTAACATTGTAGTGTTCATATGCCTCAGAACGCCAGGTTGTTCACGCTGCGTCTATGGCAAAAATTTAGTCATGAATTATTTAGAGAGTGGTGGAGTGACGTACAGATGATTTGCACATCTGTAAGACCCCATACCTCGAGATCAGATTGCTTGTTAATACTTGGAGCAGCTGCTCTAGCTCGTCTCTTGATGGGTGACACAAGGACTGGTGGGGGGTTGTCATTGGAGAAGGTGCCGGAGACGGTTGAGAATGCCTCTGGGCTGGGGCTATGGTCCCGAGATGCAGCAACCGGAGGGGTGATGGTGCGGTTGCTTGAGTGTGCACGAGTTTGGCCTCTGCCTCTTGAGCGCAACGAGCCACGTCCACGCTGAGTAGCCATGGAAAGGAGAGTTGAATTATGCAAAGGCAGGCAGGTCGCCCCGCCAAAATCACTTTCTCTGTTGTCAAATTATATACCTATGGAATGCCTACAGGGTCAACTATGGAAAAAAAGTGAATAAGTGAGAGCAACGGAGACTCTCAGGTAGAATTATGGTATTGTGTGCTTTGGAGCACTGAATTCATCGGGGACATGCAGGATTTCATTGGGCTATGGCTGTCAACAAGGAGAAAGGGTGACACGTTTCCGATCTAATCTTGGAATGGCTGAACCGTTGGAAAGTTCATTAATCAGCAAAATACTAAAAATATCCACGGGCCCCACGGATTACCATGTGATTTATCCAGATCCATATTCTATAAGTGGATAAGCATCTTATGGATTAATATCCAGAATTACATAATCCATGTTAGTCCCTACTCTGACTGTTTGGGGCACAGGAGGTAATCCCGTTTGGAGTGGGATTTTGGCATAGATACGACCGTTGTTGGGCACTGCAATATTTTTTTTTTGGCCTGGAGGGGGCGGTTGTGGTGCTTGTGATGGATTTTGGTCTTGATGAAACCGTTCCGAGGCGAGGGAGGGACTTTGGCCCACATATGACCACTAAAACAATTTCGGTTCGCACCTGACCGTATTCGGTCGCACAAGGAAATTTGGTCTAGATAAAACCATTTTTCGCATCTGGAGGGATTTCGGTCTGAAGGCGGCTGCTGTAGTGCTCAAGAGGTGTCGCCGATCTGGATCTTGACTGGGAACGTTTTCCCATCAGCCCTGCAGGTCAGGCGTTTTAGTCAACCGGCAAAGACGGCATCCCAAGTTTCGATCAATTATTTCATTTTACACTGCCGTCAGCACTCGAGCTCAATGCAACAAAAAAATAGCAGCATAGTGGACATTGAGAAAATACATCTGTATTATGTACTGAGTAATAGTGATGGCTGGTGTTAGGCTGTGGTAGAGTTGAAGAAATAAAGATATGACTGGGTTGGAGAGGGCCACGGTTGCGAGAATGTCGAGGACAGTCAACGTGCCCATCATGAAGAGATGGTAGGTGACCAGAGCATTGTGCATTGTAAGCCTCGGTAAGCACTATAGAATGGCTGAAAAAATGCTCTGGAATACTGAGCTTTTCTTCTTCTTTGACGGTAATTTTGATCTCATCCTGGAAAGCATTGTGTGCTTTATGTTCACTGGGTGCACCAGGCATTGTCCTCCAATCCAGATGTCGCTTGTGAAGATGGCGATGAAGAAGATACTTCCAGTAGTCCTGAGAGCACATCTTTAAATTTGATAGGTACATTGGTGGACTATTTCCCTTTCGTCATATGCGACTGAGGTTCAATGAGGCAATTGTATGTATAGGGACAATTTGAGACCGCTGGTGCGCCTTTTTGTTGGATTGTACGAGCACCATCAGACATAGACGGCCCACAGAGTCTGCAGCAGGAATTGTCAGCAATATAATGTGATAAGACAAATAGCGTGTATATGGATAAGATCATGACACACCTTTAAGAGACGCCATCCTCTCACTCCATACCTCGGAACCTCTGCAAGATATGCTTGCCCATATGACTTTGGTGGCACTGACCATCTTACTACATACTCTACAATGCAATTCCCTGTCTCCTGTTACCGGTGGTAAGATTTGCAGTGGCAAGTGGTTAATAACAGTGAATGGGTCTATAACAACATAAGTTCAAGATTGCATATGAGAATAATTGTTGTAACAAAGGCACCGTGGGCATAGGACATGGCGATCGCCGTTAGAAGCGTCGCCTTGCTCGGATGGGAGGTGTTGAGAACGTCGAATAAAAGAGCGCTTAACTTTGAAGCAGAAGCAAAATTATGGACCGAGGAAGATGAAAAGGGCGAGTATGTGACATTATGTACACTGTTAACGATCCATTTATTGAGTTTAATGGCGATGGAGATGCGTCGCAATTGAGACGCATCAAGGAAGGAGTGTGGAGATGGACTCGAGGTGATGTGCACAGTGGTGGCTGCCGAACTATGCTGAGTCGGACAAGGCGGTCGCTAGACGTTGCCCAACAGGTCCCGGGCTCCAGAGACTTTACCATATATGGGGGTGGGTAGTACCCCCCAGGAAATCATTCCCAGGCAAGATCCAGATCGGCGACACCTCTTGGTAGTGCTTGCGAGGGATTTTGGTCTTGATAAAACCGTTCTGACACGAGGGAGGGACTTTGGCCCACTGAACCAATTTCGGTTCGCACCCGACTATATTCGGTCTGGCTACGGCCATTGTGAGGCACTGCAATATTTCGGTCTGGAGGCAGCTGTTGTAGCGCTTGCGAGGGATTTTGGTCTTGACAAAACTGTTCTGAGACGTTGGAGGGGATTCGGTCCACATACGACCACTGAGACAAATTCGGTCCGCAGCCGACTCGAGCGCAGGTAGTCGAAGGGGTCGAAGGTCGAGAGGGGGGAGACGCTGGAGGCGGAACGGGGACCTGGTCGTTTCGCCTGTGTGGGGGTGTACGGAGTCGCCTCGCTGGCGTCGTCGATCGGGCCCAGGTGTGCTAAGGTGTGGTTTCCATGTTGCAGTGGAGAAGGGATGCTGAATGAGCCGGTAGCACTTTCTTTCATATAGCTCCCTCACGCTGGTGCTGGGAGTAGAAGCCGCTAATGTCGCACGCAAGATAGGGTGATACTCCGTGGTGGAGCGACGCGATCTCGGTGGGGGGAGCGCGCAGGTTGTGCGGGTGGTGCATAGCTGTCGAGACTGTGCAGGGTGTGAGCCAGTTGGTACGGGGGTGTATGGGTGAGCTCGGGCGGTGAGATGGAACGGGAGGGGTGGCCGCTCATGTCGGTTGTCGTTTTTCCGCCAAGTTGCGATTCTAATGTTGAGTTTCTTGTTCGAGAGGTACACTGCTGCTCGGGTTGTAACGATATTGATCCTGATGCTCGTCCACTGGTGTCTGGCTGTTCGGATGGGGGGTAAGTGTGATGCTATCCGCCAGCAGTGACGGGCTGTTTGATTGCAGTAGTCGTTCTTTGGCGCCAAGTTGCTCTGTCAGGTTCTGTCGTGTGTCATCCGCTTGATGGGTGGAGGTAGGGAGCATCTTTTGACTCCGGTATTCTACGTATGATTGATTTGGGCTGAGGAGTCTGACAGTGTGAGTCAGACTATGTGTGATGATGCGGTGCGGTGGACGAGTTTTGAATAGAAGTCTGGTGTGTGGGACGTCTGGGTACTGGTTCGTAGTGTAGACTAATGGTATAGCTGGCGCTTGGGTGTGTGGGTGAGGGGTGGGAGGGTTTGGAACAGATAGCTGTTGTGGTGTGAGTAAGGGGGGTGGTGTGGCTGTGGGGTGGTTATCGCTGTGTGCGTTGTGTTATTATCGATAGCTCGGGGGTGCGGTTTGTATGAATAACATCGACTTCAGTCTTTTCTGGTGTCTTGTGACAGTGTGTGCACTAGAGGTGCATGCTTATTTTTACGTGCCCTGCGCGCGCTCGTACAGCATCTGTGATTGTACCTCACTGTCTGTTTTTCTTAATTTTTTTTTTTGGTTTGTTTCTGGTGCGTTACCTGCTTAACCAGGAATTTAGCTCGCGTTGTCTAGTTGGGGGTGGGTATGTTCTGAGTCTATAAGGTTAGAGTTAGATTTGCGTCGTTCAGGTGCATTTGATTTTCTTCTTTTTCATTCTCTCCTGCTCCGATGGATCCTGCTCTCCCTGAATTGCTCGGAAGGCATCGGCTCGTGTTGGAATCCCATACCCGTAAAGAGGCTAGCGCTTTGTTTTGCTTCGGCTTGGTCTCGCCCTCAGGGGCTTATTGGTCGATTGATGTGTATTATCGTACATCTATGAGCTGTGTTCACCCTTGAAGCAGCCGTGTCCTCTCCTGGGCAGTATAGTATTAGTCATTTCATCCAGTGTGCATGATGACCCTTTGGGGAAGAGGATAGTAGACGGACTGCAGGAGTAAAGCTGGTGCGTCACCTATTGGAGGAGCGCCAAGCCAGAGAATGATGTACGGAGTGTTACTCCACAATTGATATGGTTTATTGATGATACGGCAGGACCTGTATTATCTGGGGGGGGTGAGGTCGCGGTGTGGGGCCACTGGTCTATATATTATGCGGCACTCAGGTTGCATCGACTGATGCAGTTGATTATTATATCGACGAATCTCGAGTCTAGCGCCGGATTGGATCATGGCTATAGTCGTATTCTTGGTGTTTAGCCAGGGTGGATTGGGAGGCAGCCAGGTTTAATAGTTTGTCTCGTAGGTTATATCAGATTAAATGGAATTGCTCCTATGTATGTCTGTTTTCCCAGGTCTGTCTTGTAGGCTACCGGCAAGATTGTAACGTGAGAGGATAGATCGTGTTTTGTGTTGCAAGGAGGCTAAGCCTATGGAGACTTTTGGAGGTTTCTGGACTTTGGTATGGACCTCGGCTATGATTGGGTAGACTTCCGGTCTTAATTTGGACAACCGTTTTCTTTTTGTTCCTCCACCTGAAAAGCCTCGCATACAGGAGGCGGGGGCGGCCTTATGGGGGTGATAATGTTGGGAATGAGCAGGAAGTATGCGGTGCGGGGGGTGGATACATCTTGCTAATGCAGGATCGGTCGTAGGGCCGAGGGTCCTCGCCGTCAGAAGAGCCAAGGGGCGGGACAATGGTTCTCATGGCCCAAACGAAATGCGTTGTGCTCATGCCTACGACTGTGTGGGTCGGTTCCCGATGCCAAGATGTCCCGTTGGGGCGCGAGGTGAGTCAAGGGACCCTGCCCGCAACGTCGCATACAGGCGT
>MPNV01000311.1:0-12939 GCA_013376435.1 Cyclocybe cylindracea
AGCGGTCGAAACTGAAGAGTTATGGTTAAAGTAAAGCTCGTCGGTCGGTTTATGAGCGGGCTACCTTCGTTCTCCCGATCTGCAACTGTTGTCGAAATGGTCCAGCACGAGAGGACTGCGCTGAGACGTTCTGGTGGACTATAGGTGGGCGTAGATCAAACCGCCGACGTGGTATCCGATCTGACTATTCCTGTGCCGTTACCGAGTCGCGAGACAGCGACGCTGATGGGTCGGGGATGGGATGCGCGAGAACGTCGAGTCGCGCCGCTACTAAGAGATAGTTACTATTAGGTGGTCAACATGCTGGTCAGAAGTGTCGGGACGCAGCATGGCCAGGCGCGCACACGACTCAATTCCACCGAAGACGACTGACATCGAGCTAGAACGGAGTGAATCTCAGCAAAAGCAGAGACGTGCGGACACCAATTCCGAGGTATCGAGAGCGGCCGGCGAGATGAAATGACAAATGGTAGAATGTAGTGACGGGGGGAGAAGTGGGAAGAGATGATGTAGAATACAGGATAGCCGCGGTTGCTTTGTAAAATTGTGATTGAATGAAAGCACCGGGGTGGTGACGCCTCAGAGAGTCGCAGCCGAGCCGCTCATAACACCGAGAACGAAACCCTCACATTCGTTTGTCGCGGTACGTCTGTTGTGCCAGCGTGCGTGGACGTTCCAGAACTATTGCTCCGGAGCGAGTTGACAGCCGTAAGTTATTATTTCTTGTCATTGCGAAGTTCATTTTCAATGATTGTATTATTCAGCAATACTTAGGTCGGAGGCGGCGCCCATCCCTTTCTGCCTGCACGTTCAGTCCTGCGACCGGCGCGATAGCCGAAGTAAGTCGCATTTGCCAGAGGACAAAGAAGAAACAGCCACGTGGTGTGAACTCCTGACGCACACACTGTCCGAATTCCGGGTTCTTGCGAGTGTGCGGCGGCAGGACCGCGGAGTCATTTCGAGGCCCGTATCTCACCAGAAGCGTCACTTTCAGCCAAACCATGCAGACGAATGATCGAAATAGCCGTCTGACAACACTATCTACCAAGTCTGAGCTCTCAGAACTTTTGGTGATGTCGTTTTCGTGAGTTCGTTCGTAGTCTCCTGCCGCTGAGGTGCAAAAGATTTCACACAATTCCACCCATTTTCACCGAGGATTAATTTAGGGAATGACGAGATATTAGATTATATGATGTGGATGTTACGGATTAGTATGTTCTGGACACCTGGCAATTGCGCATCGCAAAAGATCCTCATGAATGTCCGTTCTTATCGAGCAAGGGTCTACGAACTGTTCTAGTCCTCGTGCTCGGTATGTGAGGTGCTAGCCGGACCGTGCGAGCCTATCATTAGCGCTGATCGAGATATTCTTGGTATCTCTTGTTTGTGGTATAACATTGTGGATTTGGGTGGAAGTCGAGTGTACCGCAGCACATTGGCTAAGATGATGGGATAGCGATTGGAGAAGATTTGGGGTGACGGGGTAGGAGATGAGTCTGTAGTTATGTGTCTGGTCAGGTCTGTGCCTTCGCGCCGTGAGGTATAGTGTATGATGTTCTGTATGTTGTGAAGTGAAGTCCATGTTAATTTGCACATGAAGTGTGTTTTTATTGATGTTCGAGCGAGTGAGCTTTTGAGATGTGAAGTATGTTGTCTTTGAAGTTCGTGCGGAGCTCTCAGTCCAAATATTCGAGCATCGTCTATCCTAATTTTGTACATAATAGCTGTAGATCGACGCACGCATTTTACGTTTGTGTGTTAGGTTTGGTTGGTTCGCCAACGGTGCTGAGGTGCTGAAGTTGAATGAGCATGAGATTACGGGCTGGAACAGCATTTGAGTTCGTCCGGTGTATCGTTCACCAACCGACCTTCCAGTTCGTTTCGTAGACTGCTGATGAATGTTCGAGTTGGAGCCTCATAGGGCGAAGGGCAATAGTGAAGTGTGATTAAAGTCGTTTACATTCGAATATAAGATAAAGAGAAGAGTGACGGCAGAACGATCGTTGTGGGCATGTTGGGATTGTCTGCCGTCGTCGTATTTTCGCTTTGAAGTTGGGAGCTTCATTACAATGCGGCTCCGGCGATATATCACTGCATTATTTCCGTGTCATGGATCCCTCGTACTTATTCTGAGTGCTACGCGCATTTTCCGCTGCGCGCCCTGTTTCGTTGGCGAACATCACCAAATAGGAGCACACTTTTCGTGCAGCCTTTGTGAAGATCGACTCTCGGCACAGTTCGCTGCGTCGCATATGCCACGATCAGTGCGATAAAGTTTCGATATAGAGGTATCTATGACACATCATATGGCGAAAGAGTGAAGCGGTATAGTCACTACCGCGAAAATAGAGGGAATGCGGTTGGTGGTACCGCATCCCTCGAGATCCGCTCAACTCTTAATTTTGCGGATTATATAATTCGAAATTAAGTATAGGAGCTGTGCCAGACTTAGTAATGAGTGAATTGAAATCAACTAGCGGTCTAGTCCGATGGAGATCAGCCTACCAGTAAATCCCTATAAAACGGAATATTTGTGTGTTTTTTGCGGAGAAGACGAGTCGGAGATTCACGAGAGACTTGTACCTTATAGATTTCAACAGGGAGATGCCAAATCTGCAACGTCAGACGAATTAATGGGTAAGTGCACCGCTTTCGCTCCCTTCGAGAGATTCATCAAGAACTTGACATGTTATGCAGCGTTGAACGCATGGGGCATCGGGCGTACGTACGCAAGACGAGGCAAACGACGAATTCGAGTTCCTTACCGTAGTAGCCGAACTAGACTCAAATTGAACCCTAAGTTGCTCTTGTATGTTCTGATGAATCAGGTGTGTACCACTACTCTGGGGAACGTTATAGTCACTACTAATCGGCTACATGGCAGTACAATTACGTCATCGATAGCGGAAGTGACGACGGCGTTACTGATATCCCTGAGATAGGATGATTAGGCCCATCAAACGGAGTAAGAGAGAGGCATGGTCTCACCTGAACTCTAATACGGTACGTGCGACCGCACACCCCATTATGGGCGGCCCTGTCGTCGAGTCGATCCTGTGGGGTGTTGTTATCCGCACCGATGTTGCGCGGTGCGGATTTCATATTCGATTCATCATTCGTTGGTCTAAACAATGATTGTGAGGACTCAGACAGCAGAGAACATAGAGACGCACCGAGGTTCCACCAGCGCGTCGGCGTGTATGTCTGTGGACTATAGATGGGCGAAATACCAGGACTGTCTACCAACGTTAGGACAAGGAATGACGTGAGGGTAAGGGTTGGTGGGGGGTGGGGTTGGTGAGGGGGGTGGTGTTGTTGATCTGTTTTTGGGTGGAGGGTTGTGGGGTGTGGTGTGGTGTTGTGGTGGGGTTGGGTGGTTTTTATTTTTGTGGTTTTGTACGTTGTTTACATCATGCGCCGTCTTCTCTATTCTATCTACTCACCGCAGGGCGCTCGAGTTCCTCTCGATGTGTACGGGGTCGTCAATGCTGTTATACATATCTTGAAGCCTGGAATCCGAGGGGGTTGTTTGCGACGCTCAGAGATACGATGATGGTGTGTGATATAGTGCGTAGCAATGAAAATGGTACTTATCTTTTATTGATGCGAGGCGCCCCGAGACGGAGAATTGACAGCTTTTCTGCTTATGATGCCGTGAGACATTAGAGGTGATGGAGAGGGATTGGGGAGAGGTGGACATTAGGGAATTGAGGGGATTGGGATACATATGGAAGCTATGAGGGTGTGTCGTGTGTTCGTATCCAACAGTTGTTATCCAGCTGATGGAGTTAGGAGTTATATTGTACATTCCTGTATGACATACCATTAGATTGCGTGATTCCTGGGTGCGTGGTGGAGGCTTGGGGAAGGGTAAACATCATTTTAATCTGAGGGCGTTGTAAGTTGCGAGATACTTCACCAGAAAACGTCTATGATGAGCAGACAACGACACGTTGTGTGAAGGTGGAATGTAGTAGAGCAAGAATCACTCGAGGGGGAATAGTAACATTGGGCTTATCGCAGCAATTTCGCAGGGTCAGGTGGTGGTTAGAGATGTTGCGAGGTGTTCGGAGGTGGACTTGATGCAATGCAAGAACTCACCAGCATCCAAATTGATGAGTCGGTCGTGTCTCGGGAGTCCGCAGGAAGATTTGCAATCGCGAAGGATCGTCTAGATTATCATAAATGGGCTGAAGTGAAAGAGGCTAGTCTGCTGCGAGGCGTGCTGATCGCTGATCGTATTCGACCAGTGAAGTTACGTGAGGGTATGGACCCCTGCCCCTTTGTCGTGATGTGAGATCACCGTCTGGATGACGACTGACCAATGTCTTGATATTAAAATGTCTCCAAGGAAAGCCAGATTTTCCCATCAACGAGAGGTAGCATGGAAAGAACAACACCTGCTTCCCGGTGCCTCCCTTGAGTGAAGACACGAAATCAGTGATAAGAATCTCTCGTGACCGAGCAAGAAACGCTCGAAGCTGGAGCTTTCTCTCCCAATTCACATGAATTACCATCGACCTTCTTGATGCAGCCCGGGTACTTGATATGGACATATTCTGCAAACGTTTTCTGAGAGTAAGACACGCAGACACCTGGACTCACGAGAGCAACGACGAAGAAATTCACGCTCGAAACACAGCAAACGGTCACCCACCGATGCTTTTGATGATACTTGCAGCGAAGTTTATATAGGGGGTGAGATTATGTGGGCACCGCACCTAGGTGCTTTATCAAATCGCGTTCCCGTGTGTGCCACTTTTTCCTCTTCGCATGTCTGGCTCGCGAAGCCATCAATCACAAGGTAACTCTCTGAGTTGTTATAGCTGGTGTGTGCACCTGACCGATGGTTCTCTTTAGGCTGATATCCACCGAACGCATCGACTTTCATGCATAGGGGTATTATCATTCTTCAGCAAATTTAGATACGATCTGCACTGGAGTTCTCGTCCCATTGGAGTATTGGGAAGGGTTGTTCGCCGTCTACCACCCATTCAACCCCTGGTCCGGGTGATCCCGTCTGACTGCAGTGTGTACATCTACTTATTTGGGTCCATTTACGGCTATTTATTTCATTAGCTTCTCTTCCGGTGTGGGCAGTCCCACATTCTGGTGCAGGGTGGTTTATCTTTTCTTCTTTCGGACTCGATGCCGGCTCCAGCAACCACATATCGTCATCGATGAGACTTGATATATACATGTGAAATAGGACAGGTATCTCTGCATGTAGAATGAGTTAGCGGTGTGATTCCATTTAATTAAGCTGGTGACACCGGACCTCAGACCCCAGATCTATTCTCCGTTACGAGGTGTGCCTCTCACAACGTGCGGACTCGATTTTCAGACAGTCCGGGGAATGCCCTTCCACCCATTGCGAGCTTACATGAGCCGTCTTCCTGTAATCCTACACCACTTACGCTCTTTTGATGGTGTTGTTGTGGGTTGCGGGTTGTTTTGATTTGTTTTGGGGGTTTGGGTGGTTTGTGGATTGGTTGTTGCCACTCGCGCTCTCCAAATTCCATCCACTGTTCGACGCGGCCTGTTTTTGCTCTCCTCGCCATGATATAAAGCTGCGGGCAGAGCCCCGAGCAGGGCTGTGACTCCTGTCCGCACCTTCAACGTTCTTCTCTTTCCCACGAACCCCCAGTCAGCGGTCGTTGTCCAGCGCTCTGTTGTCATAGGCTGTGCATGCTAGTCCGAGCTCAGACCTCTAAGCTCCTGTATCGCCGACCAACATCGTCCCAGTTTCAGCTGGTCGTAACTCTCTCAAGACCGATTCCCTCGTTTGTGCCTATGATCTTGGATGTTTGTCGACGTCCAGGAAATGCGTGTTTTCAGGGGAGGACTTCTACAACAAAGAAGAACAAGGATGAGGTGAGTGAGTAGTTATCTTGGCACGTGCGACCTATTCGTCCTTAGCCCTCCAACAAGGCATGCCCATCTACCCTCCCCGGTCGACTCCAGATTTCGACATCCGATCGCCTCACTTTCCAACCACCATCGGGTCCTTCTCTCATCACCATGCCATCGGTCTACCACCAAGAACCATGGCACCGCCCTCTGTCCTCGGCCGGCCTCAACTCCCGATTGTTTCGAGTTCCGGCAAAGGGTCCTCGGTGCAAACCCACCAACCTCCTGGCGTCGAGCCTAGCATCCAGGAATCCCTCGACACTCGCCTCTCCGACCTGCCTTGGCCGGCTGACTGTGCCCCCCAAACTCCCCTGAAAAGAAAACTCGGATTTCGAGTCCGGACGAGGCCAGCGCTGACCTTCTCCGTGGTGGGGCTCGGAGTTTCGACATCCGGCAATCGCGTTAGCTCGGGCTCGATCGGGGCATCAACAGTTGCGCTTTGTTTGCGACCTCGGCACTGGTCTTGCGATGTTGCGCCTCGCAATGTCTTCCAATAAAGCAGTCCTGATACTGGTCCCGAGAAAGCCCTCTTCTCGTCGAGGGCTCTATTTCGGTGAGTTACTTGCCTATTTTCGTAGTCTATGCTTGCCTCATCTTTCTGCAGTGTCTATCGCGTCGCAGGCTATGGGTGCCCTCAGTCCTTGTAAGTGATTTCCTGCCCTACCCCGTTTTCGGTTCCGGCGTCGCCTTGAGGCAGCGGTCGAGTGGTTCCTGTCTCTGATTATTGGCCGCCTCAGGTCGTGTCTCGGACATTATTGCCTTCGCAATTCTTCCCAACGAGGTACCCCAGTATAATCTCTCGAGAAAAGCTTCATTTCGCACGGGGCCTTAAATCGGTGGTAGTTTGCCTTTTTCATAGCCCTAGTACGACCTAGGACAGTAGTGTTTCAATCCGTCGTTCGGCGCTATGGCAATGGTCAACGCCAAGGGTACGTTCTTGCTCCTACTTATCCCTTCTCGCTCTGACTGTAAATTTTGCCTTGAGTATTGGATTCCCGTTCTCTCTACCCCCTTGTCCCTACAGCCCGACGCGCATGATCACAGGTCTTGACTTCCATCCACTGGTGAGACTTGGGCTTGCTGTTTTTTTGGCCTACGGAAGATGACATACGCGAAATCCACGTCCCCCCTCCCACCGAAAGCGACGGGAGCCTTTTCTCTGCAAACACACACCATTGACGGGACGGGAAGACCAGCCCAAAAACAATTTTCCAAAAAAGGCGAATTGCCTTGCGAGTTTTTGGTGCCATTCGCGCGTACCTGACTCCTCACTCGTCTCAAAAACGCTCGGCGGCGCTTTCTCGCAATCTCACTGGTCGGACGAGTGTTTTCGGTGGGAGTCGCGTTGCCACGCCTGCTTTTGGCTGTATTGCCCCGTGTTCTATAATCAATACGTCTCAGTGTGGACAAACTCGCTCATGTTTGTACATCGAACAAGCATCCAACTGTCAGCACCGACGACAATGGAAAAAGGAACCAGGTCGAGGGCCCAAGTCCGGGTCGCCAGGGGGTGCCAGTAAAGCCGGCGTTTCTGCTCAGCCTATTTCCATTTATGGTGCACAGATGACTTTCAGCCATGCGGTTCCGAGCCCACCAGCGCCTTTCTGGAGGACGCGGTCGTAGACGACTTATCAGAAGTGCGAGGCCACGCATCACGACCAGCCTCCGTGGCTCTCCTCTCTCTCGAGACCTCCGATCCGAATTTTATATACTGGTGCAACAACTCCAGCACTCGTTCTTCCGCCCCACGACTACCCTACCCTACCCTGTCCCGCTCGCTCGTCGCGCTCACGAGTCCCCAGCCATGAGCACCGCCAGCGCAAAGTCGGTTCGGTGAGTCGTCCAAGTTCCTGATGGCGAGCGTACGTCATCTCGAGCTCGCACCATTGTTCACATTCAGGATCCTCCGGTTTTCGATCCAATACGCCAGCGTCAGTGCGTGGTGTTATTTTTATCTTTATCTTCTCTGCAACCTGACACCGATGCTCTTCCAATCCCACTTATCTACTCTACTCGGGCATAGCGCTGCTATACTACGACTACGCCCTGACATGGACGCGGGAGGTGCAGTACGTCTGGTTGAAGAAGTTCACCATCTCGACGGCGCTGTACATCGCATGTCGGTATGCGATGGTCGCGAACGTGCTGTATACGCTCGCGTTGGCGGAGAAGCTGCCCACTCTAAGGGTGAGTCCCTCCCATTATCTCTCGGGCACGGAATCATTGACATCCGGACGCCAGTGAACACACCACCCTCCCCTTGTTCCTCATCTGTCAGAGCGGTAACTGAAAACGCAATATCATGCAACAGTTGCGATGGTGGATACCAGATAAGCTCGGCGCTGAGTGTAGTCGGTCGAACAGCGATTATCGGTGTGCTTCCTTCCTTCCATCCTTTTGACTCAATCATCCTCATCCTCATCTCATGTCTTCGCTTCGACGTCGCAGTTGTATGGGGCGCGAGGACATACGCCGTCTTCAACAGAAATAAGTGGATCCTAGCGCTCTTTGGGTCGTTGGGACTAGCTATCATCGCCCTGGCCGCAGTGAGTGCCCAGCAGATCAGCGTCGCAAGACTGCTTACTCACAACGCCCAGTTGGGCGTCCCCTACGTCTCCTGCACGACGGCGAAAGGCAGCCCACCGTACGTCCTCCCTCCTTTCCCTCCCTCTGCACCTGCTTTCTCCTTGCGGTGGTATTCATTAAATTCACAGAGGTACATCCATTTCACGGGCGATCCGCCATGTGCTCAGGGCACCCTCATTGATCTGCTTTCCGATGACGTAGGGCGCAATGTTCTTGTGGTCTTGACGGTCGTCTACGAGACTCTCTCTGCGATTTTGACCACTGGGAAGAGTCTCATGGGCATGAAGGTCAACGGGACGTGGAGGCTCAACCAGCAGGGTCTGACATATCGAGTTTTGGAGCAAGGTTCGCTCCGGACTTTCCCAGTAATATGTCGTTGGTCTAACGCCAAGTCCCTAACCACACACAGGCTTGCTGTATTTCGTGTACGTCTCCCAGCTGTAGATCGCCTGGGGCCCGGAATATGAATACTTACCCGCTGTGCACGTAGCTTCGTCAGCGCGTTCTCTATCGCCTCCCTCATTCTTCAATTCGTGAGTCGATTTATGTTGGCCTGCTTCACCCTGACTGACTGACGAACTCTGTCTCTAGCGTGCTCCTGTGCGTCGTATCTTACTTATTCCCTATTTGCATCTGAGCAAGGGCATCAACATATACAGGCCGGATCCTTCCTCCAACGCCTCCTCAACGCGCTAACACTCCCGTACGCCTTCCTCCCATCCTCCTCTCCTCTCCTTTCACTCACTCCCCTCCCTCCGTGACCCCTGCCTGCCTGCCTCCGCCCTCCGTCCATCCATCCGTCCCTTCCCCTCTGTCCGTCCATTCGTCCGTCCCTTTCCCTCTGTCCGTCCATTCGTCCGTCCCTTCCCCTCCTTCCACCCATTATCCTCCCTCCTCCCTCCGCCCTCTGCCCTGCCCCATTCACCCACCAGCCTCTCCAGCCTCATGACCGCCCGCTTCCTCTTCCACCTCCGCGGATGGGAGTACAGCACCTCGCACGTCGTCGACATGGACCAAGACCGCCGGCCGCACTTCGGCTCGTCGCTCGCCCAGTCTCGACAGCATCCACACCGTTTCAGCAGGCGTTCATGACATCGCAGATGGGAGCGCAGGTCTGGCCTACGTTGATGAACAGAGGGAGGAGAGGGCGGACGTTTGGCAGGGGTAGGGCACAAGTCGGCGCAGCACACAGCGAAGGACGATGCCCATGAATGCGTGGGCGTCGTCCGATTCGTCGTGTGCAGCCAGCGCGTCTCTCCTTCCGTCATCATCACGCTCTCGGGAGCGAGTCGTGGGCATGAGGGCAGGCCGATGGTGGGTTAGGGTTGGACTCGGAGGTGAGCAATACCCCCGTGCTTCGTTTATGTTAGTACTTACCTGTTTCCTTCATCTTCTTAGCTCTCGGAACGCTGTTCTGGCCCCCAAGACGTCAGCGCAAGCTCAAAGATCGAAGAAACGAGCAACGTACCGAGCAAGGACACACCCCCGGCTGGATACCCGAGAACATCCACAACGACGACCACCGACGACCGTCAGCAGCTGGAGGGCGAGCACGGGTGGCGGGCTTACCTTCGGCGGCGATGTCCCATCGTACAGCAAGGGGTTGAGGAGAGGCGGAGGGCGTCGCTAGCGGCGGCGGGGTAGGACACGAGTCGAGTCGGTGCACGACGGAGAATGACACCCACTCCTTTGTGGGTGTCCAATCCGTCGTGTTTCCACTCTGCTATGTGCTTCTGCTCTCGCCGTCGTGGTCCCTCTCCTCCTCCTCCTCGTGCCTCTCGTCGTCGCTGTTCTCGACGTTGGCATCGTCGTGCAGTGGCCCTTGCCCCAGGTAAGCCTTGCATCATCCGTTATCGTATCGTTTTACTCACCTGATCTTTAGCTCCATCGCCTTCAGCGTTGTCTTTTACAACGTCAACGTGGGCGGGTACTCGGAAGGTACAACACGTACCGACACAGCGAGGAGGTTTCGAGCTCGTAGGTGTGTTGACGGCGGTGCGGAGGGCTTGGGAACACGGGAGGTTGGGAACACGGGAGGTAAGTAATACTTCCATCGACTCGATGGGGCCGTACTCACCTGGTTCGGTGCTTGTTGTCTAGCCCTCGTCACACTTATCATTTTCTAGAAGGATCGGCCATCGTCAGCACGAGAACAAGGACACAAGAAATGGATATGAACATACCGAAGAACGGCGACCCCTCGATGGCCTACGAAGGTCACGGACGGCGTCAGCGGCTGGTGCAGGAACGAGGGACGAACGAAGGGCAGTCTTACCTTCGAAAGCACGCGCTGATCGTGGTACACAGCGGTGGGGAGGAGGCAGACATCGCCACGGGCAGGGTAAGTGAGAATCTTCATCAGATAAACGTTCGAGTGCTTACCTCTGCCCAGCAACCTCTCGAACGACTCCGAATCGACTTTCGACGTCGACGGCGACGGGCAGCGCGTGAACGGGCGGAGTTTAGGGATGGTTTCAGGTTAGTCTTCTCATCTTCTGCGTTAAGGAGATAGTGCTTACCTCTGTCTGCAGGACCACGGGCGGACGGCCATTCTTGACGGCGGCATCGGTCTAGACAGCCCAGCGAGCGGGAAGGGGTGTTCGGTAAGTCTATACACCGTCATCGTTGCTGTGCAAGTCCTCACCTTATGCCCATAGCATGCTCCTGTCAACGCCGCAACGTCTGCGTAGAGGTCCTGGGCACGTCGAAAAGTAAGTTATCCTACTCGTTGAGATGAACATTGCGTTCTTACCTTCAAGTAGGATCGCGCCGACGAACCTCTCCTCTCCTTCAACGTTGGCGGCGGCGTCAAGAGCCAGCATGGGTGGCGGCTAGGCGTGGTTCAAGGTCAGTATCGCTGGCCTCGATGCGTAACGATGATTACTTACCGACGTTCCGCAGCACTTTCGTGTCGATTGGCACGAGCATGGCGGGCAGAGAGCGAGCTCGAGACGGTCGAGGTGAGTCTGCGTACCACGTATCAACAAATAAGAACACTTACTTCATTGTGTAGGCCTTCTTCGCATCGTGTTATGACGTGCAAAGGGTGACGTGGGTCGGTCTGCGAACAGAGAAGGAAGACAGAGATCGACGTCGAGGGGTCGGCGTAGGTCCGAGAGCGAGGCGGAGTGGGCTAGAGAAGGGGTAAGTGGGCTCGTCGTGTCATGTTATACTGGTTGCTTACCTCGTTTTCGAGCAGACTCTGTGTCGAAGTGGTCAGCGCAACGACGAATAACACGAGCTGACGACGTACAACGACTACCAGAGGGCGGCTAGAACAAACGCCGACGGTTAGTACGTGCCAAAACACGATGACAGTCCGCGTTACTTACCTGTAGTTCGCTAGACACGACGCTGTACCGATGGCGAGCACTGGCGACGCATTTGGTGAGTGTGCCGTCTACATAAGAGTTGACAAAGTTACTTACCATGTGTCTTCAACGAGGACTGTGTCTAGAAGGTCGGACGTCAGCATGGCCAGCACACACAACGACTCAATTACTCACCAACGACGAGCTTGACAGCGAGCTAGAACGAGGGTGAAGTCAGCAAAGAACCAAAGGATATCGAGAACACCATACCGAGGAGGGTATCGAGAGCGGGGGCGGATGAAACGGACAGAAGAGTGTAGGAGACGAGGGGGGAAGTGGGAAGGGGAGGGGATGATGGAAAACGAAGGTAAGCCCGGTTGCCTTTATATGTTTGGGATGGAAACGAGCACCGTGGGATGTTGACGCCCAGACGCGTCTGCTAGCCGAGCCCCTAACGCCGATAAACGAAGACCCTCCTCTTCGTTTATCGGCGTTGTCCCACGTCCTTTCGCCCAGCGGGTGTGCTTTGGACGTGTCGAGAATGATTCTCGAGCTATGGGTCATCCGTAAGTATTATTTCTTTCGTTCGTCAAGTATCTTTTTCGATGTATCGTATGTACTCGTGCAATACACGTTTGTTCGCCCCATCCCTTCTCCTGCACTTCATCCTCCGACCTGGGCTCGAATTCCAAGTAAACTTTCATTGCCTAGAGAACGAATGAACCACACGATGGGGTCGGAATGCCGTAGAAACGCACACACCCTGAATTTCGTGTGTTCTTGCGAGACGGCGCTTTGGACCTACATTCGGGCACCCGTATCTTCGAACAGAAAGTCTTCGACGTTTCACCTCAAAATTCAGGTAACCAATGCAACCAAATCCACCCTAGCAACACAATCCTCCGAAGTCTGGAACACCCAGAACTTGGGTGATTTGTTTTTGGTGAGTTCTCGTTCGTCTTCATTCTCCTTCCCTTGCAGAGCCCAAGTCCATTCACAATTCAAGCCGCGGCACTGAAGTATAATTTACCGAATATTAAGCTAATGTATACATTTCCGGACCGAAATTGAGTCATTGAAAAGACCCAGGAATCCGCTAATCGAGCAGAAGGCAGCAAGCACGCATGTTCCT
>MPNV01003371.1:0-104067 GCA_013376435.1 Cyclocybe cylindracea
TTGAACTGTGACCGCCTTCCTTAACTTTTGGATGAAGCTTTGGTCGGGTCCGACCCTGCCGTGGATCATTGATCACCATTTTTGACTTTACGAACACCTCGGGAATCGATTGTATAGTCGATTCTTAATTGAAGAGAATTCTGAGAGCGTGTATAGGCTCGCTAACTTGAGCTTATTTAACACCTTTCCTCGTGTCTCCATATTTTTGGTTTGGTGGGAATGATGATAGCCCCTAACGCCACTCACCGGACAAACAGTATCAAACAGCCCGACATTACTTTCCGATCCTTTCTCTCTTTTTTCCCCTTGCCTGAAGCAGCTACGCCCCATTTCATCCACTTGCATTCTTGTGTCAATATTATGAAGCTACAGCAGCGTGCGGTTACCCGTCATATTAAGCGCGCAGATCATACACTAACTCGACACGCCGCTTTCACAGCTTCGCCGGTATATCTTGCTGTGCCACTCGGTCCGTCGATGGAATGCACACAGAGTCTCCGACCCGTATTCCCGAGTCAAATGCGTGCATAACGCGCGTTAAATACGCTTTAAACGTGCTGTGTGGATCTTCAAAAGAAGATGAACATGAGGCTAATCTCGAACGCGTCCTACTACTATCCTGGGTCCAAGCAACTCGGTCCCGGCGACTGTATGATGAACTATATCCTCCCTCCGATTCCATCAGTTTGGAAAATCAACGGACAATGGGATACATGCGGTGGGTACCTTTGATGGAAGCTCTGCGATGCCCCCCGCAGCCTGCATAGCACTGCATATATGCGGTCAAACACCTCGTTGTTTTATCTCTTTTGGCTAATTTTTCCTTTTAACACCTCTACTCCATCCGTGCCCGACCCATTCTCAACACGGCCCATCTCCTCGTGTTGAACACGACTCTGTGGACACAGCGATGCATAGACCCTTTACTGGGGAATCTCGTGCGCCTTCTGTGGCTCTGTGCCACATCGAGTCAGCGTCAGCCGTGGTATTCAAGAACCATCTGGGGCTCAAGCCAATCCTTCATCTCATATCCTTTCATCCGTCATGTCCTCGAAGGACTCCGCCGTTTACCCGTCTTTCCACTCTCCCAGCAAGCGCAGGGGGTCGATTGCTGTGCATCCTCCAGCTCAACGCTTAGCAGCAATGCCCGGTGCCTTGTGCCACCCCTTTCCACCGGACTCTTATACTACGAAGCGACGAAAATCCGTGACCTTCAGTTCTGTGGCCATGGTCTCCGAGAAGCAAACGATACCCTTGGGGCAATCGACCGCACCTAAGTACAAATAGGAGGGAATCTACCACACCGCCTCCTGCCGCACGCGATGCTGTTCTCCCCCCCTCCCCTATTCCCGTCTTGAACATATCGACCAACCAACAGCATACTCGCGACCGGCGCAATTCTATAAAACCAGCCGATCTCGTCCAGAATGTTCCGGACGCGTTTGAAAACAGCCCCGACTCCTTCCCCTCGTAAAAGAAGGTTTTCAATTGTGGCTTCGCCTCCGGAATATTCAATCCCACCTAGAGACGGGAATGTCCACCCCTCCCCTCGCAAGCGTAGAAGCTCCATCCAGCCGGACGAACGAGGCGCCCATTACGCACACCCACTGCATGAGCACGACGCGACATTGCGCGCTACAGTGCATTCGCAGGTGCCGATGAGATAGAAACCGTTTGTCGTGCGTCCATGTGATCAAATCCCGCCTGTTGAGCCATTCGACTTTGCCGAACACGTCAGGCATTGAACCTAGGTCGTTCGCTCTCTCCCTCTCGCCTACCCACACGAGTGCGTTGTAATGCTTGACGCTGGCATCGATGCCTCACTCCCTTCCTAGTTTCCCTCGCTACCCGCTGTCAACGAGGCGGACTTCGACGTAAACAAAGCACCAGGAAAAGGACTGGGACTGTTCGCTCGGCGCCTTTTCCGGTGTAATGAGACCGTCCTTGTCGAGCACCCAGTGGTCATCACGCCTTATCGCGTTGGACCATCCATCCCTCTATCAGACGTGCACGAGGACATGCTTGGGCGTTTGTCTTCCGAAGTGCTCCAATCGATCAAGGGCCTTTCTTCCACTTCTAGGAAAGATTTGGAAGTCTCGTATGAAACCATCTTACGCGCCAACTCCGTCGCAATCTCCCTACCTGTTCCGAGAGAACCCTTCGCAGAGCTTGCGACGCACAAGGCTCTGTTTTTGACAGCTACCAGGTGTAATCATAGGTGAATTGTATATCATTACCCTTTATCTGTCATCATGTTGGAGGACGCTTCCATTTTTATAGTTGTGGACCCAACTCGAAGTGGGAATGGCACGAAAAGAAGCTCTCTCTTGTACTCACGGCCGTTCGCCAAATCAATCCAGGAGACGAGATCACCATTACATATGTTCCCCCGCACCTTCCATTCGATCGCCGCCGGGAAGCCGTGCTCGACGGCTTCGTCTTCGAGTGTCTCTGTCGTCACTGCGTTAAACCGGAGATAGACATATGACAAAGTGGCGCGAACCGTCATGCCGTGCGCACCTTCTGGGACGTCGACAAACGACCTCTTGGTCCATTCGCCAATCTCCCCGCGTTCGACAAATGGTGTCTCGAACCCTCTATCCCCACCTACATCCTGATAGACGCTCACCGTCATGCACTGGATGTCATCCAAGACGAAGGGTTAGAGATTCTGGACACCCATCCTGGTTCCGGTCCTGGCCACCCTGCACACCCGCACAGGGAGGTCGGGAGACACATTGACGCCATCGCCACGTGCTATGGGGCCTTGGAGGATGCAGACAATTTTCTGATCTGGATCAGGAAGGCGGCGGCTGTCCGAGAGATGGACGATCCAGAGCAGAAGCTGGTCTACAGCAAGAGGATGTTGAACCCGATGTCGTTCCCTGTTTGGGGATGGAAGAAGGTATTTTGCGCTGGTGACGCCGAGGAAGTGAAACGCCTTTCGAATGGTATGGGGAATGGTGACGAGAAGGGTGATTCCACCGTTGGTCTCGCCGCTTGCATCAAGATGGGTATGTTCGGTTTCGTTGGAAAGTAGATCATCTACTTTATGGTGCCCAGAGCGCGTCTTGTTTGACTCCCGAGCAGGCCTCTCTATTATTAAGTAGTTACTAATATCTGTCGCATCAAATAAATATGGGCTCCGACATCCTCCGAGTGCGGGCAAATTTGTTTCGAATTGGTATCTTTGGAAAGGTGGGAGGCTCATTCTTGTGTCGTCCTTTCATCTTTATAGGCGCCTATTACAGATCGGAGTGCGAAAACTGTACGAGAGCGTCTCTAGCCCCGATCTCTGGGGAACATCACCTATTACATGTATTTTACATGGGGAAACTGTAATTATTCCTACCACCTGCGTGCAACGCGTACTATCCGTCGTCCACGACAATGAGAGGCGAATGGATGCTGTGGCTGTGCCCATCACCCGAACACAAGAACACAAGAACACCATCTACGATCGGGTCAAGTGCCGATCGTCGGTGTCGTGTGGCGCACACATTGCCCTTATCAGGCTATTATATCAGTATGTGCTGACGCTGATACTCAGCCACTGCGGCAGCTACCGGTAATGTGCGATGAACAACAGGCCACCCAGGACGCGGACGTCTTCCGGAAACGGATAACTGGAGCATAGCCAAGAGACGGGCCACTGTGGGCCACAGAGGATGCCCGGGGTTGGGAGGTATAAAGGGTACCGCTCGGATGGGAGGTTGCACCAGTAACAACGCCCTCCTTCGTCCACCGCTCGACCACCTCCGAGACTCGTACAATCTCTCCCTTGCATACTCCTCCACCCAACTTTCATCTTCCGACCATGATCCAGAACGACCACCCTCCCCTCCTCCCTTCCCCCTTCCCCTCCTGCCCCGCTTCTGGGATTGCTGTGCCCTCCGCGCTCTGCGTCGCGATGCGCTCCTCCCGGATCGGGAGCCAGCTGAAATTGGTGAACGGGCCCTGGCACATCTGTCTTGGATGTTGGTGTCAGCAGATATCGACCTGGCTATCATAGCGGACCCGGCGGCGGGATCTCCGTTGGATACCCACACGACCCGTTCTTGCGCAGTGGGCGGCTGTCGACTCGGAGGCAGCATCAACCTCGTCCTTAAAGTCCCTTCAACCAGGTCGAGGTGTGTGCCGTGGCAGCCCTGCACGAGTCCTGGACACCCTCGAGGGCTCTCCCAACAAGCTCCATTGAGCTGAAGACATGTCCTGGGGCATGCCTGCGAACCCCGAATCAACAGCAGAGGCACTGGCGACCCCTTCATTCAAGAGCTCTGTTTCGCTTCACGCACACTTGACAAGCCTGAGCTCACAAGCAGCAGCATCGACGCTCGCGAGGCGACTCGGCTCCGTGTCGTCCAGTACAGACCGACAGGGTCCGAGCTTAACATAAGCTTTCGCCTCCAGCCCAGCTAACGTTACCACTCACTCTTCGGCCCCTTGTCAAGTGGAGCACGCCTGTCGATCAGAAGGAACAAGACGAACTTGAAGATGCCTCTGCCTTCATCCGCGTGCCGCTGACGACAATGACGACAATGACGGATGCAGCTCAGTTCTCTCACGGGCCGTGCCCACGACGATTTTCGAATCCCAATACCACGTCTTCTTCGACTTGGGGCAGCGTTACATAGCGTGGTTTTGTTCTCTCGTTCTCTGTGGATAGAAATAGTACATACCGGATGCTTATAACGATACAGAACTATCTATAGAGTCACATTTACCCCCCTTTTCCAAACATATTCATAAATCATTTATTGAGTCTTCAAGCCTGAGTACTGTGTGCGACGTCAACTAGCAGTAGCAGCCTGAGTATCTCGAATTCGGCATTTGACTCGAGTAAGAGGTCGTGTAAGAAAACAATACAATGAGAATGCCCGGACTATTTGAATTTTGACTTTGGGTGAGAACAAGTTGCCAGCAAAGAATGGAAAAGGAAAACGTGGCCTTTAGAAGAGAAAGAGGCCGGAGGGTTGGGTACTAGCTGGAGCCCCAGTGCGTTCGTCAAGTCATTGCTTGGAGCACGATCGGACCAAATCCCGATTGTGGGTGTTGTGGCGCGCAAAGCCCTTATTAGACTATGCTCCGAGTGTGACTGCGGATGCTTGGCCTCCCACAAATGTGGCAACGGCAACTTGAAGCCCACTGGACTAACCTGCAACGCGCGATGAGAGACGGGCCACCAAGGACGTCTTCAAGGAACGGGTGATTGATAACTGGTGTGTGTGCTCGCCACAGGTCATTTAAATTCAAAGTATTCATTGACCGTATTCACGCTTTAAAACATCATCATGAATTCTTCAACATCTCTTTCGACCACCCGGATTTCTACCGACGCTCCCAAGCACCGAGTTTATTTCCGACGACTACTCAACGCGTTCTTGTCCTCGCCCTCTACCCAGAGCCGGAGACCTTGCAGGTCCTGGGTCCAGCAACTCCAATTGGTCCGAAGCATCCAACCGTTGGGAAGCCGCAGCATTGAAGAGCGCCGGTGCACGACGCGCCAAGAGGCCTGCATTGACGTTCTACAAAATAAATCAGACATCCGGATTATAGGCCTGGAGGACGACATGACGACGTACTCTCAAGAAGAGCCTCTGCATTTGCCTCTGGGAGGGCGACAGCCGCGGCGAACGAGGCAGAGGTGAGGACGATGGTAAGAATAGCGGTGAACTTCATGATCGTTCTGGTGGGCGAATTGTTTCTGAAGTTACTTGGTGGGTACTGGTCATTCTTCGAGGACCAGAGAGGCTTTTATACCTTTTCCATGAGGCCGTCAGGGAGAAAGTCAACCCAGATCAAGTCCAGAGCGGCAGACGCCAGCGAGTCTGTCAAGTTCCTGACGTCGACTAACGTCGGTGTATCTGGGTACGAACAGCCGTTATTCCTTGCGATGAGTACCTTCTTCCGTAAAATATTGACCTTGTCATGCGGTCCTCGAAACAGGATCAGGTACCTCCGCTTAATGAAATGAAAGCGACAGCGGAGATTTCCTCTGATATTCCGAAGAGATCCACCCGGAAAGGTCTTTTGTTTCCGGAGAGACTCGAGGACAGGTCAGGGGGAAAGGCCTCTGACGTCTGCATTGCCCGGGCGCTGGAGCGTCAACTACGAATCCTTCGGAACAATGGAGCCTGACAGAGGAATTTGTCTCGGAATTCAGCTGTCCTAGTTTCTGAATCTGGCTGGCCATGAGTCCAGTTTGCCGCGTGCTGACAGAGTAGGTACCCGGCTCCTGACTCTTGACACCTATGAGTTCTTCCGAATTTGATTGCATTTCGAAGCTTTGTTTCTTGGAAAGAGTCGATTCCTATCAAGACCTCGAGGTAAAATTCTCGTGTCGGCCTTGAAGCGACTGGCAATCAGGAAGAAATCCGTGCAAAGCAGTTACAAGGAGATTATTACCAGAGGTCAGAAGATACCGAGAGACTTGGATGGGCCATCAATGCACCTCAACTTGACCATAACCTTAGGATCTTCAGAAAGAAGCGAACTTGAACAACAAGAAGCGAGTTCATTCTCTCGGCGGCGTTGATGAACGATAAGATAAGATCAGTTTGTTGAAGTCAGATAAGATAACGTAGCATTTTGCTGACTTTTCGATGACTCCTCTTTCGTTCCTCAGCTTTCTACTACCTTCCCCCGTCCCAACCTGAGATTTCTTCCTTTCATTTCCCTTGATTGTCTGGAACCATGGCGAACACGACCCAACTCTTCCCGAAAATCGGAGACATTGCAGACCAGGCGGACAAAATCGATCTCAATGAGACAACAGTCGAAAGAGAGAATGGGGAAATAGACCACGGAGAAAAGGTCGTGCAGGAAGTCGAATCGCTATGTATGAAGTGTAGAGAACAGGTCAGGCTTTTTGCATCTTGTACTAATGGAGAAGCTGAGGGCAGATCATCTAGTAGGGCACTACGAGGCTCATGCTCACCTCAATACCGTTCTTCGGCGAAGTCATCGTCATGTCCTTCAAGTGTGAGCACTGTGGGGCCTCTAACAACGAGATACAGTCCGCTGGTACTATCCGACGTGCGTGTCGCCCCTGCTATGCACTGCTCGTCTTGCTGAACTTTTTGCAGCCGAGGGCTCCCTATACACAGCTAAAATCCTCGACCGTTCGGATCTCAATCGCCAGATCGTGCGCTCTGCGTCATGCGAGATCGTCATCCCCGAGGTTGACCTGACGCTCCCACCAACATCGCGCGGGCAGCTCACAACAGTCGAAGGTCTGATCCATGACGTCGTCGCCGATCTGAGCCAGGACCAGCCTCTGCGACGTATCCAGAACGAGGAAGGGTATAAGAAGATTCAAAAGGTCATAGACAAGTTGAAGGCGATCCTCGGAGAGGATGAGGAGGAAGATGATGCTGATAATCCTCATGAGAAGAACGTCAGCAAGGCAGCGGACAAGGACGTCCCAATACCGGCGTTCACTGTGAGACTCGATGATCCGGCGGGTAACAGCTTCATCGAGTTTGTGGGGAGTATGGCGGACCCCAAGTGGAACATGCGGACGTATCCTAGGACGCTAGAGCAGAACATTGCGCTGGGACTGGTCGCGCGGGACGAGGAGGCGGCGGCGCGGATGAAGGCGACGAAGCAAGTGAAGTTGGATGAGATAGGCGAGAGCATACCGATTACGGATGACGAGATCTTCGTATTCCCTGGCTCGTGCTCGAGCTGTGGGCACCTGATCCAGACGCATATGAAGAAGGTCAACATTCCGTACTTCAAGGTGAGTCGCTCTTCCGGTTTCTTGATAACTCTAATCACCTATGGTGCTTCGCAGGATATCTTAATTATGTCGACAAATTGCGAGCACTGTGGATACAGAGACAATGAAGTCAAGTCTGGTTCGGCTATCTCGGAGAAAGGAAAGAAGATCACACTGAAATGTGAAGATCGTGAGGACCTAAGCCGAGATATCCTCAAGGTATGACTTTCCTGATGCGCCTACTTTGTCTTGCATACTGATAAGTGTTGCAGAGTGAAACTGCCGGCATGACAATACCTGAAATCGAGCTCGTACTGACCAACGGAACTCTCGGCGGCCGATTCACCACCGTCGAGGGTATCCTCGACCAAATATATGAAGAGCTCGCAGAGAAAGCCTTTGTCTCTGGTGATTCCACGGAGACAGAGGAAAGGATCAAGTTCGAGAAGTTCCTCTCAGGGTTGAAGGCAGTACGTACCCATCGCTTCCATCGCTCCTTTCCGGACTGATACCCATTATTCTCTCCAGGTCAAAAACGCTGAACATCCGTTCACAATCATCCTGGACGACCCGCTCGCCAACTCATATATCCAAAACTTGTACGCGCCGGATCCGGACCCGAGTATGACGATTGAGCTATACGAGAGAACGTTCGAACAGAACGAGGAGCTTGGATTGAATGATATCAAGGTGGAGGGATACGAGCAGGACGCCTCAGACACCGCTGAGGTGCCTAAGGGAGAAGAGGCCAAAGACCAATAAGATGACAGGCAATTCATTGTGATCGGTGGTCGAACTGGTATTTTGCCTACCCTAGACTCGATTTTACATCTAATAATCCGATTTGCAAGATTTACACACCCTAGACCCTGCAATTCGTTCATTGATAGCCCGATCCGCACGAATTGCTCATTGAAACCGAGAATGCAGGGTAGAGTGGCCTAAGGTTGAGGCTTTGAGGAGTATGCCGCCTATTGTTTTCCTGGTGTGGCGGATCACAATCCTGAGGATGCCACAGACGAGTGGGGTTACTTTGGCTTCCGCGGAACGAAAGTCCAACTTTTCATACTGTCCACATCAGGAGAGCCACCTGAAGGGGCGCCATCCACTGACGCCACTCATCAAATTTTCAAATCCCACTGTCCTTTTATAGCAGCGCGGAGGGGCAGGATGTATTGCCCAGCGCTTGGTCCATATTAGCTTGTGGCGCTTTGCTAGATGCGTCTCCATATAAAATGGCTCTCCGGGCTTAGGCGATCCCCAGTTCCAATTAACCGATTCAACAAACTATAGGTACTCGATGTCCTGCGACGAGCTCTCCCCTACCGAATGGTTTCTTTATACACTGGAATTGATCGACCTCATCGTCGCTGCTGAAAAGTGGGGGTTTATTCCATTATTCTCGAACGCGTCGTCACTAATAAGCTTTCCAGAAATCCCCCTCGACAGGGATACGTCATATCCCCCGAAGAGCAGGCCCTCCTCAATGAGATCAGTCAGCCAGGTGTCCTCGCTGGACTCAAAGTTGGATGCCAGTTCCTCTCAACTCCCGTCGTTTGGGATGCCGTGAATGCCGTCCGCCGCCGCGGGGGGTTCCCGGATGCGCCTATGCAGGCGCCGCCGACTAACGGCTATATCAACCCTACCCAAATGCACCTCACTTATACTTACCCAGTGCCGCACCAGCAACCTTCCGCCCCTCAACGCAACTTCTACATGCCAGAAGAGCTCCGCCGTTTCAAGGATACCATCAGCACCTGCAAGTGGGACAACTGCGGCATGTTCATACCCAACCACGCCGACGCGCTGTGGAAACATCTGTGCGCACACCACGGCCTCCCCACACCACCCCCTGGTGTCCCTTCTGCCAGTGCTCGAAAGTATTATATTATTTGCCTCTGGTCGGGCTGCGGGCACAAGGTGGAGTACAGGGGCCGATCTGCAACCCTCGCNCTGCACACAAGCTTCATGAAGACTGCACTAACATTCCTTTCTTCCAGTTTCAAGACGGCCGCGACCACACAGACGATGATTCCCAATCCGCCGACTCCGCACCGCCCTACGATGTCCCTCCAGCTCCTCGTCACGTCATAATTTTCGGCGAGTCAGGCGCTGGGAAAAGCTCTGTGTTGAACATGGTCCTCGGACATTCAGCCGCCACTATCTCCAATGGAGGAGCAAGTTGCACCTTCACCAGCACCGGGTACGACACATGGATCGACGGAACGCTCTTCCGCATCCACGACACGGCCGGTCTGGATGAAGGAGAAGAGGGACAGGTGCCGAAGATCGAGGCGATCGTGCAGCTTTATGCTCTGCTACAGTCCCTCAAGGAGGGGATCAGTCTCCTCGTGTTCTGCATACGAGCGCCGAGGATCAAGAACGCGAAGAACAACTGGACGATGTTCTACGACATCATCTGCCAGAGGCAAGTGCCCATTGCGATCGTGGTGACCGGCCTCGAGAACGAAGAGAACATGGACCGATGGTGGGATCAAAACCGCGAGAATTTCCGTCTGTGCGGCATGGTACCCCATGCGCACGCGTGCGTCACTGCCACCCGAGGGAAGGCGAGACCGAGCGGGAAGTACATCTTTCAGGAGGAGTACGACGAGTCCAAGGCCAAAGTTGAGACGATGATCAAGAATTGCTACAGAGAGGTTCCGTGGCTCCCGGAGCCCGTCGAATGGTTCGGAAGGATAGTCTATGATACGACGTACAAAACGAGGTTGTGCAGGCAACCGAAGGAGATTAAGACGGCGGTCGTGGTAGCAAAAGCCGCAATCGACGAGCTCGTGGAAAGGTGTGGGATGCAGCGGGAACAGGCGACGGAGCTGGGCGAGAAGTTAGAAAAGCTTAGAAAGTGAACGTTCGAACATTCGAATCATGCTTTATTTATGCTTACATAACGCTCTCACAAATTGAAATTGATCATTCCTTAGCTCTTCCGTGCAGACCTCGCAGCAATCTGACATGTAGACCGGTTCCACCTATTATGCTCTCCAATCTGTAAAACCGCCCAGCCTCTTCTAACAGCCCTTTCTCGGAGAATCCACCCCGGGTGGTTGCCGAAAGAGCTGTGGTGAAGCATAATGTCACAGGTTCACCCCCACCACCATTGAAAAGAGAAGAAGTAGGCTGGTCTTAGGCCTCGAGGACGATCATTCGTTGCTCCTGTACATCTACTTACTCAAACCCTACTATATATCTCTCCTCCGCAGTATCACAACTGGTCGAAATTAATTCCTAATTAAAGAACGACTCAGAAATACGAAACACTGCCTCCTTATTGCCGCATAAAAACGAAGAAGAGGCTTCTGTCGATGTTTTAGGTTTCATACGTTCCCCGAGTGCAGTTCCCAGCCTCGAGCCGATTGTTGTAATTTTAGACCCGGAAATGAAGGTCGCCAGCAGGTAGGCCTCACCGCCTCCTTATTGGGCCGCGCTGTCAACCACTAGACAGGTCACCACCAGACTGTTCATGGCCTCTACCCTATCTCCCCTGACTAGTGGAAAAACAAGAGCTGATCATTGGGCGCCTGTCTCGTATTTGGTGCAAGCAATGCTGGTTACACGTTCCACAATGATTTAAGCTGATGTTATAGTAGTGCCTTGACCAAAATTCACCTTCCAGGATCCATGTCATCGGCCCACTCAGCACCACAAGATCGTTCTATTCGGGGAGACTGGCGCAGGAAAAAGCGCTGTCCTTACATGCTCCTCGAGCGTGCCGCAGTGCCTACTTCCAGCGGTGCGAGAGGTTGTACATTCAATAGCAATACTTATGACCTCAGCGTAGTAGACTTTCAATTCTCTGCAAGGAGACCTCAGGTCCACGAAGGGAGGCAATGGATACAACCAAAGAAATTCATATCTCTTTTATAAGTATGATATTCGGAATCTACTCCTCCTCTCTTGTAATCGCTAACGGAAGAGGACTTGTAGCCAACGCCCAACAGTCTGAACACACTGCTTGAGATCCATCACGACGTCATACAACGATGCACCACCTGCAACGGTGTCTCTCCTTATGAGTGGTTGGGGAGCAGGACCATCCAGTCTCCTGTTGTATCTCCTCTTGTATTCACCCATCCTCTGGATAATACCGTTCCACCAAGCATCGCCTTGGACCTTCCACGGATCCTTCATACACTTCGCGACGATCAACTCTTCAACCTTCTTCGTTGATTCTTCGAACTCTTCTTCGAACATTCCATTTTTGCCTCTCACCGTAGTGATGCACGCACACCCGTTGAACTCCAACCCGTACTTGTCGAACTCTTCATGGTTCTCTACCCACCACGCGTCCATTGGCGACTCATGCTCCAAGCCTGTGACGACGATGACGATGGGTACCTCCTCCTCGCAGATGACCTTGTAGAACATATCGTAGTTGAACTTGAGGATTTCGCGAAAGCGCGTCCCGCGCACACAGTAGACAAGGAGGTTGACGCCCTCGTCCATCTTTCCGACGAGCGTCCGTAGGTTCTCCATAGCGACGTTGGCTGGGACGCTCCCATGCTCGCCTTCGTTCAGGCCGGCGGTGTCCCAGATGTTGTAGGTCCGATCCTGGAGCCTGACCTCGTGCGGTTCGCTGGAGAACGTCCCTCCGGTAGCTTGGTTTGATACGGCGGCGTCTTCGCGGCCAGAAAGCATGTTTATAAGAGAACTCTTGCCCGTTCCAGTCTCGCCGAAAATGATGACATTTGGTGTGCCAGATGGAATGCTCGTCTGAGGGCGGTGAGCCGTAGGAAGTGTCAACGCTCCAGAATAATCCGCTGGCAATGGGACGCCTGGAGTGGGCGGTAAATTCTTATAGACGCCTGCTTGGACGTTCGATGGAGTGCCCATTGTGTGAGATTGTTCTTCGGGGTAAAGGCCGTCGAGTCCAACAGAACGTTTGGTTTCATGATCAGTGGATCGCTGTCCCATGATTTTTCTTTGAAAGCGTCAAATACCTGTTGGAGGACATCTCACTAGTTTACTTACGTTCAAAGTTTGAGTGCAGAGAATTGACGGCGTTTGTGAGGTCAGGGGGTCACTCCGTCGAAGAGAAGGCTAAGTACTACTGCCTAACATTCCTCTCTTATCGATCCTCGTGGAAAAGTCGTCTCTAACACGTTTCACACCAGCATGTTCCGTCTTCCTATTATTGCAACTGTTACAGCATGCGGGAAACGATCGTGCCGCAGTGTGCTCCTTGCAGCGGCGATGTGCAGAACACAACCTGTGCTGTCACTATCGATGGGACATCAGTGGACAGCGATAGTGAATCATGTAAAGCACAGATACACGGACCTCTTAATTTCACGAAATTAACGCCCTTTGGCATGGCAAAGGAGGCTATTGGGGGATTCTCGCGTCATGTGGGCCGGGATCATGGGCGCTTATTTGGTGACATGTCACGCCTAGATGCCTGATAGAAGACGCAAGGATGTGAGCCCAAACTGACCGCATGCATTCCACTTGTGCGCCGCTTCTGGCACACACAGTTGTGTGAAGCAGGCTGCTTCCTTTGCAGCACCACTGCATGCTGTCTCTCCGATCGCTGGGCACCACTCGAAGCAAACAAAGTTAGCTGTATCTCCCGCAGCAGCTTATTCCTCATCTCCCTTCCCAAAGCTTCCCGCCCTACACACCGTCACCCAGCCCAACCAACCATGGTACGTCTCCGCGACGACATTCTTGACAATCGACAGTCTCAACTCGCCTTCCTTCTAGACTCCGTATAACGTCGTCTTGTTCGGCGAATCGGGCTGCGGGAAAAGCTCCGTGGTGAACATGCTTCTCGGCTTCGAAGCAGCACCTACTTCCAGCGGAGCCAGAGGCTGCACATTCAACAGCGCGGGCTACGATATCCGCATCGATGGCGCTCGCTTCAGGATCCACGACACCGCTGGGCTTGAAGAAGGAGAAGAGGGTCGAGTCCCAAAAGCTGACGCAATCACCCAGCTCTATTCCTTATTGCGTACTCTAGATGGAGGCGTAAGCCTTCTCGTCTTCTGTATGAAGGCGCCTAGAATCAAGGAGAGTGCCAAGCACAACTGGCTCCTCTTCCACGAGATCATGTGCAAAGGACAGGTCCCCATCGCTATCGTCGTGACAGGCCTCGAGCAGGAGGATAATATGGACAGCTGGTGGGAGAGCAACGAGGACACTTTTCGTCGATACGGGATGCATTCACACGGGCACGCGTGCGTCACCGCCATCCGTGGGAGGCTGAGGAAGGGAGAATACACCCTTCAAGCAGAATACGACGAGTCCAAGGCCAAGGTCGAACAGATGATCAAGAAGTGCTACAAAGAGCAACCGTGGCGCATGCAGAGGATCCAATGGCTCGGGGAGGTGATTTATGATGTTACGTATAAGTCAAGGTGGTGCCAGGATCCCAAAGAGATCAAGACGGCCGTGGGGAAAACCAAAGGGGCGGTCGACGAGCTCGTTAGCAAATGCGGGATGTCGGAGAAGGAGGCGGAGGAACTAGGCCAAAAGCTAGACCAAATATAAACGCTGAAAATCCTGTTGTACGCTACCGTTTTTCTGTGACGAGTGCGCGAACATTATTTCATTTTGTGCTCCACAGCAATTATTGTAGAAGGCGAGGAAGGTGGGCAATTTTGGCAATTCGGTTCTTCCGTGCGCAATATCCAAAATAGCGGTGCGCAGATCAGCGACCTGGAAGTCGGCCACTTCTCCCACGTGTCTGTCTTCCAAGCACATTCCTGTATGGATCGAGGAGTATCGCTGACTGAGCGGACCAGGTATATTGGAAATAGGTGGACGAGTGCGAGCGTGCGGCCTTGTCATTTTTGCTACCCGTCCACGCCGCAGGGGGCATCAATGGCTGTGCGAAGGCCGCTTGCTGGGTATCCGACCTGGGCATTTTTTTCGCATCTGCCGTTGGATAAATGACATCATCGCCTACGCAGCGAGCACATCATCGACGACGGCAAGCTAGGATTCCGAGAGAGGTCTATACGCGTGTCTGTGGTGGAGCTTTTTTACGGTGAGCGCACATGGTTTCTGCAGGCGGTTCGCGAACTAGAATCATAGTTGAAGGCATAGCTGCTGGAGCGGTAGCGTAAGAGAGGTAGTGAGCACGCCCCACAAGCTTGGAGGAAGCCTAATGGGACAAGGAGACAAGGAGGATCTTCAGTCATCTGGATTGCATCATCAGTGGCGAAGGCATAAACAGAGGAATTCCAAAGTAAGGAAGCAGGAGATCAGCACTCTCGTGCCCTTTTGACTTGCAACTACCACGACCACAGCCCGCCAGCCCGTTGGTGCCCATTTATTGTCAGCAATGCCGCATTCTAGACCCGCTCTCACTGACAAATCTTCGCAGGCTATTTCTCGGGCTACGATAGCGGTCCTATCTTGACTTCCACCGCCACTCAAGCCCATATTGTCTCCTCAAGAGATGCGATATCCATCGGGCACTGTCGGTGAAGCAGTCGAGGAAACAAGGTCGGGTCAGTACACCGTTCTTGTTTGCTCCATCACGATCCTCACTCGATCTAGTTTCACCGCCAGCCATGGATCGCGGAGGACGCTATCCAGGCGGCTTCCCAGAGTCCTTCCAGCGCACGTTCCCGGCCCAGGAGGAAGACGACGCAATGTCCGATGGTAGCCTCGATATGACGCCCCCATATGAACCTGCTTCGAGCGTGTTTTACACCCAAAATGTCGCGTTGGAGAGACAGCACAATCCCACTCCACCTCGCCACTTCTCACGAAGTAACGTCATGCGCCTGGAAAACATCCTCAACGACGTTTCTATCGATTACGACTCACAAACGGGTTCGAGGAGCCTCTGCACGTCCCCCTCTCGCACCGAACCGGATGTTCGCTTTGTTTTAATTTTTTTGTGAATTATGCTAATACTTGATGTGCCAGGACCTCGCATCGGAGGCTGTCCCATCTAGGAGCGAATCGCCAGTCGAGACCACAGTCAAGAAGAAAAAGGTCAAGATGCACAAGTGCCCCGAGTGCCACAAAGATTTCCCCAGGTGCGAATTGACCGACCAAAGCTGCCGTGCATCGTACAATCGCTGACCCACTCTACCAGACCGAGCGGACTGCGGACTCACATGAACATGCACACCAAAGAAAAGCGTCAGCACTCCTTGCTTCCCCTGCCCCACAGGCACCCCCTTGCTCACATCGTAAACAGCATTTGCCTGCACCTTTCCGGGCTGCACGCGCACCTTCTCCGTCGTCTCCAACGCGAAGCGGCACATGCGTACGCACGGCCTCGGGGTGCAGGCCGACGACAGCATGAGCGATCCGTCATCTTCGGTGCCGTATGTCGTTGGCTTCGAGGCGCCGGTCGTTATCGCACCGACGGAGGTCGCAGGCCCAGCGCAGGGCGGACGGGAGCCGATGAAGCTGAGGTGGGTCTCACTGGCGCGCTCCTCGCAGTCGCATGGCACCCACGCGCCGGCTGTCGGGGTCGCCCCGGATGCAGTGGGTGCCCGAAGAAGGGAAGCAAACCCTCACGCCGATGCGCGGGACCCTGAAGGGTTCCGCGAAAGGAGGAGAAGCGGGAGCTATGAGTCGCTGTGAGGTCAAATATTCGAACACGAAGGGTGCGATTCCTGCTTCTTGCTTCTTCGCGCAACCATTACTCAATTATGGCCAGGGTCGACCGAGTACTCTCTCTTAATTGGCCGCTGGGTTCCAATAGGCGCTAGGGGGCGCTTTTGCTGACGCAGCCCCCAATATTTCTGGAAGATCGTCGGCCTAACACGCGACCCCCGGATGCTGACGATGGACTCGTTATCGTCATTACCACTGCTACGCATATTTCCTTCCATCATCCTTTCGAAAAGGGGAAAAAAATCTCATTTCCAAACGCAAACTTCGGGTTATCATCAGGGCAAAGGCTAGAGAAGAGGAGGCCAAGGACATGCATGTTGGGCACGCGGACATCACCACACATACTGGCATATTCTGCAACGTATATCACGATATGACTTACCCATCTCATTTAACGCACATTGTATCTCTACTTGTAGCATCGTTCCGCTTTTGTTTTCTTCCGGACACCAGGGCATACACGAATTGGGCACATCTGTAACTTATATTTACTTTGGGGCTTCTTTGTATATCGCTTATATCACTTGTACCTATACCATTGGCTGTGCCGCGAGCGGGATGTGTAATCCGCACCACACCAAGCCCTCTACCGAGGGCAGACTCAATTTAAACCACCCTAAACTGTGCATGATCATAAGACTAGGACCCAGGAGAAAGAAGACAATACAGTACAGCCTTCGGACACGCAGAACTACACCGTTACGAAGTCAACACAACTCATGTAGGTCTGCTGGTTCGACCCAATCCACCACCATTGAATCGCGCACGCTCCGGTTGCTGTGCAGCGTGTGCCCAGGTCAGGAAGAGTAACACTGAAGTCGGCTGTAAAACGCAAATAAAAGAACAGAAGAACCGTCAGTCAGTCACATTCTGCGAACCCGCGATTCGGGTGTCAGGGACAATATAACCCACTCTCGTTCTTGGGGTATTGAGACGGCTGAAGCGTGGTGTCGGTATACAGCGGCCACGTAAAGAGAGGAGCACCTATGGTGGTCCGCGTTTGGGTATCAACCTATAGGAAGAACACACAACAATAATCAGTCAGTCAATGGATGCGGTGGGGTTCCCTCATGACAGGGTTCCCCGATCGAGTGAAGTTGCTGCGTACAACAGACACGTTCTAGAACAAAAGAAGCGATCGTCGGCTAAGGGAATATTCGCGGAAGTAATACCTGCTTACCGCAAATCCATTGTGGCGCACTCGGATACTGACTTGGAAAGGGATCGTCTGGCCTGCAGTAAACCTCTGGACATTGTTTCTGTTGTCCTCGAACTAGTAGAAATGAGAATTCGAGAGGTGAGTCCTCTAACGGGGCACAAATACGAATGGAGTTAGACGTACGTTCAAACCCCGGCAGAACGAGATCGGGCACGCAGTCGCATTGTAGCCCGAATCGATCCTCGGTGTAGCGTATTCGATCTTGGATAGATAGGTCAGAAAGCACCGTGGAGATAGCAAGAAAAGGAAAAGCTTACAGGCGCAGTATTATCTAAACGCCCAGACCGTGCGAGCGAGGCGGACAGAACTGATAAGCATTCTGGGCTCTGTGGTTATTGGAGAGGACCCACCAGAGGAAAGGACGGCATATACCCCTGCGCCACACGCGGCACGCGTAGCTGGTCCGACCTGGCAGGGAAGTCGTGTGTTAGTGGATCTTCATGAACCTTGGCGACATTTGCGCGATCGAGCAGGATCGAGGCTGTGATACGAAGCGGGGTGATTGGGCAGCCTCGACTCACGGCACGCGGTGGAGGCCGTGTCACAACGGCATGGCCAAATGCGACGCATAGGAGAGAAGAAAGAGTGATGACTGGGAGGAGGATCATTGCTTGTCAAATTTTAGAGTCTGGATGGAGATGTTAACGTGAAGGCTCGAGAGGCCGATGGAAATGCCGTTCAAGGTTCAGCATTTATACCTCAGACGTGAATTAGGCTCCAACCAGGAAGCAATTGACCTATGTAATCCTCCCATGGTACTGGCAACCAAGAATTGCTATGGACCTATCAGGTTTGAAGTTCACCCCGAAGAAACAAGTCAAGGGGCAGTTCTTGCGGCGGATCGACTCGGCAAGACGGGTCTAACAACCTCGATCAATGCACTGCGCGCATTTCGCGTCCAAGTCGGCCTATTGTCGCACCGAGCGTCAAGGAAGACTCGTCCAGGTATTTTTGAAACACGTTCCAATAGGCAGCGTAATGCAGGCAGCCAATCAAAGGCCACCAATGAAATCGCGTTGCACCAGAGCGTAAGCATGCATTTCGTAGATGCCCCGTTGGTTTAAAGACCGTGGGTCGTCTTTGAATTGGGATCCGAGAGAATGATGAGAGCCAACCGAGAACACCGCACCAGAGTATCTCCCGAGATACAAGTGGAACGATTGCGGAGTATTGGAAAGCCTCATAGAGCAGGGATGGAGGAACGTTCACCCAGCAAATTTCTGTGATGCCGGAAATACCGGGCCGATCTGCAGGCGCTTGCGAAATGTTGTCCAACAGCGCCGCAGGTGAAATTGACCTCAGGCTAATAAACATATGGTATAATGCGGTAGGGAACCAGTTTCGTGTATTTCACCCAATCGGCGCCGTACCTACAGATTAAATGAACCATTCAGCAAAGAATCATTGATCGAAGGAATCAACCACTTACTTTTTGTGACACGCTTCATCATCACGGCGTTGTCTGTGGATGAGAAGGATGGTAAAAAACACGATATAATAATACGTGATGGGCGTTTCGAAGCCAGTAGGGAGACACCAGGCGAGACCCATGAGGAGGTCACCCCTGCAAGTGAATAATAATGAGATCCATAGAAGCGAAATGAAAGAAGAGGGGGAAACAGGGCCAACTGACAGGTAATTGGGGTGACGAGAACGTCCCCACCATCCAGAAGTCAAAAGTTTCGACCCTCTGGCGGTGGTCATAAACTTGAGGTCTGGGGGAAAGGATAAGCCGAGGATTAATAAAGACGCGAGGGCAGGCAGCAGTTCAAGCTCACTCTTGGGGTTCTGGCCATTGCGGAAGTCGTTCTTTTCGGCGTTGGCCGTGCGGAAGATGTAATATCCCACGATATTGACGAGGAGCACGCCGATGACCCCGAGATAGCCAAGCTCGACCGGGCGGAATACGAGGTACCGTGCTTGGAGGCTGTATGTGAAGGGAACAAAACCGATTGCTAAGGCCAACATAAATCCGAAGCCATCCGTTATAACGTCCATCGTAGTGAAGAGTGCCGCCTGAAGATGGATTAGTAGGGCACAAGTCGTCGCAGGATGGACGTACTTCATTGTAGAGAGAATCGACGACATAAGCCCCTTGAAAAAGGAGAACCAACCACATCGAATCTGTAACATTGGCGAAACCACCACGACGCGTCGCTTGTTCGCAAACCATGCTAACGTCAATCAGGACCCAAAGTATGAGTCCAGGTCGAAGTTCATTGAAGGTTTTGATATCGAAGAAGCCGATCGAGGGGTTTAGTTCGCGTCCGATAAACCACTGCGAAGATCGACGTGAAGATCTTCCCCCAGCATTTCATTATGAAACGATGGGACTCACATCATAGATAACATTTCCGGTATTACCGCCCAAGGCCAACAGTTTCCCTGGCTGGAAGGATCGAATATAGCAATAAGTCGCTTCTACGAAGGCTAGAAGGAGGAAGGCTGTGACCAGGCCGACCCATTTGTGGTAGATGAAGGTGAACGACTCTGGTCCGTTGGCCAAGATCCATCCGGTGGTCAGACCCACTGCCAACAAGAGGGTCGAGAATGCTAGTACAAGAGACGATAAGAGATCGGTTGGTGAAGGTTTAATTGACCCACCATTCAGTTTGTACTTCAGCTTCTTGCCAGTCCTCAACGTCGTCCCCTCAATTACGTCCCCAGGAAGAACAGCCCAAGCAATCACACAAAACGAGTACCACGCCACGTAAATCAGCGTAGCCTCTGTATCCCACAGTCCCTTCCACCATTCGAGACTTGAGAGTGCTTGAAAAACACGTTCGAAGGAGACTTGAGGTGGACACCCGCCAGCCACCTCAGAGCACCCGAAATACAGCGCATATGTCGCGACTGGGGTCCCAACGCTGATGAGGAGTGTGCCGATAGGACCTAAGAACTCGTACTTCGTCGTGCGGGGATTGTAAACAGTTGCCATCGTGGTTGAAATCCATGTTGCTCATTGCGAGGTCGGTTATGTATCGCTGAGATCTATGGTACGATTTCCGTTGCATTTTTTCAAATCAAACTTGGCAGGTGAAATCGTTCGACAACATGGTTGAAGGAAAATCGAAAGAATGATGCTGACTTTTCGAAGTGGTCAGATCTTATTAGAGGAAGGCATGAGAGAGTAGATGGGTGTTCATAGAAAGAACAATTCGGTGTGAAAATGATCATTGGTTCGGCAGATCGGCATAATCGGGCCGCGCTCTCCGTGCTCACGACTTCTTAGCGGACAGGTGCCGAGAACACTCATGAACTATCATAACTCATGGCAGACATTTTCTATAATACAAGAAGTGATACAGAGTGGATAAGCAAGAAAAAGAGTCATTCAAAAAGCGTGAGGTTCGGTGGCGTCAGCGTCACCTTGTAGGGTGTGCGCTTATTAGTGAGCAGTAAATCCAAGAACTCAAAGTGTGTGGAGTCTAGTGCCCAGCACCCTTTTCGAACACGGTAATCGACTCGACCTCATCAAAGTTGTAGAGCGGCTCGAGTTCGACCTTCTGGAAGAGCACCCAGCGGCGAACCCAGTACGGAAGGAAGGTCTTCAGCTGGTAGGAAGCGTGCCTGGAGGTGGGCACGGCGAAAACGTAATCGAGCTCCTCAAGGGTGCGTTGTTTCGTTTCTGAATGCGGGAATGAAAAAGAGGAGAGAAGTCAGAGGGTAAGGAGCTGCAAAGATGAGAAATGAGCTTGGCGTACCAGGCATGAGGAAGAAGATCATGACGAAGGCGACGACGTTCAGACCGGCGTAGAACCCGAAGGCCCCGACGCTCCCGAAGGCGCTCAGTAGACGGGGGAATGTTAGTGACAAGACAGACGCCCAGAAGAAGCACGTTGCGACGGCCCATGACCTGAAGATGTGGGGATTAGCTTGATAATATCAGAACAGGAAGATAGACTTACATTCCCATCTCTCGGTGGGTGAGCGGGAAGACCTCCGCAGAATAAGTGAATGGAACGGGACCTTCACCAGGCGAGTAGAACGCTGAGGGACACATATCAACTCGTCTCCCAGGGAAGTGCCTATTAGTATAGCACTTACCTGCGAAGAAGAAAACGAAGAACGCGATGAGTGGAACCCTCGCAGAGCTCGATTCGGGGATGTAGAAGCAGAATCCAGCCGCCAAAAGCGTCCACGCCATGTTCGGGAATGTGAACAACAGCAAATTCCGCCGTCCGAATGTATCGATCGTCCACACAGCCGGGAACGCAAACAGCCAATTAACCAACCCGAAACCCCACGAAGCGAGCAAGGCTTGTCTTGAAGAATAGCCGGCGTTGACGAAGATCGTAGACGAGTAGAACGCGATGATGTTGATGCCACACATCTGCTGCGCGATCATCACGACCCAGCTGGCAAGCGTGGCGCGACGGATGCGGGGGATGGTGAAGAGTTCGTAGAATCGCATGAAGTAGTTGGTGCCCTTAAGGATGGCCAATTCCTCAACAAGCTGACAGTGCACGTAGTACAGGTCGCGTGCAGCCTGGATCTCGCTATTGCGCAGACGGCAGAACGACTTGTAGGCGTCCTTGTACCGGTTTTTCTTCATATACCAACGAGGCGATTCTGTCAAATGAAGATAAGTATAACGTGAGGGGTGATCAACACGAGCCTATCGCTCGAAGTCGTTTGGCTCAAACCAAGGGACGTACCTGGGCAGAAGTAGATCCCAATAGTCAAAGGGACAGCAGGCAGGAACGCGGAACCTAGCTCGAGGCGCCACGCGATGTCCCCTGTTCCTTGCAGAGCTAGATTGGCAGAGAAGCCGAGGAAAATACCGAATGCAGTCTGAAATGCGAAGTTTCAGCGCTAACGAAACTCATAAGCTCGAAGATCGCCCTAGTACTCACCCACATCTGCCAGGACATGACGAGACCGCCTCGGATGTTGGCGGGGACGTTTTCTGCGGCAAAGACGGGTGATGTGGTCGCTTTGGGGCCCATGCCGAGTCCGAGGAGCAGACGGCAGACCTGAGATGAGAATTAACTACGGTGAGAGGAGGAATGCTTGGGACGAACGTACGAATAGCTGTTCCCAGGTTTGGGCAAGACCTTGACCGATAACGCTGAACGTGCAGAAGATGCCGCACCAGAAGAGCGTCCCTCGACGTCCGAAGTAGTAGTTTAGGGGATCGGTGAGCCAACACCCAATCAGACACGTCGCGATGTATGGCCTACGGCAAATCGTTCAGCAAGCCCGATGTATAGTGAGTGAGGCTGATACTCACCCAGAATTGATTAACCCAACAATCCAGTCATTGATTTCCGCCCGTGGATGGCCCGGTTCCGATGTGAGGCCCAACTCTTGTGGGAAGGACAAGTTAGCACCGTTGGATCCTGTCTGGTCCCATCCTCTGTTTTCGACGGTGATTAATCTCGCTCGATGGTAATGAAAGTTAGACGCTGCTTACTGGACAGCAGCGGCCAAACTACAGATGACAACAGTCAAATAGAGGTCTCTTGACTGACTCCACCGATCTAGGAGGGATTCACAATGATGAGCGAATTGACAGTATGAAAGTCGGTGCTTACTAGTCGTCTCGCGGCGAATATGATACTTGTCGTCTTCCGTCAACTCGGGGATCTCCTCGAACTCTTTCGGGCTCTGAGCTAACAGAGCCGCCTTCTTGAAGAGGTCGGTTTTATCTTCCAAATCTTTCTCCTGTACGAACCTTTCGACGTTCTTGAGCAACGTCTTGCGCGGGATACCGTACAGTGGGTTCTGGATTCTTCGGCGTTCATGAGCGAGGGCGGAATGAATGGCGATGGCAAAGCTGATCGCACCTAGCCTGGACATTGTTCGCCAGGTCGACATGAGTGACGACGGCGCCCTTCTCTTCATCGTAGCTATCTTTCTCGTTCTCGCTCAGTTTGCCTTCAGCCGACATTGTGAGAAGCGAAGAAGAAGGTGGGGCCCGGGAGCAAGGACTGCAGAATGCGAAACCGTCCCGGTTTATGTAGTGCTTCGATTCCTGATGAATCATGGCATCATCCGTGTAGTTCGTCTGTATGCATACAGGTTTGGAGCACCACATGCATCAAAATTCACGGTTCTTCGTGATCAGAGGAATAGCGGTGGAGAAGACGCGCTGGAACCGGTCGTAACCGCAAATGGAACACAGAGATTTGATAGCCACTGAGCCAGTCCCTGCCAGTCCCCGCAAAATAACGGCCCTGTGGGATGCGGGGTCGATAATTGACCCATTTGTTGATTCCTGGTACAAGGAATGGCACCGGGCGTTAGAATGGACCTGTAATGGAAGGGGTCATACATAAAACTCATTCGTGAGGCGTCGCTACGGGAGAGAAGAATCTTGAAAGAAGCGGGAGAATGAGTGCAGCATCACAGGACTGCAGCGCCAAACCATTCCAAATATCGGCTGAATTGCTCCAAACACCCGGATCAGGAAGCTCACCACCATCTCTGCGATCTCTCATCTCCGAAATCCAGCTCCGAATAAGTAGGATAGACGTCTCGTACGAAGGGTATTAGAGCATAGGAATGCCCCGATTTTCAGCCTATTAATCCATATTATTTCGGTGCGCAATGATCCGTTTCTGGGCTCGCTTGGAACTCTCGAGGGCACAATGACGGAGAAACGGACCGTCTATTTCAGTATACAGATTCATCATGCGCTTGTGGAGAATGAAAATCTTGGTATTACGATACGTCGGTGGCTCACAGGCTTCTCTTTATTCTGTGCCCATCACTTGTTATCGTTGTGGCTCCGCGGGCGACAATCTTAAAGGACAGGCAAGCTCGGGCCTGAGGGCGTGCTATTCCAGACAGTGCCCGTTGCTCCGCTATGAGAGTTTTGCGTTTAATATGCCGTTTATCAAGGGAAGAGGACGGAGGGGGTAAAACTGCCTTGGCGGTGTATCAAACATCTTCTGCGCAGTTCATGTGTTCCCTCTCGTAAATGCATAACCGTGCCGACCTCCCGAGTAGAATAAAAATACCCCATCGTCATCTGGGCGTGGAGAGCGGCTAATCCAACGATACCCAGATACCTCATCGACACCTCGGAGAACATCTCGCCCGATATCGAGATAGCTGGTTGCGCGATTGATGCACCTCCAAGCTCCACCGAAGTCAAATGGGCGTGAAACCCAGCGCAGAAGAACGAAGCTAAAAAAATATGGATAGCGACGCTCGCTGTGAGTGCACAAGAAACGCCATAGTCATCCAAGGTCCAGTCGGCAGTTCATCATCAGTACAGACAGGTCTATCAAGAATCAAGAAGAGAGGGAGGAAGGAAAAGCCAATCTGTGATCAAGACAACATCTAAACGGTGAGCACCCTCTGGTGCATGCCGGACAGTGCGACCAGCCGGTGAATACCCACCCGTGACAGAAAGCTGATGTCCATCCTCAGCCGAGCTCCCAGCCAGCCCCACCGCCTACACGGTGTGGCGAGCAAGGAGCGGGGCGGGGTGTGCGATGTGCGCCACTCAACCCCGTCCGTCTTGCCCCGACCCATCCATCTTTCTCTTCTTTGCCTTCTTCCCGTCGCCCCTCCCTTCGATGCGGCTGACATCCTTGCCCGACCTCTTCGCCCACGCCCTCTGGAGTGCACGCTTCGTTTCTCCATCAGGGAACGAAGCGACATCAAAATAGTTCGCCGCGAACTCAACAAGCCTGTTATCACACATCCCAAACCCCATACGTCAGCAAACAATCAACATGAGGAGGGTCCCAAGAGAAAACAGGACGCACCATTCAACTCTCACGTCGGACACCGTCCGAATGTACGGTCGGGTGGTCAGCACAAACTCGTTAAAGATGACCCATTCAGGCTGGGTGTCTAGACCGCACGACGGATGCAGAGCGACGACCTGGACGGGGAATCGTGAGCTTAATAGACTCGCCGCAACAATCGATAAGGGCATGCCAAACCTACCTGGTTGTCCTTCACGGTGAGGTAGTTGCCTTTCTCGCCCTCCTTGTGAGCAACCTGCATGAAGAAGCCGCAGATGAGGGCTTGTCGAATGTGGATGAAGAGCTTCCTTTCGTCCGATAACGAAACGAGGTCGATTTCGAAACGTTCCATGTTGCGTTGTAGCTGGGCTCGAACATTTTCGGCCTGGACAAGGACACGCTGGTTCAGGTAATTATTCCAGCACCAGGACTTATCGTGCTTATCTATGGCAGTGTTAGCCTTTGTGACCTGGGTATACTCTCTAACTTACTCTGCATGTATTGGTTGTAGACATTTAACATCGTCAAGTGGTCACCGTCCGGCACTGTAAGCTTGGCCTTTGCGGCATCTGCTTCGCGTCGTTGATTGTTCGGACGCATCCAGACATTGGGTACTAAACATGTTGGTGAGAGATGAAGAGAATCTGGCCAAAAAAATAGCCTTACCCGACAACATAGAAGTTATTGTCAATATTTCGTTACTACACTTGAACTCGGGGCTAACAATCAACATTTTCGCAAGCTGGGTAAAGAAATGTCAAGCTAACGAAAGATTAATGGGCCAGGAAGCGGACACACCTGAGGATCGAGAGGGAATTCGGCCATTATCTTCCCAAGTTCAGTGATATTGCCATCATCATCGAGGGCGGCGAGGTAGTTCAGGAGTTCCAGGGCACGCATCAAAGTCTCTGGGGCAGGTGCATCGACGTAATCGAACGAAACGAGGTCCTGGAAAAAATATAGATTAATGAAAAAAGAAGAAACTCATTAAATGGCAAAGACGCACAGTAATACCAAGCTTCATCAACTCGAGCACCGTATTACTCAAATTACTTCTCAGAATTTCGGGGTACGTCTGCTCTTCCAGCTGCTTCATGAAATCCTTCTCCGTATACAGCCGGAAGCACTTGCCGGGCCGCGTTCGACCCGCTCGACCCGCTCGCTGTTGCGCAGATGCTTTGGATATCGGGCTGACCAACAAGCTCTCGACGCGTATCCGGGGGTTGTACACCTTCTGCTTTGAGAATCCGGGGTCGACGACGTACACGATGCCGTCTATCGTGAGTGACGTTTCGGCAACGTTCGTCGACACGACCACCTTTCGACCTGGTGGACCGCCCGGTACTCGTGGCGATGGAGCCGGGTCGAAGATGCGTTGCTGCTGCTGTGGCGGTAGCGAGGAGTATAGAGGAATGCAGATAAGAGGCCCAACAGAATCGGGGTCTTGGTTGATCAAGTCGTCCGCCTCGATCTTGATTTTTCTGCATGCGTCCTCAATCTCCTCTTCGCCCGTAAGGAATAGCAAGATGTCCCCAGGGTCTTCAGCTCGATGAATCATGAGCACGGTCCGCAGTGCCGCCTCCACATAGTCCGGTTCAGGTTCCTGCGTGTAGAAGACCTCGACGGGATGTGTCCGACCGGGCACCTTGAACAGCGGCGCGCTGACATCCGACCGGATGCTGAAGTATTTTTGGAATTTGACAGCGTCGAGCGTTGCAGACATGACGATGATTTTGAGGTCGGACCGTGTCTTGGCGATTTTCTTCAGCAGGCCCATGAGGATATCCGTGGCGAGGGTGCGTTCGTGGGCTTCGTCGAGAATGATCGTAGAGTACCGCTCAAGCTTGGGATCGTTCATGGCTTCGCGAAGAAGCATACCGTCAGTCATGTACTTTAGGAATGTCGTGCCGGGTTCTGTCATATCTTCAAAACGAATCGAGTAGCCGACATGTCTTCCAAGTTGGACTGGCAAAGCATGAGCGACAGATTTGAAAGAAGAAAAAAAGATGGCTCACCATCCATTTCATCTGCTACACGTTTCGCTACCGACATCGCTGCGACTCGTCTTGGTTGTGTGCAGGCCACAAGCTTGCCCTTGGTATGTGGTAGATCTGAGTACGACACGAACTGGGGTATTCTGTCAAGAAACGTCAGAAAGATGTTAACGACCAAAGTCCAAAATACGCACTGTGTCGTCTTCCCCGATCCAGTCTCTCCAACCATGACGATGATCTGATTTTCACTGAACTACAAGGCATAGACAAGGCGTTAGCTGCTGGTGAAATCTGCGACCCAGGTGGGCCAATCACTAAAGAGGTATTCTCAAACCCCTCCTTAAGGCGTAGAACACCGTTACTTACGATCTTCAGAAACTCGTCCATCTGTGCGAAAACGGGCAGCTTTCTGCGGGCGGCCAAGATCTTCTTGTATTGCGCAGAGTGCGCCTGTTTCGTGAATGGATTCACATCTCCGTCCTGTTAGGAGGTTAGGTAGGTCGCAAATTACTGGATGCTGGACTCACCATCGCCTTTCTCACTTGCTCTCCTTTCACCCTCCGTGGAAGAAAACCATAAAGCGGATCCTTCGCTCCACTGACAGGAGTGCTCACACCGCGTTGAGACGGAGCCAGGTGGGCAAGATATGGGTTGTCCTTCGGCTTTGAATCTGACATTTTGCGGTTCCTAGCGTCGTCGTAGCTGGGTTCGATGTTGAAGCTGCAGTCGAGTCAAACTTACGAGGCCAGTCATGGTCACCCATCACTGACAATGTGACAATCCACGTGATCTCCACCTCTGCCCGTTTTCGTTTGGTTTTCGCTTGGGTTTTCGTCGATACTTATTTTTTCTCTGTCAATCATATCGAGAAAATTTCTGATAAAAGACAACTGGCTGGTTGGATTATTTCTATCTTCATTTAAGAGGCGAAGAAGCAAGAATATGATTTAGATAAATTGTTTTGGCGCACTCACGAGTCGACGCGGACGCCGATCCAACGCTGATCATCCCAAAAAGAAATCCAGGAGCTTCTTTCAAGCTCTATCCAATGCCTGACGGGAATCAATGGGCCGTAGGGGATGCCCGACCAGAGTTTTTTCGCCTTTCTTGAGCAATGGGGGCTAATTCCTCGGGATTCCCCAAAGAGCCGCGAGCTCGCGATCGAACACCATTCATTTCATGCTCGAGTGGCCAACATAGTCTTCGCAATGCTCTTACAGGGTTGAGGGGAAGGAAACGGGCCAACTGCGTACTTCCCATTCTGGCGCCCATTTTCCCGAAATGGTAAGTAAGAACGCGTGCGGCTCCTTGGGCCACTATGGCCGGCTACGCTTGGTGCAATGCGGTGGCCCTCGCCTAGCAAACAGAGCCACACGGCCACAAGCTACAGGAAGTATAAATACTAGTTTACCAACTACATCCACCACAAGCGCCCTCTCCCAACCCAACCCACCGTCGTACTCAATCCCTCATTAACACTGGCAATGGAAGACGACCCAAAATCCTTCGTCATCAAAGAGAAGCTTGGGCTCCTCGAGTGCCTGGATCTTCTCTCTACAATCAGCGAGGATACCATCAGCATCATCCTACAAGACCTCGAATGGGACGCGAAGACCCTTGGTCGTACCATCAACCCATGGCCTCTTACCTCTAGGCCGATCGACTGGGTCACCGGCCTCCGTCCACGAATCGTGTTCAACAAACTGCGAACAATCACACTTACAGGCAATGACGTGTTCTCTATCTTGCCATTCATCGATGCCCCAGCCCTCAAGTCGCTGTTCATTATCAACACTGCGACTGCTGAGAGCCCTCAGTGGCTAGACAACTACGAACTCCTCAGCGCCTTCCTCGGAAACTATACTTTTTACGGGCCGACGGGGTACGACGGGACTAAACCCCCCCAGTCATCTATCGACCGCCTTCTCATCCGGGACACGACCCTCTCCGACGAAACCATGCTTCAGTTCATCAAGCATTCAGCCATTCGGTCAATTCTGCGGCTTGAGATCTACATCCCGGAAGCGACCGCCCGGATGGTCGAGTTCACCAAGCGCAACGCTGCACACATGTACGGGTTTCTTGGCGATATCCAGTTCGGGGTCTACCTCAACCATGATTTCAATCGGAAAGGCGAACCGCAGGTGACCTATCCGCTCGGCACACATGTCGGGAGGCATCAGATCGTCGAGCAAGTCGCACCAACCACCGCTCTCGTTTATTTGGACACCCGGGTCGACAGCTACTTGACGTTCCTTTATGACTCTGGTAAAATCAGTGTCTGTCACGCAGGAGAGGAGCCGAGGCTGCTCGTTGACACCCTCCCGAATTCCCAGGTGTAATTTACGGAGTTCTTTCTCAAGATTTCTTTATTCTCTTCGACGACGTATTATAATTACGATATACTACGAGCCTTACTTTGCCCATTCATATGCGAATCAAGTGATAATCTGAGTCAACTCTGAGTTCTGAATAAAAGTTTCGAGTACAGAGCAAGCCGCTTGTGCAGGAGTAAGTCGGTTTCCAGGAATGGCAATTGGTGATGCGCCACACTCGAGCTTGGCAACGACTCTCCTTTGTCGCTGGCCAAATGGCAAGGTAATTCTTGGAATACAGTTCCACGTCGTTTCCCGTGAGATTTTACTTATTGTAGAATCCCTTCTCGGGACGGGGACGATCCCTTGAGAGCCAGAATATACAACCCCTAGATATCTTAACGGTAATGCATATTGTGCTGTAAATCAACGTCTGAAACAGTGTTAGGAGTTCGCCTCAGGCTGCTGCTTGGCAGCTTCAGCGGCGGAGTGTGCTACTCCATCGGCGCTCTTCGCAGCAGGCTTGGCATTCTTGCCCTTACCAGGCGGCGGCGGATGATAGACCTTCTCCTGAAAGAAAAGTATGAGAGGGCTGGTTCCTAAACTCACGGAACGAAAACAGACCTTCTTTGGCTTCTTCACAACCTGAGCCTTGGGGTCAGGGTAAGCAAGCGCAGCAGCCTTCTGCCAGTCCTCGTTCTCCTCGAACGCCTTCCTGATCGGCTCCAGCAGCCGAATGATACCATTCGCGACAGACGTCTTCAAATCCTTCGGGTGCAGCTGCTTGCTCTTAAAGTCCTCCTGAACCTCCGCAAAGTTCCTATAATGGGTCGACCCTCCAAATTTCTCATCCCTCTCCACACTGAACACCGTCCCAGGTGGTGCGTCGTCCGCAATAAACGGCCGCTGGTCACCCAGGCCCGCCTCGAGGAGCGTATCCCCCGCGTGGCGATCGAGCCGTAGGTGCGAGATCGGTATGAGCACGGCCTCCACAAAAGAGAGGACCCCGTTTCCCTCTATGTTACCCTCTTCGCAGAAGGCTGACTTGAGCTTTTTGCGAATCACCTCGGGCGTGTCGAGGAAGTCGATTTTGGAGTTGGGGTCGGAGGCGGACATCTTGCCGCCTGCGAGGCCGGGGACCATGGCGTTCATCAGGTGAGCGCGTTTGGCGTAGCCGAGCTTTGGGAGGTAGAGCTCGGCGAGTGTGAATATTTTACGCTGGGAAGACGGTTAGGACGAGGAAAATCGATAGATTATACCGACACACTTGATCGACACCTCCGAATTGGAAATCGACATCGAGGTACTGCTCATCCAGAGCCTGTAGACCGGGGTATAATAGACCGCTAAGCAACGGGCTCTCCACTTGCTTCACGACCTCCGCTCCCGCCTTCTTCGCGTCGTGCTCTGACACGGTCGCACACAGTCTGTAGTTGTCGAGATTATACTCTCTGGTAAGTTGGTAAGACGAGCCCTCTATGAATTGGAGTGCGGATGTCGGGATGCCGAGGGATGTGAAGACGGTTGTAAGGAGGTATTCGTAGTATTTTGTTCTGTGCCCGACGAGCTCTAAGGGAGCTTTCATGTTGTCAAGGAATGCATGCACGTCTACAGTGGAATTAGACGAGCTGAAGTGATTGAAATGAAGTATTTCGCACCTGCTAACAATATTTTGACCTAAATGCCACTGAAGGGTCACCAGACCGAGATAAAAGCGAAGATCAAACCAGACATACGTGTACGCCTGCCCTCAGAAAATCCGCAATTTTGACTAGTGGGACGAAGTAGCCGATGTGTGCTGGACAAATTTCAGCAAAGGGGCCACGAATAGACGCTTTGAACCGTACGTCTCCCTGTTGGGGCCGTTCCTACACATGCAAGTTGAGTCGGTCGTAGAAATGCAAGGTTAGATCGTACGCGCCCCAGTAGCCTTTCGGTTGCCGTCCCTCTGCCAAAATCGCCTTGATGCTGTCTCCGCCGAGCACCTCTTGCAATCTCCGCGTTATGAGCTCGTATTTCTCGCCAGCAGTGGCCATGTCGACAGAAATCCGATGTCTAGTTGATGGTGGTAGATAAATCGTTGAAGCGCCTTATCTGACTCGACAAAAATTGAGGGCGATGCCCTTGGGAACAAACATAACCAACATCGACGATACCCGAACAGGCGGCAGCAGGACTCGTTCGACATCGTCCCCGACGACCTCGACCAATACCCCAACCTCCAGGATGAGCCCCTCATACCCCGTACTGCCATCACGACCAATTTTACCCCACATTTCTACGACATGCTCTAATCCACGATGCGGCATCTCGCTAGAGTTCCCAGTGCCAGCCCCGCAACCCCGCCCCGGGACCCTCCTTCAAATCCGATGTTTTGCCTGCCAGAACATCCTATCGCATGCATTCTACCCGGGACAAATACCCTCGTCTTCGACAGTCTCTGCTGGCTTTCGATCGGGTACAAGCACGCCAAATAACGGGCACAAGTCGTCGACATCTTCGGCTGGTGCGCAGCAGCGGAAGGGGAGGAAGATTGGGACGCAGGAACGCCCGCTGGAGACGGGATACTACGATATCCTTGGGGTGCAGGTAACTGCGACGACGGATGACATTAAGAAGGCCTATAGTGCGTCTCCAGATTTCCTCTCCGAACCTCATCACTTAACCAGGTTAATTTAGGACGACTGGCTATCAAGCACCATCCGGACAAGAACCCGGATGACCCACACGCAGAAGAACGGTTCAAGGAAATCGCAATCGCCTATCAGACCCTATCCGATGACGCCCTACGAAAGAAATACAATGAGTTTGGGCCGAAGGAGAGCGCACCTGAGGGTGGGTATGTCGACCCAGAAGAAGTCTTCGGGGCGATATTCGGCGGCGAACGCTTCGTACCTATCATTGGCAACATCAGCCTGGCACGCGACATGAAGACGGCACTACAGGAGGCGGAGGACGCGGAAGAGGCTGAGGAGCACGATGGTAAGCTACGGCCGAAGGATGCGAAGGGAAGGGAGATCCTGTCGCCGGAAGAGAGGGCCAAAAAGGAAGAGAAGGACAGGATAAAGGCCGAGAAAGATCGACAGAAGGCTGCAGAGGTACATATTGGCTCTCTAACTTGAGGCTACTTTCTTATGTTCCCAACAGAAAGCCGCCGCACGCGCGGAGCGAGTGAAGAAGCTCGTCGACAACCTGGAACGCAAACTCGGTATCTTCACAGAATCGGCAACTGGCCCGAACGATCCAGACGTATCCTCAAGCTGGCGGACAATCTGTCAGCTCGAAGCCGAGTAAGCACACACTCTTCATTCGTGCTTTCGCCATCCGCTCACACACTCCTACGACAGCGAACTCAAGCGCGAGTCTTACGGCGTCGAGCTCCTCCAGACGATCGGATTCGTCTACGTGTCCAAAGCCAAGCATCACCTTGCGACAAATCAGTCATTCCTTGGCGTCGGGGGATGGCTGCACAATGTTCAAGGAAAATATCACGTTTTCAGCGAGACTGTGTCAACGTTGCGGGCTGCTATCGAGCTCAAGTCGGTATTCGACCAAATCCAGGCAGCTGAGAAAGCTGGTAACCTCAGTCCGGAAGAGAAGAAGCGCCTCGAGGAACAAGCTGCTGAAAAGGGTCTCCAGGCTCTCTTCAAGGTACGTTGTGTGTCTATCCACAATGTATGAGCTACATTCAATGACTATTCGCAGGGCACGAAACTCGAAGTCGAGTCCATTCTACGCGAAGTCTGTGAACGCGTGCTCGAAGATCCGAACATCCCAAGGGAGAAATCCATCCTCCGCGCTGTGGCCCTACAGATGCTCGGCGAGGCGTACATGAACGTCAAGAAAGACGATGGTTCAAGTCCCAAGGGTGAGGACAGCGACTACGTCAAAATCGAGACCAAGAGCAGTCGCGCTAGGGAGACTCAGCAGCAGCCACAGCCGCCCCACCAGAGCCAGCAAGGCGGCCATCCGCAGCAACATCGACAGCAGCCTGCGGTACCCCCGTACGGCGGGACGAAGACGACGTATTCGGGTCCTTACATGTAGGCTGTGCCTCACCCCATCTAGTGTTGTTGTGCTGTCTTTCACTCGAGAACTAGACCTTTACTGTAACAAAGTGTGTTGGACGCTATTTTACGACCGTGAAGATGATGATAATATGTACATGCGAATTCCCCAAACTATCTGGTACTCCTGAGTATCTACTTCATTGTCACCTTTGGATTCTACGCAAAACTGCAATTTGTCAGTTGAACTGTAGGTCCGCCCACCTAAATTGGGTCCTCTGTGTGCATATTGCAAGATTTTTGGCCCCTGGGATGGCGCGTCTTTTTTAAGGTCCTGTGGTAAGGGGTGCAGGACTTGGAAACGAGGTATTTCCCCTTTCCTTCATGCCCAGATGCATTCGGATTTTTATTTCCAATTTTCTTTTGCGATCACTCTGGCACGCGTTTGCCGTTCATCGGTTCCAGGCTCTGAGCTGGAGGGCGTCAGCATGATTCGATTGCGGCACCGAATACTAAATTATTTGCATGCTGTAGTGGCAAGATTGCACCGCCTTCAGTGCACCAGAATTCAGCGCTCTCAGTCTCCTTCAAGGAAGGTCAAGCCCAACCAGGTTCCAGAGTAGATATCCATTCATAATTTGTAGCTACGACAAGGTGTAGGAGGTAATATGCCCTACGTAGAGTACGCTGGGAGGAGCAAGCCCGGCTTATAGCGCCGAGGTATTTTCCGTCCAACGACGGAAGCAGTCGCGTCCAATCCAGCCTTACGTAGCCCGCCTTGCCTTTCGTTCCACGAGATAATTAGCCCACACTCGTGTCGTAGGTCGAGCTGCCTGGTGACGTTCGACTTTCAGCACTCGAAGCATAGCGGTGAAGGGTTATGCTGATGCATATGGATGGCCTTGCTATGGTATCCTTCGGCCATGCTAACTTACGAAGGGTAAGGCACTTTCTTCAAGTCCCATCCCTGGCACAAGAAATAGCCTTCGTGCTCGTCTAGTCGGTGACTCTGCGCCTGGATGAAATAGACACTGCCAAAGTTCGGCCTCAGATATTCCACGCGAAACCTGAACATCCTAGGGTGCTGGAAGGCCTTGAACCTACCCATGCGGCCATCAATCAGTTCTCAAGAAAATCCCGGTCAGTCGAAGGAGAATAAGCCAGACGTACAAAAGAACACCTCCCCTCGGCTGCCCAACCGTCCTCCCCGACACCAAATGCCTCCTCGCAAACTCAAACAACTTCTTGCAATGGAGGATCGTCGGTACCGGGTCCTCCACGAGCTCGTCGTACGTCTGCACCGTGCAGTCCGAGAGTATAACGTCTGCCTTGCCCTGCTTGTTCACGCCAGCAAGCAGTCCTTCGATGAGTGTGCTCGTTTCTGGTAGCGTCCAGTCCAATTGAACGGTCTGCACACCGCGGATGGACTTGATCTTTTTGGTGTCAACCGCAATGACGGTGCCGTGGCCTTTCCCTAGGGGTTTGGGAGTAGAAAAGTCGTTGGATTCCATGCCGAGTTTGGATGATCCAGCCGCTATGGAGAGTGCTGGTTCCATTGTTGCTGCGTGGATGATGTCCGGCTTGAAAAAAAGAGGTAGTGGCAAGTGTGGGTTGTCTTTCCTTTCCGCCACAGGAGACGTATCGAGAGTGAGAGCTTCTTCCTGTGGCTCTGTAGCCATAGGTTGAGTAGAGGCGGTCGAAGACAGTAGCACAGATGTATGCGTATTCTGCTTCTCTCCAACCACTTGCAACGAAGGAAACTGTGTTGGAACTGTCTCGCTCCAGGACACACCCTCCTCCTTCTTCCCCTCCTTCCCCTCCGCCGCCTTCTCGCCCGATTTCTCTAGATATGGCGCCTTCGGCGGCTCAGGGCACCATCCGAGCTTGCCCGCCACAACCTGGCTCCACGTCCCAGGATGCGCTCCCAGGTCAATGACCGCGGTGATATGTTTCTTGTCCAGAAACCTCTCGTAGTTTTGGTTCAGTTGCAAGAGTGTGTACGCCCCGCGGCCGCGGTACGCACCTCGGGGTCGCGATACTGGCGCAAGAGCCATTTGTCGAGCTTTTGGGGTGCGAGCCTCGCGAGTGTGGGTCGGAAGGCCATGGAGGTAGGTTATCTGTGTTGTAGCATCGATGCTAGAAGGCGTGGATGTGGTTCTGTGTGGTTCGCAGAGACCGGAATGAGGCTAACACACATGAGCAGATAAAACAACCCAAATTGGGACACGCGTCTTTTTGGTCTCGCCCACCACAACATGAATGCTCCCCAATCGCTCTGCCCAGGCTACAAGCACGTAGAAGCTTGACGAAGAGAGAAGAAGAGAGAAGTCTGCTATGTAACTCTCGACGTGGTAACGTCGAACCGAAGCTTGTACCGAGCTCGACAGCCTACCGTCTGATAGTGAGTTCCACCTACGCTTTGCTTCGCCCAAAAAATAATGCATAAAAGTACTCAGGGACTTGAACACACCAACGCCGTTTCTCCAACTGCAAGGAACGATTCTCCAGGGTCGACACGATCTGCTACTGGGGACCGAGCTTCTCTTCACAGACGACAAAGGTGCTTCTCATTCATCCTATCCTCGCGTGTGCTTACAACTACCCCCCACAGACACGCACGGAAGCAAACGGTCCGTAACCCACGTTGGCACCACTGAGCAGCGCATTGCCTTCCAAGAAGTGACCGTTACCCCCAAGAAACGGTCAGAGCCAGAAATCATCGTTGACTTGGAGTCTCCGCCAGCTGAAGACCTCGACGAGAAGATCGACCGTATGACAGGCCTAAGTGTCCCGCCGACACGTGCTCCGAGGAAGAAGAAGACGGGGTCCAACGCGAAGGGGAAGGAGAAGGCTACGCCAGGCAAGTCAACGAGGGGTAGGAAGGCGAAGGGCAAAGGGAAGGAGAAGGAGAAGGAGAAGGAGCCGACTCCTCTTCCTCCTTCCCCACCGCCGCTTCCGGAAGGCATCCGAATGGACGAAGACGCGTTGGGAGGTGATGACGACGACGACATGTATGTGGATGAGCTTCAATCATAATTTTCGGTTGCCCTCGCTCGCTTTCTTGGATACCCCTCATGCGGTGAATTTCATCGTCATCGTCTACACGACTCTCCTGACAGCATGTCAAACCAACTTTCTGGCATTGCTGCAAGAACTGAAGATCAACTCCTGTCATATTCTGGTTCACATACGCAGCAAGCGGCGATGTCGATCCATTGAACAGTTAAGCGGCACATTTCCCAGCTAGATGGTGACTTGAAACAACTATTTATTGCATAAAAAGTGTATACTCAACCCAGCATATGTAGGATAATGAGACTGATGCCCGAAAATGAAGACTCGTATGGCTGTCATCCGACATCTATCCGCCTCGCGCTCCTTTCTGTCTGCCGCACGTTATACCTCGCTCTCCTCTCTTCGGAGTCTCACTCTAGCCAATACCTCGACAATCTTTTTGCGTGCTTGCTTTCCCCTTTTGCTTCTTCTTGAGCTATGTGGTTCATGTGAGGTGGAGTGGTGGCAGGTCAATCATACACTCAACATATCTGGACCTTCAACGCGCAATTTCACTGCTTCATTCCGTGTTCAAGATTAGTGACCCCCATTCTGCGTTGTCCCAGACGAATTTGCCACTGGCGCCGAAAGCCTCCCCCTGGACCTTCACGTCAGGCCGATAGTTGGCAACGATGATTCCTGCAATGGTTCGGCTGAACCAGTAGCACTGGCCCAGGGAGATGGCGTGATCATCGCAGCTCCTCGTCCTCGACGTGAGAGCAGCACATTGTGCGGCGTCGGGGAGCGTGAGGCGCCGACCGAAGTCGGAGTAAGCTGCTACGAGCCGTGCGGGTTGCTGGTGCTCGTCGCCGACCAGCTGGCCCGTCTCGCTCACTGTTTCTGTGACTGTATCACAGCCTCTGACGGTAAAGGCCTCATTGAAGAGGCCCTGATCCGCTTCACGAGCCTGACGGCGAGTCAGCATGTCAGCCTCTTGCCGGAGAGCAGTTCGCAGGAGCCTGCATTGCTTGAACGTTATGTGCTAAAGAACAGCGTGAACACCACCTTCAAGATAAGGGAATGGACAAGTCATACGCGATTCGAGTTCCCAACAATGAACCGTTTGCGCAAATCCGTTTTTTCCTGCGGTCGGCGCTCTAACCGGAGTTGGCGAGTCTGAGAATTTTCGCTGTGTCGAAGGTATAGGACTAGAAACTCGTGCTGCACGCCTTGGGGCGCTTTCCACCATTCGACACGGACGACTTCCCACTTTTCGACATCTTCGATGAGGAGGTAGGCGTTGATGCGGACCCAGTTCGCCCATATATTGACGTCTAAGGGTGTCGAGTCGGTTTGGCTTTGAGGGTACAACCAAGGCAGTTCTGAGCCGAAGTAATCTGAGGCGGTCACCGTGCGTGGTTGGGGAAGTGGGACGGTGAAATAAGCAAGGTACTGAGAGAGCCTCATCGTTGAAAGAATAAAAGAGCTTTAATAGGCCTTCTGTCATGTTAGACAAAGTTTCAGACGATAGGGCACGTGTTGTTGTTCTCGATCTTGCTACGTCAGTCTCAAATCGATACAGCCAGGAAATGACCACGAAGATCGTCAGCACCAGACGTGCTCTTAAACCCAGAAGACTTTTATTGTTCACTTTGTGTCTTACCGCGGTTTGTGCCAAAGCTTGGTGTCCGAGTCTTGAACGGGCGCTTATTTGATTTGATGGGAGGCAATCGACGCCAGAAACACTATCAACAACACATTTTATCGGCTTAGAGTTCGTGTCTGCGTTTTTACAACTGTGCTACAGGTACTGAAATTTTCGCGAAGAATTCAAAGGGCTTTCTGGCCATCCCCATCTGGATTGTCTCTTCTCAGGCTCCTACCAAATCTACCCCTACGTGTAAGCGTGGCGGTGAGAACTTGAAGATTGTATCGACCTCGCGACAGAAAGACTAGGGTCATCGCCATAAATGCGGACGCACCTTTCATGTAGGCATCGAGCACCGCGTTTACGTGTACGCTATCTTGTTGAGTACGTGGGCACCAGGTTCATGAGACGCGCGACCTTAAACAATTTCTCTAATTGCCGAGAGTAGAAGAAGTGCAAAAGTTGCCAGTGGCACAATGCACGGCTTGACCAGACTCTTCATCGCACTTATTGTTCGAGAAATGGAATGCTGACACGAGAGAACAAAAAGTGGATACGTCTTCTAATACTTACCAAATGATCATCAGCTTGATTCACCCTGGCTGTTGTCGTGTGATTGAAATATAACAGGGTCATACTCATCAATTATCATACTGGACAAAAGAGCTATGGACGAGGGATGGCCGGTATTTTTCGTAAGATGAACATAATCCGCCATACCCAATGCGACACGGCTCGGAAGATGTTCGCAAAGAAGCCAATGTTACGAGGAACAACACGCGACCGAAGTTTCCAAGGGGTCAGTCCTGCGATCACCTCATCGAAGCGCCGTACGACCTCCTTCATCGTTGGACGCTTGGAGGGGTCATCTTGCACCATGTCACTGACCAGGGGCTTCAAGAAATCGAGGCCGTTGTATCCACGTATTCGCTCGATATCGGGGTGACCCTATAGAAGCTAGCGTTATACCTATGCGCACTGGAATTGAGAAAGGACTTACTTCGGTGAACTCCCGACGAATCAGGTTTCCGGCACAGTACACATCGGTCGCGTACGGGTCGTGAAATGGAATCCCGAGGTAAAACTCGGGTACAGATTTGTCCCCTCCCCAGACTACGGGACGGAAGTGGGTGATGTCCTCTGGCGTGTACACTACAGTCTGCCCAAAGTCAATGAAGAAATATTTCTGGGGACATTCTGTCCGGGTCCGGAAAGTAGCTAGGCCGCTCATGTCTGGTTTGTATTTGGGTCGCTGGGGATGTGAACCGCTGAGGCAGATGTCCTTCCCTTCCATCATGAAGTTGTTCGAGTTTACATCCCTGGAGCTGGATAAGGTCGTGAAAATTTGTGGATCGAGGATACCGCACCGATGAACAATCTTATTCTCGTGTAGAAAATGAAGGCCCTGCAAAGCATTGTCAGTGGAGGAGCGGCATTGACCCAAATAAACATATACCTCAAATAACTGGCGGATGCACTCTACAACCTCCCCTACTGTCTCGAATTCCGGGGAAGTGAAAGGTCGAAGATGTGGCATTATCAAAAAGGTTCTGTTCACTGGATCTGGGAGGCGAAGGACATCAAGAAGCGGAATGCAATGATTCCGTGGATCCAAGGCGAGCGGTCCCGACGATAGGTGGCGCATGACGGCCTCTTCATTTAAAAATACCTTCTCATCGATTTTCTTGATGACGACGATATTGCCAGTTGGAATATGGGTAGCATCTATGATTTGACCGTACTATGGGATGTAGTCATCAATGGAAAGGTCTGTCACATGCAAGAAGAAATGAACACACCTGTGGCGTTATACCGTCTTCACAGAGGGTATAATACTTGTCTGTTCCTTTCCAAGAATGCACCCAGCCTGGCCTGTATCGTGACCGAAGTTCGTATCCGTGGCTCCTGAACCACTCATAGTGGTCTCTCCAGAACTCCTCGGGCACGCCGAGACCACCATCTGGGAAGGGAATGCGATCCTTCCTCACGTAGCGCTCCCATTCAGTGGTCATGGATGTGGTTCAACCAGTCATGAAGGTGTCATGCATCATGGGCGAAGGATATTGCTTGTTCGTATTTGTCCTCTATTGTCATCGTTGTGGGCGTTTACGAACTTACTGACATGTTTGATCCCCGTCGTACAACCAACGACCACCATTGAGTGTCAAAAATGATACAAGGAGCGAATCACAGCCGCACTTTGATAGAGCTCTCCTTGATGGGCCACAGGGTTCTTTCACCTCGAGATAAGTCTGTGGGTCCTCGATAGACTTTCTTGCTCAGCTTTCGTCACGAGGTGTGCTCCGGCCCATCATGTCGTGTCTGGCCAATTTCGAGTGGTTTGAGACCTGAATAGACACTAGAATACTCAATCTCCCTGCTTGAAGATAAAATATTAACGGCTACATAAGAAATGTTCCTGCGCCGGCGAGTGCCTACATTCACTCTCACCTGCCGCGGCAGCTCAAAAACTATCAACGGGGTAGGGCTAATCATATTTCTAATGTTCTTGATTCATAAAGCCAGCTCGGTCGAAGGACGCGCCAGTGCCGATGGACGTGAATCGCGCGCAGTGAACATTAACCTGAAGCCACAGTTGCATTGGGATAGAGATGCATGAACCACGGAGAAAAGAACAAAGCTATGGACGAGGGATGGCCGATATCCTCCAGATAATGTACTTGATCCTGCATATCCAATGCTTTATTGCATGGAATATGTTCGCAAAGAACCCTGTCTCGCGGAGGACTATACGAGAGCGGAGGGTCCAGGGTGACAGCCCACCAATGAGTTCATTGTAGCGACGGACCACCTCTTTCATCGTCGGACGCTTGAAAGGGTCATCTTGCACCATGTCGCTCACGAGAGGCTTCAAAAAATCAAGCCCTCTGTACCCGCGACCCCATTCAGGGATTGGGTGTCCCTAAATGTTATACACCGATGTAAACCACCGATTGGCCTACTTAGAGGTAAAGGCTCACCTCTGTGAACTCACAACGAATTAGATTGCCGGCGCAATAGACGTCGGTTGCATAGGGATCATGAAACGGAATCCCGGTGAAGAACTCTGGCACGGATTTGTCACCTCCCCAGACAATAGGCCGGATGTGGGTAATGTCTTCGGGCGTGTATATCACAGTCTGCCCGAAATCGATAAGGAAATATCGTTGTGGCCGATCTGTGCGAGTAGAGAAATTCGCTGGCCCACTCATGTCTGGTTTACCTTCAGGTTGTTGGGGATGCGACCCTCCGATGCAGATATCCTGGCCTTCCATCATGAAGTTATTCGGGTTGATATCGCTGGCAGCGGGTTAGTCCCTGTTCTAAACATCGCACAGGGCATCTCACCGATGTGCGATCTTATTCTCGTGCAGATACTCGAGGCCCTAGGAGAAGTGTTCAGAAAAGAAAGGACAGAAGTGCAAAATACAAGTACCTCAAATAAATGACGAATACACTCAACAACTTCGCCCACAGTTTCGAATGGTGGGGAAGTGAAGGGCCGAAGGTAGGGCATGACCAGAATATCTCTGTGCACGGGCTCTGGGAGCCTGAGCACCTCGAGCAGAGGAACACAGTGGTTGCGTGGATCCGCACCAAGGTTTCCAGACGAGAGGTGGCGCATGTTGCGCTCCTCGTCGCGAAAGATCCGCGGGTCGATTTTCTTGAGAGCGACCATGGTACAGGTTGGAACGTGGATGGCGTCTATGATTTGACCATACTGCATAGGGTGTAATCTTTCCTCCGCCAACAACAATACGAATATGACCATGCTCACCTGGGGAATCACACCATCTTCGCACACGTAAAATATCTTGTCGGTGTCCTTCCAGGAACGGACCCAGCCTGGCCTATAGCGCGGCCGAAGTTCATACCCATGGTCCTTCAAGAACTGGTAATGTTCCAGCCAGAACTCCTCGGGCACACCAAAACCGCCATCGGGGAAGCGGACGCGGTCCTTCCTCAAGAGGCTCTCCAAGTCATCGTCGCTGGTCATGGTTGTGGTTGAACGTCAACCATAGCATCAGGAATTGAAGACAGTACATTTGTGGGCGCGAGGAGCTGCTTGTTCGTATTTGCCTCCTGTTCGTTTGTTCTACTGTCACTCTCAGGCTTACGAAATGCCGCACACCTTCGCAACTGCCTCAGCCACAACCACCCACGATTGGACAGGCCTTTGTTCAATGTTACTTATCTCTTGTCGACAAAGTGTGTCAGATGTGGTTGTACCTTGGAGATAGGAAGACGGGAACTTCCTTGGTGGGCGTGGAAGTCGTGGACCCACTGACTGGCACATATTGAACAATAGCAAAGGCTATGAAATCGTGTTTATGCCTTACACCTCATCTATATAACATCGACAATCTAATTATGCAGGCCAACGTTCTCCCATTGCCTCTATACCGGTTATCAACGTCGAGCCATGGAAATTGCTTCCCTTGCTGGCACCCTCATCCAAACCGTCGTCCAAGTTGGCACTGCTGCCGCTGCGATTGTCACCAACGCCTCGCCCGATCGAGCGGCATCCCTCTGCGCAGATCGTGTCAAGACAATCAGTCAAAACGTACTCGCGGAGAGACACACAATTCCACGAGATATAATCGACGGGTTTAATATGATGTTGGAACTGTAATCCTCTTCCCAAAGTATTCCCAGCTTGCTTGCTGATAATCAACAGTTATACGGACGCTAGAGTCAAAAACGATAACTTCAAGAAATGGTACTCTTCGAAGCCGTGGATTAACGGCTATGTCGATAAAGGCATGGCAGTCCAACGACGCGGTCAGGTGCGGACAATGCTCAATTTGATATTTCTCGTCTCTTCGGTCCCTTCCTCACTCATACGTCTTGATCAAGACCATTTCGGTTCTCGCTTCCTTAACCAAAGCAATCTGTGCCCGCTATCACGCTGGCGCCAGTAAGAACGAAAACAACCAATGTTGTCTCTGCTTTCCTGAACATATGGAGGGAAGGCTCACAGACGTAGGTTAGTCACTGTGCGATATCAGTTGGCTTGCAGTGAACATCTTCGCAGAATCATGGCACAGATTCTTGGTTGACCTTTTTGCAAGCCATAGAGCAGCCGAGGAAGCGCTGCGCCGGTCAGATGACGGACACCTTTTCACTGAATCGACGACCTCCGTTATCTCCCTCAGTGGGACAAGCTTGGACACAGATTCTCCCTCGACTAAGTCGGGGACAGCCGCAGATAAAATTGGAGTAGAAAGCATGGCAGCAATGCTGCACACCGCACTTCTCCGCTTTCGGAGTTTTCCTGATCAACCCAATCCTTGGCAATCCACACAGTAGCTTGAAACACAGTATCTATATGGACAGACATGTTATTAATTCATCTCTCCTCATCGTCTCGTACAAATGTCCAGATCGGACCAAACGATGCGTCATCAATGTGAAAGACTTCGATTTGAACCCAGCAATATCCAGGTGTGCACTTTTTGTGTGAGAGGACCCGGGAATTGTAAGTAGCTCTCTCTCTCAGAAAATTACATAGCCAGGGCGGCTGGTTTCGAGACTAGTGATGTGATGGGGAAAAGTGGGGTAGGTTTATGCAGGCGCCTTGCTCGCACATACATATATGGAATATTGTTCCTTATCTGGCAGAAAGGAAAACACGTGGGAGCATGAATAAGATCGCCGGATAGTCGAGACACGGTCTCGAAGAGACCACTAGATTCTCGGGTCAGGACTGAGTACTGAGTAATGAAGACCCTCATGGATGAATGCCTTATTTCTCCAACAATTAAAGATTTTTTTTTTTTGGATTACAAACGTCACCGGTCTAGGACATGACCATCGTAGCGATCATATTGTTCATCTAGGCAGAACCCCAGCTTCTGAGTGGGATGGGCATGGATGTCGCTGCAGACGGCTTTTCCAATCCTAGGAGTTTTGTCTGCACCGAGGACGATGCGCATGTCTCCATTCCATATGTTCCAATTCTTTGTGCATCTTCTGTACCGCCGCATGAGAAGCGATGTAATCGTCTAGCAAGTCGATTTGCTCACCACCGACAGGGAATAGAAATATAGCTTCTGGCTCGTCTGACCGTTGAAAATCGATCTCGCTTCGATGCTCCCTTTAGTCAATATTCGGGCCAAAATACCATTCCAACATACGTCGGCCTGCACTTTCATGCCATTGCTAGCAAGTGTCGTCCGTGGGGAATTTTCCCAGTAATGGTTTCGAATTGGGCATCCGAGACAGACTGCAGGTGGTTGACATTGTACACTTCTTTTGCATACGTGTAACGTTGGTTGTCGATTGTACGGGTCGGACCGGGATAGAAACGTTGAAGAGAAAGACGAACTAGCCTTCGTTGCAGAGATATCCACATCCCCGGTGTGGCCTCTTTGCTTTAGTTCAAGGCTAGCAACATTATGGTGTTGAGACTGGTACACTGGATATCAGCGCTTTTGGGAGAGCAAGTGTTGAATATAAACTTCTCTCAAAGGGACAGGGAGATCGAGGAGAGGTTGCTCGAATCTATTATACTACCAAAGCGTTCAGTGATTAGGATACAGCTAGTCAAGCTAGTACTCACATCTCTGCTACTTATATCGATATCAGAAGTCATTTAAGCACGACATCGAATGGAGAAGTTCGAGTTCACAGCGAGCGCAAGCTCACCGCCGATCTAGACCCACATAGGAAGAAGGTACTTATGCCGGCGAGGGCCACTCGCTACCGGCGATTTTACAGCCGTGCCTACTTCTGAGATCTGAACGCTTCGCCTGCCACGACAATTTCCACAATCCCAGATAGATTCTGCTATTTTGGAATCCAGGTTTCGGTTGATTTCCGCATGCCCCCAGTACCTGAACTTTTCTACCACACAGAGACCGACACGCAATCGCCTCTCGGTTCTATGGTCTTCCCATTCTCCTCCACACCTTTCTCGAGATTAAAGGCGGCGAGAATACCAATAGTCACGTGTGTAACGCATAACTAATCATTTTGAGCAGACCGTTGATAAGTGCCGAAGGCTCTTTCTTTCATTCAACCGCCATGACTCTTGCGCCAAGTCCTCAGCCTTTACCTACCAACCCATTCATACCAGAGACTCCTACTCACGACGCCTATGATCAATGCCTTAGTTTGGAGCAGCAGCCAGGGTGGCATGTATTCGAAAGCGACCTCGGGAGGGATTTCTCCGAGTCCATTATGCGGGACATGTCCCCTGTCATCGTTGCTCGTGTCCTGGGTCATGCCTTGCGTCTCGCTCCTAGCGACGAAGTCCTGACACGAGAGATCATAGATTGTGAGGCTCACCCGGAGCTGCTGGCCGGGCTCGGTCATTTGTACGTCTATGGGATGATCCGCGTTTGTGAGTATCACTTTTGTCGCCAGGTTGCACTCGAATCTAAAGCTTCTCCTTCCCGACGCAGTCTACAATCCGAAAGGCCCGACGCCTTCTATATCAGCTATCCAGAGTCCTAGGCGTTCCTTTGAAGAAGTGGTAAATGCTAGGAGCCATCTTCTGTCGGCTCCGCTGGTAACCACCCGGGAACTGCGACAGCTTGTGAACACATGCTCGCCCCCTTGTCTCTCAACTGGCTAATTCTTGTCTCCAGACCTTGATTCGTGACGAAAATTCCTGTGTTTTCACTGGGGACCTGGATGTAGGTATAGATCGCCCAGTGCTGGTCGCGGCGCTCGATTTAGATCCAGATCGCCCAACTGCATCGACCCATGTTGCCCATATCATCAGTCAAACTCTATCATCGGACATTGGCGGAATGACACAAGCTGCTCGTGACAAGGTATTGTTTATGCTCCTTTTATCGCAATTCTTCCAGTACATACGGTTTGTTGAGGTCGCTCTGATGAATCCAGTTCGCGTGGGCCTCAAGTGCTGCAGCGGTTCTCGAACGTTTCGGCGGTTTCTCTGCTCACGCCATTCTGGGTGAGGCCAACCTCAACAGCGCCCTGAATGCGCTCACAGCATCGGGCACACCACATAGTTGGTTCGACTGTTTGAATCTGTGGTTGGTACCTGCAAAGGTACGTCCATGTAATCTGGCTTGTAATTCGTGCCCTTTGATTAACTCACCTTAGGACGAGCATGGGGCCGTTATATCTGATACTTATGATGTGCGTTATCCAACATCAGAGGATCCTCGGAGGTTCCGCAATGCGCGTCTCAAGCAACGAATCAGCTTCAGAACGGGGTCCACGACTGATGGCACAGGCACTGTCATCCCACCTCCCCACCCTCGCATCCTCGCCCTCCACGCCGCATGTGCTCAGGTTGCTCATCTGTCTGGTGCTGTAGCACATGTGTCTGAGTTTTATGGTAACCCGGACCCGGACGGCATCTCGGTTATGACTGAACCAAGTGCCCCAACTGAGTTGGTGCGAAAACTGAAGACATTGCAGCTTATTTCCTCTACTGCTTGATGTCTGAATGGGTTGTGGACAATTTCAACTTACATACCTAGTTTGCCAATTTGACGGTTCACTTAGACTGCCAAGCAGCTAATTAGACTCCCTTCACTGCATGGGCCCAGTTAAGAAGAGCTCTGGGCCCATACCCCAACCTAGCGAACATCCCTCCCGATATCTGAACGCGAACAAACCTACGCAGAACTCAACAAAGGGACTCTTTCGCACGGAGCAGCTAAGAGACATGTCAGTGTCCTCACCATGGCCACTTGCTACTCTTTCTAAAACCTTTTCTGAATCTACAATGAGCCTATAATTCTCCAACAACACGAATAGACAGGTTGATGCAACTGGGAGCGACCCTGACCGCCACTTGGCAAACAGGAGCAAACAGGATTCCTTCTCAAACGATTTTGCAAAGCGTCGTTTTGCTCGTCAACGTTGTCGTTGTTCCCTCCTACCTTCCCTATCGTCGACCTTCGCAATGTCTATCCCCGCACCATCTTTTGACGGCATTGGCATTGCCAACCTGCCCAACCAGGTTCGTACTTCGTTCTCAATCCCCGGAAATATGGCCAGCGGACTGACGCGTCAAACTATGACAGAGGCACAAGATTGTCGCGAAACGGGGAGCCCACTTCACCATCATGGTTGTCGGTGCGTCGCTGTTCTATACAAGGTCCTGTGCTGGCGGTTGAACGATGTTGCTAGGCGAATCCGGACTGGGCAAGACGACGCTGATCAACACCCTCTTCTCGACTGAGCTCTCACCCCCCAAAAACTACTCCAAGCGCCACTTCAAGCAGCTGGACAAGCTGACGGAGGTGGAAATTATCAAGGCCGAGCTCGAGGAACGCCAGTTCAAGGTCAAGCTCACCGTTATTGATACCCCTGGATTCGGCGACTACGTCAACAACCGCGACTCCTGGCTCCCTATTGTCGAGTTCATCGACGACCAGCATGAAGCGTATATGCGCCAGGAGCAGCAGCCCCAGAGGCACGAGAAGACCGACTTGCGTGTGCATGCTTGCCTGTACTTCATTCGCGCGACAGGTCACACGTAGGTTGCTTCGACTCCTTTCTATGCCCTCCATTCTCACACTATTCGCCCCAGACTCAAGCCTCTTGACATTGAGATCATGAAGCGTCTCGGCACCCGTGTCAACCTCATCCCCGTCATCGCCAAGGCTGACACCCTCACCCAAAACGACCTGCACATGTTCAAGCAGCGCGTACGTGGCATTCTAATCTAGCTTTACGCTTTAGCTTAGCTTCTCTCTTATCCACCGCTTCGTACAGATTCGCGAGGTGATTGGGGCGCAGGGCATTCGAATCTACACGCCCCCTCTTGATGCCGACGACGAGAATGCGGAGCATGCCCGCGTTCTTATCGACGCCATCCCATTCTCCATCATTGGATCAACTGAGGATGTCAAGACCCCTGATGGCCGTGTTGTGAAAGGACGAGAGTACATCTGGGGTGTTGCCGAAGGTATGTTCAGTCCTCTCCTATTTCCTTGCAGTGTCCAACATTTTATTCCCAGTTGAGAATGAGAACCACTGCGACTTCAAGAAGCTGCGCTCGCTGCTCATCCGGACGCACATGCTCGACCTCATCTCGACGTCGGAGGAGTTGCATTACGAGAACTACAGGCAGACACAAATGGAGACACGCAAGTTCGGCGAGGCCAAGGTCAAGAAGCTGGACAACCCCAAGTTCAAGGAAGAGGAAGAGCAGCTGAGGAAGAAGTTCACCGAGCAGGTCAAAGCGGAGGAGGCAAGGTTCAGGCAGTGGGAGCAGCACGTACGTGTTTCTAGCTTTTCTTTTTCGCTTCCGTCGTTGGTGATGGCGGCTGCGTACGACCACACGTGTTGACACCATGCTCTTTTTTAGCTGATTGCCGAGCGGGACCGCTTGAACAAGGACCTCGAGATGGCCCACAGCGCCATCAAGCAGCTCGAGGCGGAGCTGGAGAACCTCCAAGTTGGCTACGGTCGTGGAAGCGGCAGGCGATGATTGCGCACGCCCTTGTCGCGTTCGCCTCTGCTTTCTCCACGCACCTACTCACTCGCCCTTCGGCATTCATCTTGGTACGGCTCTACATTTGCTGAAAATTCCCGAGAAGTAGCAGTCCCATATCCCCTCCGTCATGTTTCTGCGTGTCTATAATATCTATACCCACTCCTTCCTGATTTCTGATTCTCTTTCTTTTCTTGTTGTGGGAAATATCTCGCTGGGCGCGTGTAGGCGCGTTCTGGCTTCCTATTGCTACCTTCCTCCTGTGGCTTCGTTGGTTCTCACTAGCTGTCTTTCGTTATGCGTTTGTTGACTATCGTTCTGGAAGGAACGGTTCCCTATCGCTCGTTAACTCTCTCCGCGTCCCCTATTTTTCTTGTCATGATGTTCGTGGTTTGTGTTTGGGTTGATGATTTTGAGTAGTCCATTGGATTGGCCTAATGCATACCACATCTCACGTCTATGGATACCTTCTAGTCTGGTCGACAACGTCTCCTTCCTCAATAACTGCGAGTCTGTATCGTGAGCGGGCACCCTCGCTACTCATTTAAACCCCGCTCCGGAAGTTGCCATGCTACAGTAATAGGCGCCCGGGACGCGACCGTTCTAGCCTTGAAATGCATTACTCTCAGGAGGTCGTTGGACCTTCGTGTCGTACCGCGCTTCCGCTCTGCTCTGCTCTGAAGACAATTGGAATGCGGGCGCAATGGACATGGCGAATCCGGATCGATTGGACTTGTGGTATCGTCCAGACACCCGGGGTCCAGTGCGGGGAGGGTAATTTTAATTTCCGGCTGGTTTTTGTTGAATCAATTACGATGGGTCTTAGGATGAGAGAGTGGGCGTAACTCGTAGAAGATGGTTAGACTGCTTGTCTCTTCTTTTGTTATACGGAGGTGGGGACTCAAATGACTCGAGCTAAAGTGCCCGGAGGCGATTCAAGTGGGTTGACCGCACTTGAACTATTTTATTTTGCCGAAGGGGAATCATGATGCTGGAAACATCAATTGGTGCAGGGCCTTGTGGCGCAGTTGTGTGGCTGAGCGTAGGTTTTGACTACAGTGTCGCTCGCGGTCGCGTGTGATCAGCCCAGATCCCTTCCTGATAATTTTCGCAACTTCTTATTTGTCGGTGCCGTGCTCAGAAGTACGAGAATATCTGCCTTTTGTCTTTTGCTCTAGGCCGTATCTTCATCCCTCGATGAGAAATATCATGCGGTCAATCCACATAAACTTACTTTGTCTCCACCGGCAGCACTTTCTTGTGCATTTGCCTGCTCAGACCAAGTAATATTTAACATTTAGAATTTCTATTGTCCCTCGACACAACCCTTCTTCTCTACTCGAAGTGAAGACAATTGTCTTATTGTCACACCTTATTGTTCCGACAAATTAGACGCTCTTGGACATTGCCTTTTTGATCGATGATGAGGTCACCCACTGCGTGCCTGTCCTGCCCGCGGGCACTCTGAGGGCGACGGCCTAGTAGGAAGACCAGATAGGGGAAAGAGACGAAGGTGGTCCTTGCGGGTATAAAAGGGGGGTGGGGAAGGAGGGAGGTTCTCCAGTCGCACTCACTCGCAACTACCAAACCAATCAGCTCAAATGGATTCCTTCTCCAACGTCTCCCTCCCCACTTCCATCCCCGCCAACGAGGAGACTGGTGGAGGCGGCAACAACGCCTACTGCGTCGTCGCTTGAGTGCTCCTTTAGCACTCGCGACAGCAACACTTGTTCATCATTAATGTACGCCCCCTTGTTTTGTTTTCTTACAACTCAGTTTGACTGACGGACCCTTCGACGAGCAGATCACCATCTCCCTTTTCATCGCCATCTTCATCAAGCTAGCACTAGCGACAGAGAAGGGATGGGCACCGACTTTGGGTGCTTTTGATCTATTATTATTACCATTCGACCTTCTATGCGACGTAGTTTTTTCTGGAGGAGAAATTTATCATTCGAGAAAGATATTTTTTGCATGATAAGGATTGTCTTCTGCTCTTGAAACACCTTTGCAGGATCGCTAGGCTTGGATCTGTTTAGAGCCCGCGCCGGGCTGCCGAACAGTTCACACACTGCTGATGGGATCCAGTACTGTCATCTTTCTCTTCCCAACCACCATGACCGTCTCAACACTGGACGATATCAACGCCTCCTTTGCGGAGAGGATACCTCGTCTACCTTTAGTTATTGTTCTTCAATTTCCAATGACCTTGGTGTTGGCTCTTCTAATGGCATGGTGAAAGCCAGCTCGTTGCGATCAGAACTGCTCGACAGACTCGCGGAACAAGTCAGCACGAACACAAAGCAGCCTAGTTCTGAATAGATCGGTGGGCACAGGTTCTAATATCTAGCGGCCGTAAAGCGAAACTGGCCAGCCTCCCCGCTGCTCTGTTTCCGACCAGGACATCCTTTTCGCCCGCCGTCGTGCTCTGTGCCAGTTTCTTCGCTCAAATGGCTTTCTTCTCATCCGACGTTGCTTTCGCATCCTTTCTGTTATGCCTGTGGGAATCGTTGGTCGCTATCTTCACCTGGATTCGTGTTCATGTGGAAGTTTTTGTTCGGGCCTGCCCTCGTTATTTTTATGTCCACGATTTGGAATCTGGGTTGGTGGATGAGAAGCGCGGGTTTTATGAAGGTATGTCAATCATGCACGATTTTTCACTTGGAAATGTGACATATATCCTGTTAGAGCTTCCACAATTTCCGAATACCCCTGATCGCCTGAGAGGTGGTGCCTACGAGAAGCGCCACCACACCATTCGTAGGTCCCAGTTGTATTTCTCCTGGCGCCATGTTTTCAACCTCGAACCACAGACTTTGTACGGGCGTATACGCCCCAAACGGACCCTAATCTCACCCCTGTTTCGACCCAGCCCGAGTGCAACGAATGCTTCGTCGATCTAGCTGCTGTCAAAACCGAGCATCGCTGGAAGCTTCTATTGAAAGGGCAACGCCATAGTGAGACTGACCTTTCTAATATCTTCACCCTGTAGACAAGCCGTTCCTTTGTTTTCTCTAGTCCCGCGTCCTTCACATCAGATCAAGTCAAAGACACATCCGACCGGAAATCAACTCGGCACGTTGGCGCATCCACCTGAAGCCCGGGGTGAAGACTTCAGGAAGTGGATCCTCGTCACGCAAACACTTTTCCCGACGCGGGCTTCACAGTCACGAAGCTCCAGGCTTATGAGAGGGTTTCGCCGCATGAGAGCCTCGTCTCATCTCCTGCTCTTTTCGAACAGCGTCTATGTCTCTCATCGTCCGCCACCGGCCTCTTCCTACACCCGTCAGGACGCTTCTGTCAGCCGCAGCTCACCGTTCCCATAGGTCTCTGATGATTCTAACCATTTTCCTTTTGCTACCCATATCATTGCTACTCTCACCTTGTCTTTATCGTCTTCCTCCTCCACATGTGCTGCCTTCAACGGGACGAATTTCATCATTGGCCTGCCATCTACTTGGCCGTCCGCGTCTGGCCCAACTATCGTCCCCCTTATTTTCCTTCGAGACCCCCAAAGACCCCATGAGCTCTTCATCTCATTGCAATCCATCACCATGTCTCGCCCTCGGCATTTCATAACGTTCAATCACGCCTGTAATAATAGATGGACGACTCAATTATTCTTTCGAATTCACGAATGCGCCTAGAAATATCTCTCAAAAGTGTTGTCAAGCTTGGATCATGCGAAGCTCTTGAATTCCACTTTAGAGATTGCACCGCACATGATAGACTTGACTTCTTCCAATACTGGCGAAGTTTATCCTGGGAGAAGAACTCTCTTTCGTGCCATCACCTGTCTGTTTATGTCGTTGATGTCCCAGTTCCGGCTTCCCTTCCTCTTGCTTATGGTGAATCTATCGCTGTCTCGTACAGTGGAAGTACCCCTCGGGTAAATGTCTCCACTCTGCTTGTTCCGAGCTGTCTGGTGCAATGCACGCGGTGCTACTCGCTCCTCCGAAGCTGTGCCGCTCCGTGCTTAAATGTCTCGTGCCAAGCTTACGGTGAGTCTGGTGAGAGCAGCGGGTACTGTTCCTCTTGCCTTTCCGTAAGATGCTAACCGGACCGCCGGGAAGAGGTGGTTGGAGGAAGACCCTATGGCGCCCTGCACTGCACCCGCTTGAAATTAAAAGATTTTCGTAACTCATATAAAAGACTCACTCCGGCACGAGCAATCGCAAGCAAGAGCTCTAACAAAATGAAGAATTTCGCAGTGCTTTCTCTGGTTATTTCGACCGTTTTCTTTGGGTCAACTTCTGGTCATGCCATCGTCACGACCCCTACTCCCCGGAAGGTATGGTATAATCTACCGCTGTGTGACTGAGCCTCCCTGACATATTGGGCCTATACAGCTAGGGCCTGCTGCTTCTGCTGCCTGCGGAGCTGCTGTGTATAAGGTGCTGAACTCTGGTGCGTTTCCAGCATCAACTTTGCTCTTGGATCGGTTAACTCATGTCTGTCATTCTCGTTAGACAAAACTGGACCGGTATGCCACTTCGTTGCGGCTCCGTACCACTGTACTCGGTTACGAACCTTGAACATTCAGATAGAATTCGCTGCTGCGAAGATCGACTCTGACTACAACGCCGCTGAATGCCGCCTCTATTGCTGTCGCGGGCACCAGGCATGTCCATGCACGCTGTCGATTTTACTAGCTCAATTCGACCTTCTTGGTTTCATAGTTCGAAGATAACACGTCGAACGTCAAGACCTTTACTCCGGGACAGAGTATCCACTTCCTCGTCGACATCGTCGCGCATCACACCGGCCGTGCTGTGAGTACTGATTTTTCTTATCACAGAGTGCTCCTAAGCCCAAATGCCCTGTTCTGTTTAGAACGTTTCAGTCGTAAGCTGTCTCTCTAGGAGGTCTATGAGGAAATTTTACCAACCTCCCCGTCTTTAGGTCGACCTGAAAACCCAGAAGACGATCGGCACTCCCCTTTTCAATTGGCCCGTTTATGCTGACAACAACCTCGGTCCTGCTGACTGGGTGAAGAACGAGAGTGGGTCGCTTGTCCATCACAGTAATGAAATCGCGTCGACTCATTGTGTACCTAGCTGACTTTACGGTCGTCTTGCCGGACCTTGGAACCCATTGCCAGCAGGCAGGTACCTGCGCTATCCAGTGGTGGTGGTACGCGACGAGCAACAAGCAGACGTATCAGAGCTGCGTTGATTTTGTCACTCCTTGATCGAAGGACCATAGTAGAGCGCGATGTAGTACCTGCGGTCGTTTACGCAATTTCAGCTGGATCCGGAGTGCTCCTCAGACCTTCGGAATCTCATTTAAGAAGCCAAACTGTTCCATTCAGAGTTGTTTAGGCCTATGAAATTGAAATTATTCATAGGAGCCACGAGTTGTTACAGTCACTGCCCCAGTGCCCACGGAGGAACGTCACGGAGGAATGGTATTGTGTACTGGCAAGACGACCCTTCTAGACGCCTCACGATCGTTGAGGGCGTCAATGAAAGGATTGCTGACACATTGCATATTACGGAGGATTGCTTATGGCGGAGGACGGAAAATAACAGAAATTGTAGCCATCCCTCACGAGCAGCCTAAATGTTACATCTATTCATCACCAAATTTTATTTGACTACGTTGTGAAGGATGAATCTTCCTCTACTTTGCCTGATCTCTGCTGGATGCCTTTGGAACTCCCTAATATGGGGTAGAATGCTATTTTAGGAATTCCGGGCCGGGCCGCTACATCCTCGAACGTTCGTTTGATGTTCGTGAAATAATAGTTTATCGACAAAAGAGCGATCATGCATCTAGACAATGTATTTTCGATTGTCGGGAGGCTCGGAAATCCAGACTGACCCTACAAAAAATCATGACTACTTAGGCAAGCTGCGGACCAGCCGTTTCATAGTGGTTGCTGATAATTTCTCCCGCAGCACCAGAGGCCACCAATTTATAGAAATAAGAATAAATTGTGTATACATATAATTAATTCGTGGTTACATTGGTCAGCCCTGATGTAGAAATATGTAGGGAGATGGCCAGTAGTAAATACACAATCCAAGAAGTCGTCGGAAGGATGTCAAATCAAGTGTCCCACTCCGTTGTTATATGTGTATTGCGTCGCACCCTTAGAAGGCTCGCCGTCGATCCCCATGGGTTTTCTCCAGGATTGACCGTGTCGCTAAAGGTTATGTAGAGAGTGTGATACCCCCCTTCGTCGGGATGGGGTTCGCCCACACTGCTGGCGCATTCAGAGGTGCTCTCCGAATATGTCGGAGCTGGCCCAAGGTCTCCAGCAGTCGTGTCGATGTCACCCATTTCGTAAACCTGAACTTCATCCGCTATTATATCTGGGGTATCAGCTTCTGACGATTCACCTTTGGTTGTAGGTTCTGCTGTATTTGATTGAGAGCCGTTCTCGTCACCCGAGCGTGGTGCCGTGTCCGGGTTGGCGGAATCCGCCTTCTTCTTGATTCTGAATATCTTGAGCAAGAAAGGTGTTTTTCTGGAAGGAGAACTTTCTGAGGAATCGGAGGGTCTTGAGAAAACGGCGGCAAAAATATGTCCAAGCCCGTGCGACTCGGGACTTCTGGAGCTCAAGGCTTCCAGCTCCTTCGCGAGCAGACGGAACTCTTCCCATCCCACTGAAGCGGTTGATCAGTTTATTATGTTTATGATAGAATGAGCGAAGTTGTGATAGCTCTTACAAATGGTATCATGATTGGTGTCCTCGTCCTCAGAACCAGGAGGGAAGCACACCAAGCATCGACCGTGTTCATCCTTCGCATCGGCAGGATGTTTCTGCTTTGTGCACTGTACCGCGATACCGTGGCCAAAGGACGATAGCTCCTGAGAAAAAAAATGAGAAATATAACGACAATATGATGGAAGCTTGCCCTGACCTCCCCAAGTTGTACCGTTCTACGTGCATGAGATGCAAATAGGTCGGCCATCCTCTTCTTCTCGAGCCAAGTTGCCGACCTTTCTTGCAACTTCCCTTCGAGGCTCTTCCTGTGCGCCACAGCTCTAACGACAAGTCCAGTAAGTCAAATGTCTGGCTGACGAGCGGAGCCCATCATTCAAGTTACCGCTTCATGGCTTGAAGAAACTCGCCGAGCTCCTGGTTGGCGATGGACAGCTTTGCATTATTCACCTCACGGAGGGTCGGAAGAAGTCTAGGACTCCACTTTGCAATTCGAGAGCCCGGATCCTTTTTGGTAATCCAGACATAGAAAGCTGCTGCTGGTGGAAACATCGCGAGAGGAACGGCAGCTATAGTGGCAATTTGGGACGCTGGCTCCATGGTTCAACGGTCGCTGATACTCGAATCGGGTTGGGTGATGGATTGAGGATAGAGATAGAAGTGAAAGATGTTGCTGGTATTTGACCGCTGCCAGAATCATCTCGACTGCTTTATACGTAGCTGGGCCTACTCTTGTACGGCATCTCGTTGCGTACGGTTCAAACGCGTGAGGCGGAGGCATCTCTGCTAGACGTAATGTGGGCGCAGAATTCCCTGGAAACGATAAGCATATCAAGGTGAACAAGAACGTTATTGTTCTCGTTCCACACAGCTTTCGTATTGCCGAGGGTGCAAAGTATCCCTGACGTCGAGACGTGAGATTGCATTGCCCACAAGTAACATAACACTCGCCAAAACAAGTGCAAACAGCCATGGTTGATTCTCTGGCATCTACGTTCACCACTGTACCATCGCTTCGTCTCTTCTCCATTCATGACCAGCTCCAAGGACTACTCCAAACTACCTGTGGAAGAAGGTGGGCTCTCACCGGGAGAAAAATTCTGGCGAAAACACTACGAATGGCTCCAAAGCAAGGGCTACCAACTCCGCCCTCGCTTTTCTCCTGATTGGGTTCCTTCCTGGGTGTCGACGAAGAAGTATTATATGTTCTGCGAGGACGGTCCTGCATTGATGGTGAGATATCTCTTAGGTAGTTTAAGTGATTCTAATATCAATCCGTTTCAAAGCCCGGCCAGGTCGTCGACGCTATCTACACCCGAGACGGTTCTTCTGTTGCCCTGAAAAGAACAGATAAATCATACCATCCCTATGAGGAAGAAATCCTCCGATATCTGTCTTCTGAGCCACTCTCTTCTGATCCGCGCAACCACTGCGTCCCTCTATTGGATGTGCTATACCCTCCCGAGGATTCGAGAAACATTATCCTAGTTATGCCAATGCTGCGGCGCTTCGATTCCCCTCCCTTTGATACCTTTGGCGAAGCCCTGGAATGTTTTCGACAGCTATTTGAGGTAACCTTCCTCCCCTCTCAAGCAGTCATGATTTGACATGAACCAGGGCCTACAATTTATGCACGAACACCATGTAGCTCACCGGTGAGTGAATCGCTTTCAACCACTTCCTGTCTCTGATCGCCGACGACAGTGATATAAATGGGAATAATTTCATGCTGCATGGTGTTCATCTCTTCCCCGAAAGGTATCACTTCGTACATGATGTCCTCAAACCTGACCTGAGCGGGCGAGCTCCTCATCTTACAAGAAGTGAACGGCCTACGAAGTACTATATCACGGATTTTGGGATATCGAGTCGGTATGAGTCCGACACTCGGACATCTGCTCTAGAACCTGTCATCATTGGGGGTGATAAATCCGTGCCAGAATTCAAGGACATCACAATTCCTCAGAATCCTTTCCGTACCGACGTCTACTATGCTGGCAATGTCATACGACAACATTTCATCGAGGTAGGTCGGATTCTTCCTTGTTTTATAAATGCTCATTACTTTCGTCAGGGTCACCCGAAACTTACTTGGATACGGGGATACTACGGATTCGACTTCCTGAAACCTCTGATCAACGATATGGTACAAGAAGACCCTACGAAACGTCCTACTATGGACGAGGTTGTGAAACGTTTTGACACCATTGTGAAAGGACTCAGTGGATGGAAACTTCGTTCGCGTGTTGTGCCACGTCGCGGAAATGTTATCACCGATGTTGGCCGGAGCATCGCCCATTGGCGAAGGAAGGTACAATTTATAATTAAAGGGACCCCAGCGTTGCCTCGACCTTCATAGCACTAGTAGTTGTTCTCACATTTTTGTCCTCATAAACACGATTAGATGACGCCGACCAATCGAACCCATCGTTCCGCAATGTAACAACGCTCTTTGCGTGGCAACGTTCAAGCGCCGCACAGATGACAGACGACGCCACCAACGTGAAGGGGACAAAAGATAAATAACCTTTGTGTAGCAGATGAACAGCAGTGCGAGCCCACAGCTACGTTGCCAACGGATTAGTACGGAAATCCACAAAAAGGTCACAAAGCTGTGGGTCCCTTCATCAGAGGCGATATCAAGGTATTACGTTAAATATGAGGGGAGAACAAAGGTGTACGTTTGTCAAGTCCAAGCAGTGGGCTCCGCGAGTTGGTTTCCATCCGTGTGGGGAAAAGCGATCGATCCACGGGTGACGCAAATCAGTAGGTGTAACCAGAAGCTTCAAGACATCGCCTTTGACTGTTACGAAAAGAGAAGGCCTTCAGTCGTGGGTGAATTTAGGATGTCAAGTCCGGACCCGGGAATCTAGTGGTCTCCTCGAGACGGTACCCGACTGTCCGGCGGTCTTGTTCACACTCCCGAGGGGTTTCCTTCGTGTTAAGGCTCTTTTTCTCAAACGCTATGGTCCGCTTGTCTTATGTGGTTACGATTCAAATTGACGACTGACCGTACGTTAAGACCCAGTGACCTGGGGAGACAGTCCAAGTTGGCTTTGCTGCAGGAACCGAGATAGCACGTTCTGGATGAAAGGAAGTTCTCCGCTATGATTTATTTATAAAATTTGCCGTCATGTAGGGTGCGATTTCCTAACACTGGCGCCTAGCACTCATGGGAGTGCCGAAGAGAGAGGCGCACGCCGAATTTGGTAATTTTTGTGTTCGGTGATCGCTAACTCGGACTGGTTAGTGGCACATGCAAAAGGATCTCCGTACTCAGGCATCTCCTTCAGTGTTCACCATCCGTGGTGGACAATCTCCATCCCAATAAGCCCCTACATGGAGTTCTGTGTACCCCAGAATGGAAGAGATGTCCCGGAGAGGTCTGCCCCAGTGGGTGAAGAAGGTCTGTAATACTATCAGACGGTAGGCTGTCGAGCTCGGCACAAGCTTCGGTTCGACGTTACCCACGTCGAGAGTTACATAGCAGACTTCCTCTTCTTCTTCGTACTCTTCGTCAGGACTGAAAGCTTCTACGTGCTTGTAGCCTGGGCAGAGCGATTGAGGAGCGTTCATGTTGTGGTGGGCGAGACCAAAAGACGCGTCTCCCAATTTGGGTTGCTTTAATCTGTTAGCCTCATTCCGGGCCGACACTCCGTTGACCATCCTTGGTCTCTGCGAACCACACAGAACCACATCCACAATGCTACAGCACAGATAACCTACCTCCATGGTTTTCCGACCCACACTCGCGAGGCTCGCACCCCAAAAGCTCGACAAATGGCTCTTGCGCCAGTATCGTGACCCCGAGGTGCGGAAACACCTAGGCCTCAAGACGGCGTACCGTGGGGCGTACACACTCTTGCAACTGAACCAAAACTATGAGAGGTTTCTGAACAAGAAACATATCACCTTTCTGCGGTCATTGACCTGGGAGCGCATCCTGGGACTTGGACCAGGTTGTGGCGGGCAAGCTCGGATGGTGCCCTGAGCCGCCGAAGGCGCCATATCTAGAGAAATCGGGCGAGAAGGCGCGGATGGGAAGGAGGGGCAGAAGGAGGAGGCGGTGTCCTGGAGCGCGCGTCAGTTCCAACACAGTTTCCTTCGTTGCAAGTGGTTGGAGAGAAGCAGAATACGCATACATCGGTGCTGCTGTCTTCGACCGCCTCTACTCAACCTATGGCTACAGAGGCACAGGAAGAAGCTCTCACTCTCGATACGTCTGCTGTGGCGGAAAGGAAAGACAACCCACACTTGCCACCACCTCTTTTTTTCAAGCCGGATATCATCCACGCAGCAACAATGGAACCAGCATCCTCCGTAGCAGCTGGATCATCCAAACTCGGCATGGAATCCAACGACTTTTCTACTCCCAAACCCCTAGGGAAAGGCCACGGCGCCGTCATTGCGGTTGACACCAAAAAGATCCGGTCCATCCACAGTGTGCAGACCGTCCGAGCGGACTGGACGCTGCCAGAGACGAGCACGCTCGTCGAAGGACTGCTTGCTGGCGTGAACAAGCAGAGCAAGGCAGACTTCATACTTTTGGACTGTACGGTGCAGACGTATGACGAGTTCTCGCACCTCCATACTAATATGCACGCTTATAAACCTTTTATATTCAGATAGAATTCGCTGCTGCAAAGATCGCCTCCGACTACAACGCCGCTGCATGCCACCTCTATTGCTGTCGAGGGCACCAGGCGCGTCCATGCACGCTGTCGATTTTATTAGCTCAATCTGACCCTCTTGGTTTCATAGTTCGAAGATAACACGTTGAACGTCAAGACCTTTACTCCGGGACAGAGTATCCACTTCCTCGTCGATATAGTTGTGCGTCACACTGGCCGAGCTGTGAGTATTCATTTCCATAACAATCGGAGCTCTGACACCTTTTTCTGTTCAGAACGTCTCAGTCGTAAGTATTTCCCACCGGATCTATAAGCACTTGATTCCACTTGAAGCACTACTAATCTCTTTTTACTCCATGAAGGTCGATCTCAAAACTCAGAAGATGATTGGCACTCCTCTCTTCAACTGGCCCGTCTACGCTGACAACAACCTCGGGCCTGCTGATTGGGTGAAGAACGAGAGTAAGTTGCTTGATGCCACACCACTTTCGCTCCATGATCCCTGCTGTAACGGAACCCCACTGACGTGTTTTTTCAAGCGGACTTCACGGTCGTCCTGCCAGACCTTGGCGCACCTTGCCAGCAGGCAGGCGCGTGTGCTATCCAGTGGTAGTGGTACGCGACGAGCAACAAACAGACGTATCAGAGCTGCGTCGATTTTGGCACCCCTTGATTGAGAGGACGTCGAAGTGGCATAGGGACCGGGTCGACCTGTATGTTTTTCATTTAAATCCAGTATTGAAGTACTACTGTACGATGAACTTACAGGTGGAGCGTATCCTAAGTCGTTTATATAACTGAATAATGAAAGATTACTATTCTTGTGGAATCAGGTGTTTATGTGTCCGCCAAATTAAATAAGCGCCCAAAGTTGTCCATGGCCATGGTCCCGACGACGAGATGATGAATCAATATATGAGTACAGAGAAATAAATAGGATTCATATGTCGTATAAATATGTGGAAAGTTTAAGAAGAGACAAAGAAATACTCTCAAACAACCCAGGAGAGCTATGGCGCGATAAAGGCTTGGAAAACAGCTTCAAGAGCGCTGGAGACAGGCTTGGATGGGTCAACTTGGACATCATCAAGCAGGCTAAAGAGGCATTTATGTTACTAGAAAGGCTAAAAGGCGAGGAATATTCAGTGAACGCACCTATTGGTATGGTTGCCCGAGGCAGATAGCCTGCTCCAGGTGCCATTTGGTGGATAGGGATGGTCAGAAGGCCCTTCGAGGCTCAAAAGACTCGAAATGTCATCGGAGTCGCGAGGGGATATTTCTATCTCAAGGATCGTATCTGGCAAGTGCGTTTGTCCAGACTGCTGGCCTGAATGATTGGCTGGCGGATAGTCATGTCCATCGGAAGTGGCCTCCGAGAGGACCGTTGCAGCATCTGATTTCTGCAACCTTTCGAGGCGTTGCAAACCAAATATAAATTTCTGCCATTGTTCTTCATGCATTTGATTACGTTTCTCAATCTGCTAGAAACAAAGAAACCTACCAGCTGTGCTAATAACCCGGTCACGGTCTTCTGGGAAGCATATCTCGCATCGTCCTGCGTCGTCTGTAGGAGCGGCACGATGGTTCAACTTGCATCCTCCCTTCTGTAATATGGCAAGGTGGGATATCGTCTGTCAATCAATTGGCTCAGACGACCTTCATGAAGGGGTACACCAAACCTACATACCATTCCCTCACTATGCGCCTCTGAAGCGCTTCTAGCAAATCGCGCTCGCATTTTCCATCCGCGCCCGTACCAAGTTGCCGAACCGTTCACGAGCATCTTCTGGAGGGCCAGCCTCTCTGCGTGGTATCTGACGCGGTGTTAGGGGAATGAGTCGACTGCAAAAACACACGAGCATACGTTGTAACAGCCATTAAATACTTCTTATGGCAAGCAGTGGGAATGAAGTCGTGATTTTCATCCACGAGTTTGAAAACGTCGGTCAGCTTGGGCTCCCAGTGCTCGCGAGTTTGTTTTGGCGAAGGGAATATGTGGATAAGTGCTACCACGGTGGGGGCTATCAGACCCATGACCGTCGCGATCTGAGCGCACGTCTCGAGGGAGCCCATCGCGATTCGAATTTCGGATGCGTTGGTGGGGTCAATAGTAAAGGTGAACGTACAGGAGGATGGTCGTGCATTATATATGCATAAAATCAATAGAACTTTCATGTCCTGTGTCAGACTGTGGGCGCTAGATTCCGTGCACATTGCTGCATCACAACTCGAGAGAGAGAGCGACTGGTGACGTTGTGGGTGATAGTAGTGTCAATAAAATACAAGGAGCTCATTGTCTTCGGCAGCTGGTCAGTACTTGTCAGTTTTCATGGCAACTCTCTGTTTTGTGGGTGAACTGTGGGCAGGGCAAGGGGGTTTATTGTACCAGAAAAGGACGATTTACGTATCAAGTGCCACATTTCGCACGAACAAAACAAGTTACTTATGACATTTGCACTCTCTCCCGAAACCCCACATCCCTCCACTCATGTTCTCCACTGACGACGAGGAATCTGAACTTTCTACCCTCCTGAAGAAGTACCTCCCTGAAGACTACGTTCCAGTCCCAGAAGGCGGTCTTACAAGCTCGGAAAAGTTCTGGTGCAAACATTACCAATATCTTCAGGACCACGGGTATCAACTCCGGCCTCGGTACGCTCCTGGTTGGGTTCATTCATGGAAAGATACAGACAAATTCTATCTTGATTGCGAAGATGGGGCCTGCCTGAGAGTAAGAGACTCTGTATCCCACTTCACACTTTCATGACCTGGTCAACCAGCGTAGTCACGTTATTGACGCGATCCATATCCCAACTGGATCTGCGGTCGCGATAAAACAGTTGAGCAAGGAAATTGGACCAGACGAAGAGGCCATTATGCGATACTTCTCGAGCGAACCACTCGCATCACACCCCCATAATCATTGCATCCCCCTCTTGGATGCATTCCCGGTACCTGATGATGATGCCGAACAGTTTCTCGTCGTTCCGTTACTTCATTCTTTCGATTCTCCAGTTTTCGATACATTTGGTGAAGCCGTAGAATGTATTCGTCAACTGTTCGAAGTGAGTATGATGTTGTTCAGACTCTTCCTTGTCTGACCCAAAGCCAATTCATAGGGGTTGCAATTCTTGCATAAACACCATGTAGCCCATCGGTACGCTGTTCTTGCCCACTTCTGCGAGAAGCTCTCGGATTGACAGCTTCGTAGAGATCTAAATGCCAATAACTTCATGATGGAGACGAACGGCATGTATCCGAAAGGATACCATCCCCAGGAGCCGCTATACGAACCGGACATGATTGGTTTTGCGAAGCCCTTTACAAGAACGCAATGTCCCCAGAAGTATTTCATCATCGACTACGGCCATGCCCGCCAATACGACCTGAACGATCCGAATCCCCGCGATACCAAGAAGTATGGAGGCGACATTTCTGTCCCCGAGTATGAAAACGATAGAGGGGGTACTCATGACCCATTTGCAACCGATGTGTACTATGTTGGCAACCTCGTTCGCACACATTTTATCGAGGTAAGTTTCATGATATTTCGCATTTCCCGTCTCAAGCGTTGTTTAGGGTCACCCCCTTCTACCCTCTGTTAGAGGATACGATGGCTTCGAGTTTCTGCTACCGCTCATCGACGACATGACACAAGCCGACCCTCGAAGACGACCGAGGATTGATGAGGCCGTTGAGCGCATGGACCAAATTATCGCAGGGCTCAGCGAGTGGAAACTCCGTTCGCGGACTTCCTCGCGCAGTATCAACATTTTCGAGACAGTCAGTCACATATTCTGGCACTGGGCGCGGAAAATTGTGTTTATCTTCAATGGAACCCCTGCTCTTCCACGGCCATCGCATTAACTGTAGCTGTATTCCAGCATGCTCTGTATGAACTATCTCGCGACGATATTTATTCGATCTGAAACAACGGTCGAAGAACACAGGCACACGGGATAACTTGAATGTAGCAGGAGGTTCGTAATTTCGCGGCTACGACGCCAATAGTGCATCCGGTGTGGGTAGCTGTGCCCGACAACAAAGAATCGACAGCATAGTATCAAATGATTGAACAAGGCTACTGGGATATCCCTGCAGGCCGTTTTCACGGCCCATGAATCTGGTGGTCTCCTCGAGACGAAGAAGCCACTGGAACACGAGTAAGTAACATGACAGAAGTCAATGGCATGGGTTTCTTAAATTTGATTAAGCTGTCGTGCACCATATGCGGCGCTATGTCCCGGTGCCGGCGCCTACATTCTTGCGGCTGCGAGAGGCGCTCACCGGATTTGGTAAATTTTGTGGTCAGTGATCACCGAGAACCGCTTCAAGTGTTTATGCCCACGTACAAAAGAATACTTCCTCCTCAACCCAATGGTTTTATCCCGAATGGACGGGATGCGGCTTCAAAGTTGTATAATACTAGAATTATTATGAGCAAGCTGATTTCCGCAGAGGCAGAGGCTGGAGCCACGATCGAGACTAGTTCACGCATATTTATACGGGTTAGGGGTGGCTGAGACCTTTCTGTTCATTGCACCATAGCCCACAACGACGCTTCATCCTTCGCAGTCATTTATAACTCACGATGAAGCTCTCTCAGTACATTGCCTACTTCACCGTTCCGCTTCCCCAGCCGCGCACGGTGACGGTCCTTGATTACCTCGGCTCGGAACTGCCCTGGTTGCACCCTCAAGACCAAACAGACTCGAGACCATTAGACGTCAATACATGGGCGGACTGGGTAAATACCAACGCCCAGCTTCTCATCGAAGATGTCAGAAAGTGGGAGGTCGTCCGCGTCGAATGGTGGAAAGCGCCCCAAGGCGTGCAGCACGAATATCTGGTCTTGCACCTCCGACACAGTGAGGAGTCTCACACTCGCCAACTCCGATTGGAGCGTCGCCCCCAGGAGAAAAGGGATTTGCGCAAACGGTTCGTTGTTGGGAGTTCGAACAGGGTAAGACTTGTCCAGTTCCTTATCTACAAGGTGATATTCATGCCTTTCTTTAGCACGTAACAACGTTCAAGCAACGCAGGTTCCTACGAACCGCTCTCCGACAGGAGGCCGACGCGCTGACTCGACGCCAGGCTCGTGAAGCGACACAGGGCATCTTCAATGCAGCCTTTACCGTCAGAGATTGGGATACCGTCACTGAAACACTGAGCGAGACGGGCCAGCTGGTCGGCGACGAGCACCAGCAGCCTGCGCGCCTTGTCGCGGCCTACTCCAACTTCTGTCAACGCCTCACGCTCCCCGAGGCCGCACAATGCGCTGCTCTGACGTCGAGGACTCGGAGCGGTCTTAATGACGCTGCTCTCCTTGGCCGGTGCTATTGGTACTGCAGAACCATCGCAGGCATCATCGTTGCCAACTATCAGCCTGACGTGGAGGTCCAGGGGGAGGCGTTCAACGACAGGGGTAAATTCGTCTGGGCCAACGCAGAACGGAGGACACTCACCTTGAACACGGACGACGCCGATAAAATCGCACTCTTAGCACGCCGCCTGTGTAAAGGGGCCGAGAGGGATGCTTTGAATGTACGTGTACCCGTTCGTGATCTGCCGCCATACAACCTCACACGAACCCCCTAGCTCAAGAGGAAGCAAGAGTGGGAAAAGAAATCACAGAAGGAATTTATTGAGGACGTGTTGGCTCGGGCGAGAAACAAGAGCGAGGTGTACAGAGAGGAGCAGCGCCAGGAGAATGAGGCGAACAGAGAAGTGCAGTGCAGGGAGTGCAAGACAGACAGAAAAGAGAGTGGGGCAGATAGAAAGGGTGGGAACGCAGACAGAGAGGAACGCCGCCAGGAGCGTAAGGTGGAAAGAGAAGAACAGCGCCAGGGAGGCGAGGTGTACTGGGAAGAACGGCGTCGAGAGCGAGAGGCATACTGGGAGGAACGGCGCCAAGAACAAGAGGCATACTGGGAGGAAAGGCGTCGAGAACAAGAGGCATACTGGGAGGAAAGGCGTCGAGAACAAGAGGCATACTGGGAGGAACGGCGTCGAGAGCGAGAGGCTTATTGGAATGAATGGCATCAAGAGCAAGATGCTTACTGGGAAGAACGGAAAAAGAGAGATGATAAACCTGTGACTGCCCTCGACGGTTCGTCTAAGCCTCAAGCGCTCTGGCCGCACCCTCTACGGTTCGTGGCTAGGCGGAGTAAGGTAAGCCCGTGAATTTTTGTTTGTTTTTTGTGTACGCGGGATGGAGTGGCGATCTGAGGTCTCAGCAGCACCTTTTTGCCCTTTTAGTATGGATCTCTCGCCTCGTCATCTTCGATGGTAACATTGTATGCCATGTTGCCGGAAGACGATATATTGCCTCCTATTAGTGTGACCGTAGTGAGCTACCAGTCACTGTTGAGGATCATGCATTGAGGACTCACCGACACTGTTGTCAAGCAGGGTGGCAGTGAGGGAGACGCCATACAGTGCAGCACAGCGCATGGATGCGCTCTGCAAAGGCATCAGTGGAAAAGTTCGTCGAGCATTACTGGAGAAGGCAGCGTTGGTCGCTGGTCCAAAGGCAACAGTAAAGCCAATCTGGCCTTACGTCGATCTGACGGAGCAGAAGCACTACCCTGCCGAACCAGCCACTGGGATCAAGCGAAGGCGCCCGACAAATATGCCAGTCCGTCGTGGTATATTGTTCAACATTGTGTCGAATGGAAGGAACCGATCGGCACAGCGACGAAAGCTTCAAGGTTCCTGCGCGACACAAGTAGCCTTCACGCGAGCTGAACGCTGTGATCGCGGTTGTACTTAGAGACGTGACGAAGTATCCGTCCAGAGTCCGGCGCGCGAACTTCTCGAGTAAGGGGTGGCAAACTTCAAACTGGAGACAAGACATTATACCGATGAGCAGTCAATAAGAGGGAGAGACACTACAGCACCCCCACCTTCTTTCCCCAACGCTATCCGCGCCTCAAATTAAACGAGCAAACTCAAACACGCTCCGCAGATCCAAGGCTGATTGAAAGCATGTGACGTTCCCAGACGATTTGCAGCCATGCGACAGGATACGTCAGCCTTGCGCGCGATGCTCTGGGGTCGCGAGGAGCTGCTGATTTGCGTCGTCGACGACGAGAGGAGGAAATCGTTGAGGGTCTGCACCCGGAGGGGGCTATGGAGAAGGTCGACTGCGACGATCTTGCCACGCCGGTGAAGAGGGAAGAGGAAGCGAAGCCGTCGATGTTGAGAGGGTCGTAGTGGTGAGAGGTGGTTCGGGGGTTTGGGTCGTTTCTTTTCTTCCACCGTTTCTTTGGAGCTATGTCCAGTTCTCATCGCCATCAGCATCAACAGACCCTCCGAAGTAGCCCTTCAGAGATCTGTCCTCTTCCTGCGTCTCGTTCCGCCCCGACCCACCAAGTACGCAACCTCAGGTGGGTAGGCGTCCGCCCAAACTTGTTTGCCGAGCTTGGCTCCATCCGCCCCGGGCCGACCGAGGTCACGACGGAGTGCACGTCCGGGGTCGAGGAACTGTCCCCACCGGTCGTTGATCTCCAGGAGCTTGAACGCGAGCGCGCACGAAAGGCAAGCGGGTGGGAGCGCGTTTCTTGACGAACGGTCGCCGGTGCTGGCGCGCAGCCCAGGAGGCGGATGGATTTGGCTTGGGAGAGAAGGGGGAGAGTTGGCGAACATGCCATTGAGCAGGAGCGTCAGTCATCAGCTCGAGTGGAAGGCGGTCCGATGAGCCCTCATCGATTTCAAGCCCGCCTAAAACCCGACATTCTCGATAATCTCGCAGAATTTTCTCTCAACTTGACCATCGACAGACCATCGACGGGTATGCATCCAGGGTAGACGAGAACGCAGACTCTTACGAGATGAAACCGCACACTGTCGATTTTCGTTTGCCGTACCGATCGAACGTGCAAAAGCTTAAACTAAAAACAGTGTGTCATCGGTGAAGAATCACCGTCATGCTGCGTGTAGATGAGGCTCAAGTTGCGAATCTCACACCAGAGTGTCTTCCTTTCATGTTACTCGCTACCACTCCAGTTCATGCCAAATCTCTCCAGCTTCACCTCCAGAACCCATCTTCCTGTAAACAAACACTGCGACAACCAGAATCGCCTGGCGGGTNAGAAACGAGAGGCCATACCCCCCTGGGAGGGAACGGCCCAACGACAAGACTTTAGCGCCTGTAGCATTTCGGGAGGAACACGAAAAGATATCGATAGATAACGCGTCCTACGGCACCCAGACTCAAAATTGACCCCTGATTCAAGTTTGATGGCCCAAATGGACGAACCCTACGCTCAAGGGACATCCCCCATCGCCTCACTCCGCGCTATCTTGCATGACTACATCTTTTCCGTTGGGATATTTCGCGAGTTGTTGCAAAATTCGGATGATGCTGGGGCGTCGAAGCAGGTGTGTCTCAACCCAACTATTGCAGTCCAACGGAGTCTCAAAGGCTACTCAGATTTTTGTTCTGGATCGTCGTACGCACTCGAGTGAGAGGTTGTATCACCCGAAGCTCTCAGATGCTCAAGGACCTGCGCTCTTGGCGTTCAACAATGCTGTCTTCAAGCCGGATGATTGGGAGGCATTGAAGAATCAGCACGAGTCCTCCAAAGTCGATGATTCCTCGTGAGTCCATGTTCACGGTTCATTTTTGGGACTCACGACCAACATGTCGCAGAAAAATTGGGAAGTACGGCGTAGGATTTCGTTCAGTTTTTCATGTGCGTTCGTATTCTTCCGCCAGTCTGCCAGTGTTGACGAGCGATCGAAAATGTCTTTAGATCACAGATTGCCCCCAAGTCCTCTCAGGCCAGTTCTTGGCTATCTTCGACCCCCTGTGCGCCAACATGGAGCGACCAGGCGCAAAGATCAATGTCATGGACGTCTCTGCGAACTCCCATGGGCAGTTGACCGCCTTCGAGTGGTTTTGGGAACCAAATTGGACAGGAACCTGTTTCAAGGGGACCGTCGTCAGATGCCCACTGAGAAAGACTGCAAGCCGCATTAGCAATCAAGTCGTTTCTCCCGCTCAGATCCATAAGCTATTCAATGATTTCATTGAACGCGAACTCGATATTTCGTTGCTCTTCCTATCGCACATCAAGGAGATTGAAATCTACGATGTCGATTCTTCCGGCAAAGCCACTTGTCTAGCCAAACTATCCATGGCGAGATCAGAGGAAAATTTGATGCCCGGGACGTGTACACATGCTGCGACGACAACGACGATACACAAGGGCGTCACACACGAGAAGACGTGGCGCATATCCCGATCCACGTTTTCTCAAGCCGAAGCCGTCCAACAATTATCCGCAGCATCCTCTGGAAACACAGACGGCGTGTTGGACCGCGTTCTTACAGAGCACAAGTTACTTCCTGAAATCGGCATCGCTGCCGATGTTAGCACTCGACACCCCGACTCGGTATCGACACGGCTGTTTACCTACCTTCCGCTGCCCGTATTCACGAGATACCCGGTGCACATTCATGCCTTGTTCGCGATCAATCGCCAGCGGAACGAACTTCGCAATCCGCGCGAGATCGGGGTCAATCCTGGCACTACCGACCAGTAAGTCAGCTCGAGACCGTCCCCCATTTTCCTCCCAGCTGATTGGGCCCTGCAGTATCTTGATCGAGTGGAACAAGCTGCTGTTCAACCGATACATACCTGAGGCCTGGAAGATATTTATGGAAACCGTCATTCGCTGGGATAATGTGGCGAATGTGTTTGTGCTGTGGCCTCCCGCCCAAGCTGCGAGTGGGAACATTGGCCTATATGCGCCTTCATTCGCCAAGGACTTCCTCCGGTCCATAATCGACACGAAGGCCTCCGTTTGGCCCGTATTTCGGCAGAACCACGAGATGCCTCTTGTCTACAAGAGCTTGGACCTGCTGATAGCGGTGGAGCCTGGCACGTTGGATACAGTTCTTCGGTCATTAACTAAGATCGGATTGCAGCTGACATGCCCACCACGATACGTTTTCGATCTCATCAAAGCTCATGGTGGAAATGCTGTTTTAACTCCTGAAGTCGCCAATACCTATTTACGAGTACGTGATTATCCTTTTTTTTCCCTGACTGAATTAGCGCTGACAAGTTCTAGAAACATGTGGCTGTCCTCGCACAAACGTCCGAAAAGGAGCTCAACACGATCTTGGAGTACTTGCTCTCCACCAGAGAGGTCCTGAATCTAGTCGGACTTCCTCTTGTGCCCCTTGCCAATGGTATACGGGTTGCCCTTGAGCCAGCCGGTCCTCAAGTAAGCCAGGTCTACACCATCCTGACGCGCCAAGAATTCAACGCCTTCGGTTCATGCGATGGCGAAGCCATTCCCCTCGAAAAGATACCTATGGTTGCACAATCGACGTTCCTCACAGCACCAGGAAAGCTCAATGTCGAAGCACTCCAGGTTCCGCGCATCATCCACTACCTGACATTGTACCCTAACCGACTCAACCTTGATTTGTCGGTCGCGCGCACGGATTCTCGTGCGTCCAAGTGGCTTTCTACATTTTGGGTGTGGATGAACAAATACCCGGGCAAGAATGAGTTGTTTCCCCAGATACGCCACCTGTACTTGCTTCCCTCGAAGCATGGCCTAAGGAAGGCAGAAGCACCACTGTTCCAAGCAAGAAACGAGAGTCCACTTTTTGTTAATCCTCTTTCGTCCTTGGGAGTTCCTTTCCTGGATGAGGCCTTTGACATCAGCGCGTACAGCGTGCTCATGCATTACGGACTCCTGGCACGCATCATCGACATCCATGCCCTGCTCGATTCGATTCCTTTAAAACACAGCAATGCACTCCCGGCTGAGGAGTGCACCAAGGTCCTCAAACTGCTTGCCCAGTCGGCCAACTCATCATGTGATGCACGTGGCCAGTTTAGCGAAGCCCAGCGTCGAAAGTTGAAGCAGCTCCCTATATACCCGGTCCTTGGGCTATCAGCCCATCGCAGCGTCGCACCTGACATTGAAACCGTGTGGACAAGTATCCCAGAAGGCCGAGCAGTGAAGTCAATCTTCGACAAGCCACCCTTCGTCCCCATCATCGATGGCCTCGTCTTTGTAGGCCTGAACACTATCGCCCCCAGTCTCCTCAAGCATCTCGAGCCTGAAAAACCTGTGTCTTTCACCAACATCGAACTCCTCGAGTTGGCGATCAATGATTTCACCTCCCAATCGCCTCAACTTCAGGCCGCTGCATTGGCTTTCGTCGTCCAGAATAAGTCAAAAATACCTCCTTATTTCCTTGAAAACATCAAATGTACGGAGTTTGTACACGTCCTCGACGGTTCTCAGCGTCAGCCTGACGCGGTTGTTAACCCAGAGTCATCAATTGCGCCTCTATTCCGGGGACTTAACAATCGTCCTCGAATAGAGACCTCATCCGAGAAAGTTATTGTCCAATCCCTCGCTTCTTTGGGTCTGATGAAGGCCAAGTTGACTCTCGAGGTCGTCAAAGAGCGCATCGGATACATTTCAGCAAGCCATTCTTCAGCTCATGCATTGGCCCTATCACAAGCCCTTCTGTCTCTCATTGCCAAAACAAATTTGGATTTCTCGAAGTTGGCCTTGGACAGAGAGGAACGTTGGCTGCCGGCTGCCCATGGCGTCCATTCGCCCAAGGAATGCCATGATGCGTTCCTGCATTCTCGCTACCTCTTCGATCGTGTCCTCGCCCTCGTGGAAGGATACTCAATTCCAGCGTCGTTGAGGTCGGCACTTGGTTGGGACCAGCCTATCGAAACCGATGTCCTAATCCACCAACTCGACAGGGTGCTCGGCGAGCGCGGCGATATCTTTGATTGTGTCGTCGAGGTCATCAAAGAACTCAGCCTGCGCGACTGCGAGGAGCACACCGAGAGGTTGAAGGTGCTTACGAAAGACAGGAAGTGGGTGCCGACTACAAACCGTGGCAAGGAGCTTTCGGAAGCGATGTACGCTACTTTCATGGACCCGATCCCCGACTCAGGATTTAGTCATATCCTTGATATCAGCCCTAACGCTGAACTTCTTCTGCGAAAATTGGGGTGTCAGGATCGGTGGGTGAAGCATTTTTTTTCTTCTATGGAATCTATAATAACACGAATTTAGACCTTCGGTCACAGCCATCAACGCAAGATTGAGATCATACGAATCCAAGCAGGGCGAGCATCTGTCGCCGGTGGTGCTGAAAGTCGTCTGCAACCTGCTGCGGTCTCTGCCCAAGGAAATTCCAGATGAAGAACGATCCACGATTCTCATCCCTGATTCCAGGAGCTGCCTCCGCCCCCTTGACAGTGTCCTGTACAATGATATAGGAGAAAACACCAAGCTACTCCCTCCAGACGCAGACTCAATCGTTCATCCAGACATTGACGAATCACTCGCTCAGAGACTTGGCATAAAACGCCTTGGTCTGAAATACGCCGACCTTCACATACCTCTGGGTCGTAGGATGGGCGAGACTCCTGTCACTACAGTTCGTAAGAACCTCAAGCAGCACTACAATATTAAGCAGTTTCCCACCGAATTTCTGGCGAATGCTGCTGACGCCCACGCGACACAATTTACGCTCCTTGCGAACGATTGCTATCCTCGGTATCTCGAAGGTCAGCACGCGCTTTCGCAAAAAATGGCTTTGTTCTGTACTTGCCCTTCGCTCATTGTCTACAACAATGCAATGTTCTCCCCAAAGGACTTTGAGGGGATCTGTGAGACCAGCATAGGGGGCAAAGCTGGCCAGGTGGATACTATTGGCCGGTTCGGTCTTGGTGCCTTGACTATGTTTTACTTCACGGAGGTGAGTACTTATATGTTCTGCTCTACCCAATTCTGACAAATCTATCGCAAGATGGCCATCATAGTGTCAGGATCCCAGGTTCTTTTCATCAATCCATCGAAGGCGCATCTCCCAATATCCGAGCATGCCTTGCAACTGAGTCTGGGTTACGTTCGAAAGTAAGTGTGTTAGCGTTTCAGAGAGTTATCTATAACCTAGATGTGCTCTTAGGTTTTATCCCGCCCATTTTGCTTGTATAGATGGTTTATTTGGGTTCGACTTGAACTCCACTGATAGTTACAATGGCGCAAGTCCCCTCTTCTATCCATCTCTTTGATGCTACGAGGCTCACATTCTCACTCGATAGACTATTTTCATCCTTCCGCTTCGACGAATGGAGCATTGCGCAGGGGTTGTAGACTCGGTCATTTTCACAGACTTCTGGGATGTTGGTAGGATTGAGCGCGAGGTACACGACTATTTCCGCGACCTGGCGCCGAATTGTCTCTTCTTCACAAAGATCGAGGTCATCGATGCTCGATTGCGCCATGCAGGCGCCATAGAGGATGTCTCGTGGCAGTTTCACGCTACGCGCACTGAACAATCAAGAGAGGGAACGTACCGTCGAACTGATGTGAACATCAGAGGTCTATCAAGCAAAACCTCGTGGAAGGTCGTTAGGAGGTCTGTCGCCAGAGACCAGATACCCAGTGATGTGCTATCGATTCAAGACTCCAAGAGGATGCCAGTCGTACAAATGGCGATCCCATGCAATGCGCCTATTTCCAACACACCCTTCCAGTTCTTCGCCATTTTACCGCTTGGGATTACAACGTCTTTGCCGATGCATATTTCTGCGTCTTTCATCCTATCTCCTGATCGGAGGGGAATTCGACATGACGAGTATGGTAATCCCGAGTCCAGCTACAACATTTGGCTCCTCTCGCAAGTCATACCGGACCTATACCTCTTTGCATTGGAGCAAATTATCCGAATCCGAGATGTCAGGCCCCTATTCCCGGGCTTGGATAGAGGCAAGGAGGACACATTCTCTCGCTTGGTTGTAGATGGGTTTTATTCAACATTGAAGACATCTACTCGCTCTATCTTTTCTAGTGACTCGTCAGTCATTCTTACGCCACAAACCGCAGTGATCTCGGAACATGAGCCGCCCAGCGTCAAACGCGCCCTTTCCATCATCGGATCGTCGAACATTGTCACCTTGCCCGGCCCAATCCGCGAGCTCGCGATAAAGGCCGGACTCGCGCGGGTAGATCCTGCTTTCGTTAAAGAGGAGATTTCGGGTAAAGGAACTACTTGGATAACCAACGAACTCAGTGAAGATTTCAAGATTCTCGAAGATATCGTGGAATACCTTACGGACAAGGGTCAGTCGGCAGAGCGCGTCTTAGGGTTGCAACTTGTTCCTCTGGAAGATGGGACATTTGGTACGATTGAAGACAAGAATTGGCATTCGCGCTACTTTGTTTGGAAACCCAAAATAACAGGAATGCCACACAACTTCGAACCGCGACATTTCGTTCATCCCAAGTTCAAGGCTAAGGACCTCTTGAAATTGGATCTCAATATTGGCCCTCTTGACCCCGCAAGCATGAAGCGATTTTTCGAAGATCGTTTTTTCAGCTTGGACTTCGGGGACATGGGGGATATTGTTGGTCCCATTGAGGCAGATGAATGGGTCCATGCGTTCTGGACCTCGTGGGAGGAGTACGAACGACTTGGGCTGAAATATGCCGACATCTCGCAGTATGCTCTAGTGCCGACGATCCAGCACGGCCGTTGCGTTTCCCTTGAACAATGCAAAAATGGTGCCGTGTTAACTGTTGCCGGCACCGCCAGGGAGAAGATCGCAATGCGCGCCGTTCTGGACGTTCTTGGCGTGGATGTCGTCCGCCCAGACGATGATCCCACGCCGCCAGCCCTTCGTCCAATTCTTCAGTCGCCAGAGTTTCCCCCGCTGAAGTTCGAAACATTTTTGTTCAGGATCTCCTCTTTCCAGGATCTTATCGCGGACAAGTTCAGCCAGTTGGAATCAGGCTTAGTAGATTCATTTGCCACTTGGGCCCGAAGTGAGATTGGCCCAAACATCCCGGACCACCTTCTCCCAGTCGCACAACAGCTTCCCATCTGGCCATCGACTTTCTCTGGCAGTGGAACAGAACTCCGTCCTGCTTCTACTGTCCATTGCTTGCCAGACGCATTGAGCCGTGAGGTTGCCGCCGAGTTCTTGAACGTCCCTGTTTCTAGCTCGCCGAGTCTGAAACACCTGAAAGGGCTGAACATCTCCTTCTCCGAAATTCAAAACTATCTAGTGTTACCCGCCTCATTGAATGAAGAACAACTCACTTCCTACAAACGGTTCCTCGAGATTTGGCTCAACAATCTGCCCGACTCGAGTACAGATCCGATTGCAGTCCCAACACCGGACCTCACGATTAGGTATTCCAACGACCTCTACGCTCGTCATCAGCTCTTCCTAGCTGCGTTTGGTGACACTTCGCCCAACTTCGTCCATCCTGATTTCCGAGACCTTGAAGCGAAGCTATCTGGTCATGGACTTCAAAACGAGAACGACTTGGACTCGATGATGTTCCAGGACTGCGTGGCTTCGCGCGACTTGACCCAAGGTGAGGACCGAGTCGCTCGCGCCGTTGTTCTTTTCGACACATACTGCACCCAACTTCCGTTGCGCGTCCTGGCCGATGACCAGACCTCTTGGCGCCTGCTGGACGACCTCGCATTTGTCCCGAGGAGAATGGAGGACTCTCGCCGGCTCGAGCAGGGTGCTAATCAACCCGGCTTAGAAATTCCGGATACGGTTACAGATTTAGAGGAGATTGTATCACCGAACGAGCTTGTGAGACAAGAGTATGAAGCGATAGCCTGGAGCCAGAGGGCATCCTTCCTTGAGCAGCCGCATCAGAGGGTCCTAGTGGCACATCCCAGTTTGGGCAAACCTTCTTTCGGGGAAGTGGTGAGTACCTGCCTATTTGATTTTATTCTTGAAACAAGGACGAGGCTGACTGCTGTGATGCCAGCTGGCGCATCTTCGTTATCTTGCGTCCCTTCGCGACCTCTCCGGTGCGCAGAGGCGGATCCTGCTACATGACATCGAATCGACATATCGCTTCATGAACAACAACACCGACCCAGAGAACGCTGCAAGCATCGTTGAGAAACTTCGTGAAGAGAAGCTCTTCCTCAATGTCGACGACCCTGCCACGACGTCCAACTGGCAGTGGGACAACGCCGACTCTCTAGCGTTCGTCGATGTAGATGATGAACAGGGCTCGATCCGATCTGTCAGGGAGTTCCTGAAGCCATTCGAGAAAATCCTCCTTGCGTCGGGCGTGGTCAAGGTACAGCACCCGATGCCGATGCCGAGGAACGAGAGTGCGACGGACGAGAGCTCACGCAAGCTTAGGGGCATGTACGATGGATTCCAGGAGCTCAGACGGAAGAAGGTGCTTGTTGATGTTGTGTTTATCGGTTATGAGCGGGACGAGGACGAGGACGAGGACGAACCGTTGGTTGCACATCGGGTGTTCCTCGCAGTGTCAAGCGACTATTTTGCAGATACCTTCTCCTCTGGGTTCGAGGAATCGTTGGATGGATCGGCGGAGAGCCCTATCCCGCTGGATGTTTCCGAACATTCTCGCAAGTGTGTTCGCTTGGTGCTGGGTATGTCTGACTTTGTCTCTCTCAAACTGGTGGTTACTGATTTAGATTTTAGATTTCATTTACACCAACAAGTTTGTAGTCGACAACTTGACACTGGATCTGCTCCTCGACATCCTGAAGCTCTCGCATTACTGGCGCATCACAAACTTGTTCGAGGATGTGCAAAGGCAAATTGTCAATCGTAGGCTCATCAATCCTGATACTCTAGAACGAAGTATGTGTCCCTGATCGACATTTTCCCTCGCGAATTCGTTGCTGATTGTATTTCCTTTTTTCAGTTCGCGCTATGGCTGAGAGGCTAAACGCAGAGGGACTCCTCCAGAGGACGGAGGAGTACAGCACAACGAACGAGGTGTACATCCGGAAGTTGCAGGATCGTCGTGGGTCGTAGGACGTCGAGCGTCAAGCGATTTTTGCTCATATCTATCATATGTGATTTATAGTCGATTTTCTCTATCTCAATCGGTCGTTCTTCTTAGTACTTCTGCCAGGGGCTACAGCTTGTTGCATGACAGCTTGCTTTCAAACGGTGGTCAAGGATGTCGACGAATCAGAATTGAGGGCATATTTTACATTGTCCAAAAGAAAGCAATCATTGCGCCTGTGCTCCATACCCTCTGATACCCTCTGCGAATGACCAGTGGGTGTCGAGGGTCTTGGATTCAGAAATCCTGACACCTTCTTCAGTGATGATGGCTACTTGATACTAAAAGCACCCATGGAATGAGCAAGAAAGATAACACATCACAGAAAAAGGACGTGCCTTATTCAAACTCCTCGCGTCGCGATAGAACAGCACCTTCATGTTCGTCTCGATGATCTTGAGGGCCTGCTCCTCCGTCAACACGTTCTCGTACCCCTCAACCGCCTTCCTCAGCAGGGGTTGCGCGATATGTGCCCCATACCCCGTCGCGAGCGTCGATGCTGAGTACGTCGTGCCCAACAGGTCAACAAACGCCAAAAATCTGTACATTACCCTCATCAACCCATTAATACATTCAATTAAATCAATAACGTACTTCTTCCCGTCCTTTACACCCCCCACAAGCAGCGCGTTCCAGAGGGGGTTCATCTTGCTCCTGCGCGCATACATCACCTGTGCAAGGTATTCGTGGATCTCAGCGGGCCCGAGCGTGTGCCCGTCCTGCGCGGTGAACTCGTCGATCGTGAGCCCGTCGAGCAGTGTCTGGATGTGTTGGAAGTCGGACATGTCCCCGCCTGCACCGATGACGGTGTTGTCGCCCACAGGGAACAGACGTTGGACATCTTTGAAACGGGCGAGGGAGCCGTAGGACGCTGATTGGTGTATATGGAAGCTTTGAGCAAGGGTTGGATTGAATAAGAACAATTGGAGACAAACCGAGGGTGTCCGCTGCCATCATGATTCCGTCTTTGAACTTGATAGCGAGCACGCTCGTTCCTGTTACGATGGGCTGTCTGCGGGGTCGATAAAATCCTAATCAAGAACCAATTAAACCAGAAATCCTTAAGATCCACGCACTGAGTCCGCTGAACACCATCTACAAACGCATCTTTGGGCCCGTTCTGCGGTCGTTGGTGGATAGGGTACGTCCCATAGGCATCAAAGGCATCGTTTCTCTGCAAGCTAGCTTGTATCAGTTCGAGTCGCAAAATAAGCAGTAACTCACGGGCCTGCCCCAGTTTGTCGGAAAATGGTCCATGGTTAAGTAGAAGTACAAGAAAGAAGAGCTGTAGATGGAGACGCGCAAGCGGGACGCGTCAGAGATGCTGACGTAATTCACGACCAAAAGTCCGGCGCTCCGGACCGGGTGCACCATCACCCATCAGGAAATTGGCGCCAGAACCTTGTAAGGTCATTGTGAGGCATTAAAATCACTATTATGTTTGAAATAAGTACAAGCCTAACAGACTAGAGTGGAGAGTTGCTGGTGGAGGCCCACGCCTTGCTTACCACAAATATCAAATTCCTTCGTTTCAGCCACATCATCGTGTACCCAGGATCTAACTTCATTGTGGAATTTATACCTCGTGAAGTGAACATATTGGATAGACTGCGATGATGAAAGACAAACAAGAAGTAACAAGTTAGTGAGGTCCATCCGCTCGACGCGTAGGGTGGACGACTGGAACTGGAGATAAAATTATATATATGAATACCTATGAAGTCAAGCTGAGTCAAAAAGGAACACCTGGTGTGGAAAGATCAGGTAATTTCATGGGCCTGCAACAGACAGAGCCGGGGACTGCGCCATGGCACTGCTAAGGAATCTCGTACTGAAAGCCAAAAAGGCTCAGATATCACTCTTGAGATGATGTTTATGAGCATTTCGCCGACTAACAGAAGTTGCGAATATTTGTCTTCACAAAACTATCTGCCGTACTTCGCAGTCAGAGGCTTTTCTCTGATAGGGACTTGGAGAATCAAATATACCATGCATTCCAGAGCTTCCAGAGCTTTTCTGTGCAGCGAAGCAGCAGACATGGGCATTGATGTCGGCGGGCAGCCGGCTATCGACGATCGTGCAAACCTAAATGTGTGAACGTGAATGTCTTAGACAAACATGCTAGAGGAAAGAGAATAAGTCATATTCTCAGCAAACGAGGGTAAAGTGAGAGTGGAAGCTTCAAATACTTTTTGCCCACCACTAATGCTTCGTCTATTCCTGAGCGCCTCGTGGGTTGCACGACAATCCGTCTTCATCTGTCCAGGGAAGATCCGGGGTCAAAGTCGCGGAATTTGAGGGGCTAGTGCGAGGTTGGCTGTCAAAGTGACTCTGGGGATCGATGAAAGTTCTGACGTCGACAGGTCACAGAAGTGCCGTTTCTGTGCCCAAGTGCGTCATACAGGTGCAATACAGGCCTTGAAGGGTGATAAGTGTTTTTGTTGATTATTTTACCTTTTTGCCGGGTGGAAAGCCATTTTCCGAAGAGAAAGGTATGCTCAAAGTCGTGATGGGTTCAGGGCACCTAAGATGAATGATCAGAAGGCTGGTCCTTCTATGTGGGTCCGATGACAAGGAGTTTTAGCGCCAAATCGTTCACACTAGGCTAGGCTGATGTTGAGCGGTTGAGAATGCAATTCAAAGACTAGGCAAGGCGTCTGTTGCGAAAACAATCTTGGAAGGAGCAAGGAGATAAATTTTGGGGGAAAGGTCGAACAAGTGACGTAAATTCTGTGTGACTTCTGGCGTCAAGAAGGTGACAATGCCGTCACTGATTTATCCTCCTGAGAATAGAACGTGCGAGATGCCGGACACTGACTAATCGACAAGAGGTGGCGCGTTTGGGACGATTTGGTGGTTCATTTTCCCTTTACCTGGTGGCTCTATTTCCGGTCCATTTCGTCCTTCACCCCCTTCCATTCACGCTGGACACTCGTTTGCGTCCCCGACCAGCCCCAAAACAACGATACCGACCGGGAGCACGATGCACTCGAAGGACGACACAATTTGGCGGTAAGTACCGCCCTCGAGGGAGGGAGATTGCAACGAGGTATGGTAAGTGGTGTTCATAGCCAATACACGTTTTTCGTTCGCCCCGTTTCTGAACACCCGCCGGGATGGACTTGTTAAGGCTCTGTGATTTCTGGGGTGCACACGGTGGCTGGAAACGAGGCTTCGCCATCAAGCTCATGAGCAGGCCGTGGCGAAGCAACTCCTCCCCTCAAGCAGGTTAGATGCGAAGATCTACAAGACCTTATGGTGCGCGGACACTGCGTGCCTGATTATGTGGTCAGGGAGAAGGGTGACTATAATGTCGATCATAATTGAACTCCTGGCGCCATCCCTTGGAGGATTTTCAAAAGAGGCATCGCACTTTTCTGGAAGATCGGTGTCTGCTGTTAGCTGACCAGCTGGTGAGACCACGGCGCCCAATTTTTCAATTACTTCTTTCTTTTTTTTCTCCCGCGATGTGAGGATGCTAGTGTATCTGCGTCTTACTCGCGTCCTTGGCCGTAGTGTTCTCCGTGTGACGGAGTACTAATGCAGTTGTCGCTCTTCATCAAGATATCTGCGTATAATCCATCAATTAAATTCGATCGGCACCGCGACATTAAACCCGCAAATTTTGCATGGGTACTGGCCATAGGCTGCGCCACATGTGTACACGTCAATCTGACTTTGACTTGCGAGAGAAATTTCGAGAATCAAAGACGTCGATGCACATCCGTACAAGCAAGATCGACTTTCACGGCGTCGGCACGTCGCTCTTTGCTGCTATCAACACGCATTGGGTGTTGGTGAGTCTTGCTGCCCTCCTGCTTTGTCTCTTCACGTTAGCTCGGTCCTAGACCAGCCGTGTGGAGACAGATCAGATCAGGAGACTGACACGCCCCTTTGTGCCACAGAATCCTCGCGGCGACGACCTCGAGTCGTGTAGCCTATGCTTATTACTTCTCCGCGGCACGCTACCGTGGCGGAAATCCGAGCACCACAAGAACCACCTTCCTACCCTTCTGTGTCACCTTCCGAGCAGGAACACCTCCGGCAGCATTACAACCGGTCTCTGCGACTTGGGACCTGATCCGCGACGCGAAGATCGCGAACGAAGACCTCCTTACGCTCGGCTGCCCCCGGAATTCGACGTTCTCTACCGCTATGCGCGGTCGCGGAGTTCGATGACCTTCCGACTATGAGGGTTGCGAAAATTGTTTAAAGAGGCCTTGCGGAACGTGTTGGGGTCGAGTATGATGGCGATTAGATTGGACCGTCGAACGGCCGAAGAATGTGGGTGGCCATGCTCATGGAGCCGAGGACGCGGAGTGTTAGTGAGGGCAGCGGCACTGGTGGCAGAAGGTACTGTGAGGCGTGCAACGCGAGGAGGAGATAGGATTGGGTGCAGGGGATGGACGATTGGTGGGTCGGCTTCCTTTCCTTGGTCCTTTTCATTAAGGTGTTGACTTTCTTTTTTTCTTTTCTTTCGGATTAGGCACCCTGCAGATCGTCCTTATGCCGGCAAAATGTTGACACCCGCGTCGACGTTTGACGAACCGCTATAAATAGCACGACCACGACTCGACACGGCATCACAGTATACATGTGTAACCTTGTCAACACCCACCATAGGCTCGCATATTGCAGAGCAGCCCAGAAAATTCATGTATCTCACACACACGCGCAAGCCCACGAGGTCTAGAAACTCCACCTGACGTTCTGGTAGGATCGGCTGTCTGGAGCGGCTTGCAATTGTTTTTCTTCTCGCGCGTTTGGGCGCTGTTTGTCTTGGACCGTCCCTCCGAGTTGCCTCCTCGTGTGACGACGTAGTGTTGTCGAGGATGGCTTTGGGGAGTGGTGGTTCTTCTGGCCTCCTTTGTTTTCTTTTGGATGGTACGACCTCTCTTCCTTTGCATGGGTTAACGTTCGATGTTCTAACCTTGATTTGCAGATACAGGACGCGCCCATCCTTTCGTGGTCCTTCGTCTTTCAAACCCTTCTGCTAAGGACGCTCGCAATCTTCCTTCTAAATTTTCCTTTTCTCTTCCATGCGCATGCTAGCATTTGACACTTCCCATGTTCCATACCACCACACATATTCCTCCCTTCGCTATGTCGTTGCTTTGCCCGTTGCTGTCGTCATCCCACCTATAATCATCGATCTATTCATCCATTTATCATATCATACACATTTGCATTTGCATTCCATTCTTCCTATCCACAAGCACAGTTCAAATTGCATTCAGGTACTCTAATTCTCTTTTCCGTGTTCATCTTGGGTGTATTCGTTGTACTATGTATATGCTATGTCATTGATGTTCTATAGAATTCCATTTTTCATTCATTTACTCTTTCATCAAATCCATTTTGACTTGCGGGTGTTCGTTTGGAGAGTTCCTGATTGTAGTTGAAGTTTGCGGCAGCGCGGTTTGAGTTCGCTGCTCTATATACGCCCCTCCAACGACATCTATGCTGTATATATGCGCTTTATGTCCCATATGCTCTTTCTCTCGTGCTTGCATGTAAGACTCCTGTAGCGAGATCGTGAAAGCAACTGTGAACCTCGAGCGTAAATAACTCCGACGGAACCGCTCTTGCCTTCCGCCATCATCACCTCCATCCCCCAGTTGCTTGGATTTTCTATCCTGTCACGCCAGACAGCGTGTTGATAGCTTCTGGTGTGTTAAAAACGCGCATATATCGACTCTCAGACTGACACAGACCCTTTTTTTCATCAGGCTTAAACTTTTGTTTGTGGCTGCCTCCGTTTGAACGGCGGCCAGAGTGTGTGGCCCGAACCTGAACTGCGCCTGCTGCTCGCTTGCTCCAGGCTTACACTTACACCATCACCCTCTTTTTGGACTTAAGCCGCCCTAGCAAGCCACCCTTTGGATAACACCCCGAAAACAACCACGAACCCGTAAAAAATGGCAGCAGCTGCCTCATCGGCGAACTATCCAACCTACGTCGCCCAGGAGCGCGTCCTGTGCTTCCACGGACCGCTCATCTACGAGGCAAAGGTGATGAAGACCAAGATATTCGAAGACCTGCACCCGATTACGGGTGCCTCTGGTCCGCACTACTTGGTACATTACAAGGGGTGGAAGCAGACGTGAGTCTTTGTCGCACTCTCTCAATTCATATTCACTGTTCGCTGGCGCCTTGCTCGTCTGCTCGTCTGCGTGTAGACGATGCTAGAGCTTCCTATCGCCGCTTTCCAACTTCCAACCGACCTCTTTTATGCTGATGTTCATGTGCTGACGGTTCGCCGGAACAGATGGGATGAATGGGTACCCCCGTCGCGCCTCTTGAAGATGACGGAGCAGAACCTCGCCATGCAGAAGCAGCTTGCGCTGACGAATGCCCCTGCGTCGCATACCGGTGGGGCAGCATCGAAGGCGGCGAACAAGAGCACGGCTGGGGCGAAGGATAGCGTCAGCACAAGAGCGGGTGCGAGGAAAGATGGCACGAGGGGCACGAAGCGGGCAAGAGAGGAGGTATGTCCTACTTGGATGGCAGTCTCCTTGTTCGATGGGCTGACGGCTTCTTGTTGGATGTTTTGGTTGCCAGGACGAGAGCAGCAAGAAGCCCGAGATGAAACTCAGCATTCCTGAGATCCTGAAAGTCAAGCTGGTAGATGATTGGGAGGCTGTGACAAAAAACAACCAGGTGCGTCCTACTTCAGATGTCGCCCCTTTCTTTGCCTCTACGCAGTCAACGACGAGTGGCACTCATCCGCGATTTATCCCAGCTTCTGATTCTGCCACGTTCACCAAATGTTGCCGAAGTCCTTCAACAGTTCGCCGACCACGTCAGGAGGACCAAACCCGCCCAGTGCGTCCCTTTGCGCATGTATACTTCTCCAGCGTTAGTCAGCTTCTGACATCGCACTTGTCCTCTCGTCCAGCTTGAAAGAGCCTGACCACGTCATCCAAACATACGTCGATGGCATACAGGCGTACTTCGACCGTGCGCTGGGCAGCAACCTTCTGTACCGGTTTGAGCGAGTACAGTATGCTGGCATCAGAAGACAGTATTGGACAGGCCCCAAGGTAATTGTCGGGCAGGAGAAGGAAATGAGTTTGATTTATGGTGCGGAGCACCTGCTACGGATGCTGGGTGAGTGAATTCTCCCTTGGGTCGGCTTTAGAATGTTTGCTGACCGCTTGCCTCCCCTCGGTGGCAGTGAGCCTCCCACAAATGATTGCGAGCACATCGCTGGACCCAGATTCAATCAATCTCATCCGCGACTATTCGAACGAGCTCATGGCGTACGTCTTGGGATTTTTCTTTTTCCTTTCTTCCTCTCTTAGACCGTTGCTGACGCGTGCTGCTGACAGATACATGGTAGAGGAGAAAGACCGGATATTCCAGGTCACCTACGAAGACCAACCCGCGCAATACCAGAATGTCTCGAGATCTTGATTTCGTCCATCTGTTCTATTTCCTTTTCTTCCCATTTTGCTTTACATGTATTGTACCCAACTGCATTGTTTTGTTCAAGACTTTTTCTGTGTGCTTTTTGATTTCTTTTCGGATTCAGGTCCCCTCAAGCTATTTGAAAGGTTTGCTTGCTAATGTGCTCGGACATCGTGGTTAGCTGAGACATCGACTCTCTTCTAGTTCCCATGGGTGTTTCCCTGCTTTCCGGATGCCCTCTTGCTCCGTGTCCCCTGCTTCCTCAACTAAGCTTGCTCTGCGCCTGATCAAACGGCAATGCTCTGACAGGGTCGAAACTCGCCCCCTACAAGCCGCACGGCTGCAAGCGGGGACGCCGAACGGTCACGCAGTGGGGAGATTAATTTCCGGAATGTTTTTGTTTCCGATTGAATTATGGGATGGGTACCACAGAAGGAGGTTAGAGCGCTTTGCTTTAAGGGTGCAGACAGATTGTTTGCGCCTTAGGGTTCTTTCTTGTTTATTGTTGAAGAACGGCCATCGGAACGGGGTGAGGGAACTCAAGACTGCTGCAGTAATATCACAGTGGTGGACGCGAGCGCTTGTGGCATTTGGGCGTGGCAGCCCGTTGGAAGCGCTGCGATCAATGCGAGTACTACCCAGCGTGCGCATTATCTTTTCCCCTAAATTTTCGGCCCCCGAGGGGCCTTCGAGGGATTTGACATTTGGCTTTTTTGTCTTTCTTCTTGACCGGATCCTTCTCGTCCGAGCAGACCTATCATGCGGCCAGTGCACACAAATCTTGTGTACTTTGCAGTTCGGACCATGTAAGATTTGAAATTTTGGGTTTTTATTGTCCTTCAGAGCTAGCTCTCGCCTCTGCTCATCAGAAATGACAATTGTCTTATTGTTGGGGCTTATTGTTTCCCGCAAATTAGACGCTCTTGGTCATTGCCTTTTTGATCGACGATGAGGTCAGACACTGTGTGCCTGTGTGCTTTGCTATGGTGGTTCTGGCGGGTATAAAAGGAGGGCAAGGAAGGCGGGGGATTATTCAGTCGCACTCACTCGCAACTACCAAACCAATCACTTCAAATGGATTCCTTCACCAACGTCTCCCTCCCCACTTCCGTCCCCACCAACGAGGAGACCGGTGGAGGCGGCAACAACGCCTACTGCGTCGTCGCTTGAGTGCTCCATTAGCACTCGCGACGGTACCACTTGCTCGTCATTAATGTACGCTTCTTCGTCTTATCTTTCTCCTGAGGATTTACTTACGAGTCCTTCGACGAGCAGATCACCATCACCTTTTTTCATCGCCATCTTCATCAAGCACCAGCACTAGCGACGAAGGAGGGATGGGCACCAGTTTAGGGTGCTTTTGATCTATTATTATTACCCTTCGACCTTCTTTGCGATGTAGTTTTTTCAGGAGAAGCCATTTTTTCGAGAACACCTCCCTTGTGCGATGCTAAGGATATCCGGACTAAATCTCGTTGTGCTGAGGCATCAAAGATTTGGTTTCTCAGACCATAAAAATTTATTCATTAAGTCAAGTCACCTGTATGCGGTAAATTATTACAAGATAGTAGTGTAGATCTATCGCAAGGGAATTCCTCTACTTGCGTCCAGCCTTCTTGGGAGCAGCGGCGGCGGGCTTAGCGACGAATTTTTGGGCAGGCTTCACGGCGGGCTTGGTAGCAGCACCGGCCTTACCCTTCTTAGCGCATGCGCGTCTCAGGAGGAATTCACGCTGTTGACGAATTACTCAACATGATTCTAAGAAAGGTGAACCAGGAAAGCACGTACGATTTCGAGGTCTTCGAAGTTCATAGCCCGTTCGACGAGCTCTCGCTTGGCCTGAGGGCACTCATCAGCGAACACGCGGTATGAATCAGCGTTATTATGCATCTGGCTGGACGAGGTAGCCTTGAGCTTGTCCATGTTGCTGTCCTTGTCTGCAAATACGCCATGAGCGGTCATCAAATCATCGGGAGCAACGATACTACTCACAGCCAATCTGCACACCAGCCTTGACCTTGTCCGCAGGGAGCGACTCGCCATACTTGTATGGCTTACCCTTCTTGTCGAACGCGTCGACGGCCTTGCCAAGCGCGTGCGACGCCTCGTGGATGATCGTCCCCGCGCGCGAGTTGGCGCTCTTACCGCTCTGGTAGAACGTCGACCCAAATGTGACATGGCCGTTCTTCGGGTTGGTCGCACCCTCGGTGACGCCTGGCGCGGCCTCGGTGTGGGGGACGACGATACGGCCGTCCGCGAGCTTGCCCACGGTCTTCTTAATCTCGCCGATGTTGGCTTCTTTGCCAAAGGCTTTGACGACCGCGGGGTGATTCTTGGCGTTCGAGCCGCCGATCACGGCTTGCATGTTCTTGATCTTCTGGTTCGCTGTTGATAGTATTAGTTAGAAAATGCCTAAGGGAAACATGAAGAGCACGTACCGACGGGCAGCGCATCTTGGATGGCCTTGCGGTTCGCTTGAGAACCGTCAGAGCCGATCTTGGCAGTGAGAGGAGCTGCAAGGGCTATAATATTGTTAGTAACATTTGCCCTGCAACAACTAACTCGAAGGCTTACTCTGCATGGAAAGGGCAGCAACGAGCAGAACGGCGAAGGAGGTGGACGAGAACATCTTGTTCGTAAGGAGTCGTTGCAATTGACGTGAAGGGTGAATTCGAGGCAGCCAGCACCTAGGTGACATAAAAGCAACGAGACAGTGAGTAGAAAGGCGACCCGAGCATAAGGAATACCTCGTACCGAGTAGAGAGATGAGTTTAGGAGTAGGAGAATCGACCTGCGATTGCTGAAGAATTGTCGAGCAGACCCCTGGTCCCTTTATACCTTCACCGACGAGGAGACGATCCATTGTCCATGTGTTCCGGAAGCACTGTTTCAGCACGTAAGTCAGGTCGCCGTCGCCTGTTTGTCGGCAAGTTACAAAGAATAGCCCCTCGTCATTGACGCCGAAATGGATCGATATTTAGAGGCTTCAAAGGCTCGGATTCAGGCGCCTAGTTATGCAAGCGCCCATAGATTCAGATACGGCACGAGCTATCAATCGTCGCGAACAGGAGTCCCACAAGTATTAAAGAGAAGGAAGTTTGAATCAAGCAAGAGAAGGAAGGGATCCGCAAGTCCAACCCCATGGCATCACTATGGGACTCAGGAACTCGAGATCGATAAAGCTGTGCCGGGGCCGGGGCGCGGGTCCAATGCGTGTCAACGCCGAGGTATTCGGGGTTTCCTTTTCCGGAAACTAGTAATGAGCGCCGTCCGCTATTTGCACGGAGGCCGAAAGCAACTTAAATATGTAATAGAGGATACCAAGTAGGTCACCTTCGGCTGCGGTCAGTACACTGTCGCAGCGTGTGCATGTATACTCACTAATCCCGGTGGAGGGTTTATCTTAGAGCTTCTCTTGAGTGAGGTAGTGGCTTATTTCCGAACAATCTCGTATTTTGTCGTCCTTCTGAGCTACTATTTCTCTACAACTACTACAAGTAACGTGCCCACTGCTCGTCTATACCACATGAATTTGAGGCAAATACATCTAGAAAGGTCGGGATTTACGCGACCGCGCAAATGCAAGCTCATGGGGTAGTCTCCGAACTCGAGGCCCCGAAAAACTTCAGAGAGCTTCGAGGCCCATTCAACTGCGCCATCTGTCAACATGTTGCATAGTGAATCAGTTTGAACGGCCTGACATAGGGTCGTTGTTCAGTTCGCTCGAAGCCGGGTGATTAGGTGAGCCCCAACTCCAAGTATCAGCTTTCCAGAGCCTGCTATGGTGTTAATATCTCGAGAATTGAACGCGCTCCGCGTGTTCCATGTATTCTTCTCGGATTCATTTGGAAATGTTTCACTATACTGTGATTTGACTCCATATGAACCCACAACTCTGCTTCTTTGCTCTCGCAGGTGATTTGACCTTCAGCCATGTCTTCAAATCTCTCTGCATTATGCATCTCCGAGCATTTGACCCATGGCTGCGTTTGTGTGGCGCACATGGGTCTAGATCTGGAGAAATTGTGTTATCTGATGATGGTACTAAGCTGGCCGGCAACCACCCGGGCCGGCCTTCCACGTCAGTGACAAAGTTAGTTTTCTTTTTTCTTCCCCCAACCATGCGGGCCGTTGGGCGTTTGATCGCTCGAGCGGCTACTGCCTTCACGAAAGAACCTCGCGCACCTTCTCATCTTCACTTAGAGCCTAAACGAATCCTTAACTCGCGCTACGAGATCCTTAAACAGATCGGCAGTGGTCAACACTCTACAGTCTGGCTTGCTGAGGAATATGCGTCTCCGCAAGTCACTTTCGGCTGACATCAATGCTGTTCCTAACAAGATTCAATGCAGCACCCTTAGAAAGGTTGCCGTAAAGGTGCTTAGCGACTACGTCACGTCGCTGCAGGGCGTACATGCCTTCGAGCTGGATGTGCTTAAGAAGATTGCTCTAAACCAGACGGCTACTCATGAGAAACGCTTGTTGCACTTATACGACCACTTCCTTGCGCGCGGAGATCATGGACACCACCTTTGTCTCGTCAGCCAGCCTCTGGGACCTTCAGTGCTTGACATCCGATCGCGCACACCCAATGGAGCTCTACCAATTCCCTTGGTCCAACACATCACACGACAACTGCTTGAAGGGCTTGAAATTTTGCACGAAAAGTGCAAGACGGTGCATACTGGTGGGTACCTCATGTTTTCTTCTTCGCCAGACAATGATGTCTAAATTATGACGCAGACATCAAATTTGACAACATTCTGTTCGCGTCGCACGCGGAGAGTCCCGATACCAATGCCTATTGTGCAATTGATACGGTGCTTATTGATTTTGGTACCGGTATGCCAACTCCTCTTTCCCTGTGCTAAACGACTGATTTTCACAATTGCAGCGATGCCCGAGGGTACAGACCATGACCGTCTTATCCAACCAGAAGCTCTGCGGTCGCCAGAGGTCCTTCTTGGTTGCATTTGGGACGTAAATGCTGACATCTGGAATGTTGGTTGTATTGTGAGGACTTCCTGTATCGTTTCAAGATTTTGACTGACCCTTTGTGCCAGGTTTTTGAACTTCTTACTGGTCAAAGACTGTTCAAACCCAGAGCAGGTGCCTCTTGGTCTTCTGAACAATATCATATGGCTCGTATCTATTCCACTCTCCTTGATGACAACGATCGTGGACGCCTTATTGAATTCTTCTGCCATGGTGCAAAATTCACAACCTTCTTTGATGGGGATAGTGAGTAGTATTCGAGCGCCCCGTGTATGATGGACTGAAATTTCCGGCCTCAGGCTTACGCATCAAGGCTACGGAACGCGAGTCTATTCAAGGCATTCTGCAACACTATGGGATTTATACGCAGGAATTAGACGAGTTCCTGATGGCGGTGCTTCGGATTCATCCCAATGAGCGGCTCTCCGCTCGACAGTTGTTGCTGATGCCGTGGCTTCGCATATGAACAATGATGTCGATCTATGCATCGCATTCGTTTCGCCCTGTTAGTAAGAACTGTGTCCCACATTGACAAATTCTGCATAGGGTCAACAGTATGGCCGAACTACCTTGCGATTTTTGATTTTCGAGGACCTCGAAATTGGCCATCATCGGGCACCTTTTTACATCCTCTATCTAACGCCCTTTGTCCAATCCTCCTCGCTGTCGTTTTCTCTATGCCCGTGGAAGCCGGTGGCTAGGCAACGCTTTCGTCGTAGCAGACTTCCATTTCCCCTCATTAACCTTCCCTTCTTGCCCTCACAATCCCTGTGTCGCCTTTGTCTCGCCATCACAGCTGCTTCTCGCCATCTTCGCCCCCCTGTTCGTGGTCTCACTGGTATTGCCTCGTCGCCCTCACTATTGCGCAGCGGCCTTTCTCTTACAGACTTCAACTTCGTCCTTGTGTCGTCCCTCCATCCCTGTAGGGGATTCTCCTCATCCTTGCCATTTTGCTACACCGTAATGGTTCATATCATAAAGTGCCTTTTTTTTCGAAGGACACAACAACGCGAACCCTGTCGTCGAAATTGGAATCGATTTATTTATGCAAGCCCATTCACCCCAATGTGAGTCCATATTATTTCTTAAACTACGATTGGGACTCCATCTGTTGGAGACGCTCGAGCTCAGCTCCGCGTATACCAGAAAGGTCTAGGGTCTCCGCGCTCGTACTTCCTGCCCTTATCGTTTGTTCACAGGATTCTTTCACCCGTAAGAGATTCTTATTTACCAGCCGTGGACTTACATCTGGCAATCACCGAAGCGGACTTGGAGTGAACCTACATTTCTCCGCATTTGTGTCACCCTTCTTTCTTTCTCCCACTTGCATACTCTTCATCCTACAACAATGACCTCCGCCGTCGCCACTGTTGCCCAAGCCGCCCATAGTATCGCCGCCTCGTTCCTCGCCCACGCACAGATCCAGCCTGGGGCCTCGATCCCGGCTGCTGAGGTCAAGGAAGATGCGCCGGATGCGGCGAAAGGTCTAACCTTGACTGGGAAGAACGTCCTCGTAAGTTTAATCTCGTAACCTCAAAGATGGAATCCTTAACTGGGTGTGGCGCACCTGGAGTCCGGATCTGGGGAGATTGAGTAGTATCTGATATGGCCTGATCGCGTAGATCGGCGTCCCAGGAGCCTTCACAACCCCATGCAACGCACATCTCCCCGGCTATATCGAGAACTACGACAAGTTCAAGGAGAAAGGTGTCAACGAGATTTACGTGTTTGCTGTCAACGATGCGTTCGTCATGAAGTGCGTTGGATCTTATCTAGGGATGATCACGAGCGCTAAAGCAGCGGTTCTCACATCCAGGGCATGGAAGGAGAAACTCGCACCAAACGGAACGCGTGAGTCCCCTTTTACTATTAGTTCCCCGTAGTTCTTGCTGACTCGGAAGACTCTTCGCCCAGCTATCCATTTCATTGCTGATGACAAGGGTGCTTTCGTCGGTTCTATTGGCCTCATCTTCGACGCGTCTGGCTTGCTTGGCGGGCCTCGCTCCAAGGTAATTTACGCCTCATGCTAGCAAGCAATGCTTACGTTCATTTTCAGCGATTCGCTATTGTTACCGATGGGGACAAGGCCGTCTCGGTCGCGGTCGAAGAAGCCCCTCCTAATGTTACTGTCACTGGCGCTGAAGCCGTTCTCGCTACGCTTTAGGGCGTTTAAAATGGACTGTCAGATTGCAATTGGACGTCGAACGCACAAAATTCCAAATACACTGTATATTAGCTTGCGTTCGGGTTGCCAAGAAAAATAAAAGACCGACCTGTCCTCTTATTGTCGTGGTCTAAGTGGTGGGCGCCTCACGGGAAAGTGTTGTAAGCTTTGTTCTGTTTCATCAGTGAGCCCCTGTCTTCAATTTATTGAGCACCCATTTTATGACTTTTCATAACACGCGTACTAAGACGCGAAGGTGCGAGCACACTGGGTGAACGAAGTAAATCACAAGAAAACCGAGTATTAAATCAAGTAGAAGACAAACGCTATTATACATAACATAATCATAAATGAAAAGGGAAGCAAGTGCCTAAAGGTCGAAGTTGGCGCTCTGCCATCCAGGCCTACTACGCTCCATCTGGCTCTTCCTCTCGACGGTCCTCCTGAAGTCAGTGAGCTGTTTCTTACCCTCTTTCAAGACACCCTTCGCCTTCGCACCAAGTTCGTCCGCAGCCTCCCGAGCGGTTTCGCCAACGTCTACGTCCATGCTCGATTCGCGAATGTTTTCCTGCATCTCTGGTGTTACGCCAACCACCTCGCCGACGCGGCCAAGCTTGTCCGTGAGCTTCTCGGAGCCGGTACCCAACGGGCCGCGTTTCTCGCCGCTGAGGATCTGAGGCTCAGCGCCCATTGCAAACGCCTTTGTCTTGATCTCCGCGCCTTCTCCAAACTCGTTCCCGCCGACAGCCGTACGGTGTTCAAGAACAACGCCCGTCCCAGTCGCCTTCAAGTCCACCTCGACAGGCCCAGCGCGGGATTCGCGCTCGAGGCGCCCAACCTCGCTCCAGATCGCCGCCATCAGCGATCCACCACCACCAAGACCCGTGTCCTCGAAGACCTGCCGGCGCCTACGCACATCATACGCAATCCCATCTGCATAGTCCACGAGCGCGTGCAGCGTTTCGCTGAGTGTGCGCTCGAGAGCCTCCCGCACACGCGAGACCACGATCGGACGTAAGAGCGTCGTGAGCAGCGCGTGGTTGCTCTCGCGCACCTCCATGCCGACGTCGTTCGAGATGGTGACGACGGCGCGCTCGATGATGTTGAAGTGCTTGAGCGCTTCACGTGAGTGCGGGCCCTTGGTGTGTTCGGGGATGAGCCGGACCTTGAGGTCGACGTCGATACCTTTCTCGGGCAGCTTTAGACCGAGAAGGCCTGTGAACTCGCCCGGCTCAAGAGCGGAAGGATTCTTGGCTTTGTACCAGAATGAGACGTCTTTGAGGGAGAGCTGCAAGGCTTGGATTTGGATGTGGGTCAGCGTGCCGACTTGGGTGTGGGAAGGAGTCGAGGGTTTAGCAGAGGTTTGGATGTCAACGTCGGTTATGTTGCGGATGTACACGTGGGACGGAAGGACATTGAGGGAAGAGATGTCGAGATTTTCGAGGACGAATTCGATGTCCGAGTCCTTGTATTCCGTCCTATTGCGGCGCTCATCAGTAAGCGCTCATTTGTAAGACGAAAGTAGAACGAACTAACCTCGGGATAGGCAGGTCGCGCATCTTCGACAGAATCCTGGGGATGTAGACCTTGAACAAATCCTGCCAGAACCAAGTGGCCTGCTCGATAGCAGCCTGCATGCCAGTCTGCGCCTCTTTCCCCACCTGTGTCAAACCCCGCTCAAGATCTTCGCCGAGCTTCTGATGAGACGCCTTCAACCTGTTGAGATCCTCATCGTTTCGGAGACCTTCATCAATCTTGCCCAGTTCCACTTTCACATTATCCACCGCAGCCCTCCACTTCTCGTCCTTCTCCAGCAGAGTACGCCAACGCACACGAAGTTCGCGACGCTTCGACTGCGCCTCGTCCGAACGGGCATAGCCAGGCTCGGCGAGGTTCTTCCTCGTCGTCCTAACGAAGTCGTCGAACCACGCCTTGAGCTCGTCGTCCCGAACGATGGTGTTAGAACATCCGCGTGCACATTGGATGAGCGGCTCGAGCTGTGTGCCTGCAAGTCGTTCGATGAGGACCCGCACAAGAGTAAGCGCCTTCGGGATGTGCTGCTCGGGAGTGGGATCGGCGATGAAGCTTGCAAGGGTAACGTTCGGGTCGGAAGCGGCAGCCATGGTTCGGTCGAGCCGTTTATGAATGACATTGAAGATTGTATCGAGTGCCTGCCGGTAGTCTTCGTCAGATTGGGCGCGGTCGAAGATCTACATCGAGAGTCAGTGTCACGTATTTGAAAAATCGAATAAATGTCTTACCTTGTAGTAAGCCTCCTGGAGCCGAGACGTCGTCTTCTCCGCCTTTTCCTCGACAGTCGCCGACCCGCTCTGTGCAGCTCCGATCACGGTTGTTCCCGCATTCTTAACGGTGTCTATGCCATGCTGCCATGCGATCTTTGCGTCTTTCTCCTCCTCCATACGCTGCTTGTCCCGCCCAAGCGAATCACGCTTGCCCTCCTGGACCTCATCCTCGATGTGACGAAGGCTCTCCTTCGCTAACCCAGCCTTGTCCTCAATAACCTCAGCTGCGTCTGCGAGGGAGAGACGGAGGATGGAGAGAAGATCCTGGACGATCGAAGTACCCTCGGATGAGGCGCTCGACCAGACGATGGAGAGCAGGGTACGCAGAGAGCGCCGGAGGGCGTTGAGGTCATCGAGAGCTTGGTCCTTGTCAGCTTCTGCTTCGGGTGTAACGGTGAGGTCGCCCTCTGTCAAATGCCAGATGGCCTCTTGGAGAACATTGTCGGCTAGGGTGGGCTACAGTCAAAAGGTGTGGAACATGATCAAATAGAGTTGACGCTCACAATTTTTGTGTAACCCTAGCTGTTTATACGCACCGAGGACGCCCCGAAGGTCGTTCGCGAGGACACGCCCTTTGGCGCTGAGCTCCGTGTTCTCAGTCGGCTCGATTTGCGCGATGCCGACATCGTTGAGCCAATCAAAAAATTGGTCGACCTGTTGAGTCGATGGAAGCTTTCCAGCCTCAAAAGCGGCAAGCATGGAGGTAGTTTTATCCATGGTGGGTTTGATGTAAGGGTAGAAGAGATTTTTTGAGGAGAGACAGAGGGGTTGGACGTTATATAGTTAGGTGCTTGGTGTATGCGAGACTTCGAGTGGCAACTGATGACACGATGACGTAGGCCCACTACGTATCCTTAATCCTGCTCATGGAGGCGGGAAGAACACCGTGCCACGTTCTATGGTGCTCCGCGGTGATGGAAATCATCGCCAGACAAGCGGACTCCAGTCCTCGGGCGCCTGTTTCAAATGATTGGCATACAGAAGTACCGATGGTGTTCGAAGGGGGTCACGAAGATGACTTGAAAGAGGAGGGATCGATGCATCGCGATTTGAACAGGTGGAGTACGCTAGAGCGTGTGCCCAACGCTTGTCACGGTGACGAGAGATAGGTTATGTAATCAGCTTGATTGCCAAGTCACCAACGAAGAAGGCTTCAATGACAATAACCTATGGACTTCCATATGGCACCCGAATGGCGGTATTCAGTACTTCGAAATGCCCGTGAAAACCTAGCAATTAGAAAGTGAGCAAGTAGAAAATGTGGCAGTATGCATTTGGGCTTCGAATGCACATACCGTAAGCAAGCTTGTGAGGACGAACAAGTTCGTGAATGCAGCATCTTTTTCCACCTATTAGTTGTGAGAGGATCTTGCCCGTTCGTCGCTTCTGGCTTCCCTCAACACATTGAGCAACAGCTTTGCCTGGGTCCACATGTCGTTCTCAGTTTCCTGGTAGGGTGCAAACGACGTGTACCGGAGATTAGGGAAGATTCTGTCGATCAAGCGTACCAAAGCCAAAGGTTGCTCCAAGTCCCCAGAGATAATGAGGGTGCCCAAACTGCTTTCAAGAATAGGGATTGAGTCTGCAGTGGGCAGTTGACGCCCATCGATATGGATGCCGAGGAATCCCAGCTTGAAGAGGGTCTGGGCAATGACGACCAGCACTTCGAACCCCAAAGATGGTGTGTTCAAGGTCAGGGATTCGAGGTTCCTCCAACACAATAGGTATCTTGAGATGTTGTCCAATGAAAGGGCCGAAGAGATGGGAGGGTAGACCCAAAGCATAGTCAGGTTGTACTCCGATAAATGTTCGAGATCCTTCGTCAACAATTTGAGATTTGACCAGCCAGCGTGATTTAGCGGAAACACGGAGTCCAAGACAAAGCACTTGAGCTTGGATGCAGTAGAAGGGAGAATCCGGAAAAGATCGGTCCAATGAGGGGCTTCGCGTTCGTTGATTCTCCTGGGCGACAAACTGACCTGAAGATGCTGAAGATTCGGCATTCTTGCCTTCTGGAAGAGGTCGGTAAGTGGCCTAACGGAGGTGAGATCGGAGTTGATACGAAAGCGCTGGAGAACCGAGAATGTCTTTACTTGCTGAAGGCAGGTTGACTGCCTAGAAACGAGGTCGAAAGATGTGATAGAGAGGGTTATGAGTGATTCTGAACAGGAAAGGTCCAGCAGGAAATTGATATCGAGTGGATAAGGTTCCATCGTTGTTTCGTGATGAGATATGCTGAGGTCCTTCAGGAAACACATGCTGGATACAGCGCTTAGACAGGTCGAGCTCCAGGATGTTGCAACGTGGAGGCCGGTGAGGTTTGCTGTTACTCTCTGCAGGGAATGGAGGGCGGAACCGAGGTCAGGATGGTCTTTTGAACCGGTTGCACTGAGGGTCACTGTGCGGAGGGAGGGAGAAAATAAAAAAAGAACCTCAGGTTCCCAAGGATCTCCGTACACGCGTAGGGTCCTCAGATTTGGCAGCAGGCAAGTGTGATTTGTGAGTTGTAAGGCTTGGATGTAAGCGGAAAACGAAATTTTTTCTTCGTCGAATCCTCCATACGAACGAACTCGACTGGCGTAGGTGATGAAACACGCGCGCTCTGACTCCGAAATTGGGCCACGGATGTTTCCAAGCTACAGATACGGGAATCAGGAGGACGACGTCCATAAGGCCGAGGTAAGACTTACTGTAATAACCCCCTCCTCGTTTTCGAATGCGGGCTCAAAATGTGACAGCAACTTGAAGAGAGGTGTGATACTCCTCATGTTTTTCCATAGCAGATCCAATGCAGGATTCTTGAAGGTGCGACAAACAAGCGCGACGTTGAGCACTGCGGTTGGTCTCGCGTTGAAATCCCACCAACTTGACGTCAAGCTTTCGAGAACCTCGAGAAGGATATCTGGAACTTGAAGAGCGCGATGCATTTCGATGGACGATGGAGGAAAAGATGTGGATTTGTTCAACGCAATCGCCGCCGAGTCTACTTTGGCTGATTAGGTCATCTATCGGAGTTCCCGCGTTCACGGAACGTTAGATAATCATTTTCTCTGTTTCTCTATTTTCTGGCCCAGTGACCTGCAACGTCGTCCTATGTGTCTAAGAAAGCAAGTTTGAAGTCCTCAATAACCCGTCTTTCATCCAGATTCCATCGCCGAGGAACCCAGGCGGCTTTGGTATTCCTAATCAGGTAGATCTGACGAGCTAGTCTTCTAGGCGTTATCCCGAATGTGAGTTCGGCTTCATTATTGCTGTGGAACGAAGTAGTTTAACTTGCAGACAGTGTAACCAAATCATAGACACTATTCATATTCCAGCTAGTTACTCTCAAGAGTGTGGGCCTGCGAATTTTTGGCCAGGGAAAAGGCACCGACTATCCCCAGTCCATATCGGCATAATGATGGAATATAACCTATGAAATAGCCCGCATATATTTACCTCTTCGAACAACCGCAAATCTCATTGTGACGAATTTTCTGCATCTCGCGCAAGAGTGATACTACCTCTTTGTTACAGTCCTCAAGATCCTTTGGGCCCATGAAACCGAAGGTGTGCAGACATGGAAACAACCTATCCAGCAATCGAGCCAGCTTCTTCGGATCTTTCACCTTCGATTCCCCAGGGTCAATCAAGAGTTGGAAAAGGTCGTGGTCCTCCAAGATGGGATAGAATCAGCAGAGGGAAGGTCATACATATCCATCTCGGCCAGGGCGAGCAACCCGAGATGAGGTAGACCCTTGGCTATATCGACCAGCGTCTGGAATTTGAATGATGTCGGTGGACAGGTAAATAATGTGAGGGTCCTGAGATTGGGCCACACAGAAATCAGAGAGCGAACATCTGCGCTGGAAATGGAGAACATTCCACCGGAAGACGTGAAATTTGTGAGCTGGAGTTTCAATAGGTCTGGGACGTCGCGCAGCGTCAAATCGTAATCTTGCCAGTTTATGTCGCTTCTGTCACCGAGATCCAGGTCTTCGAACCTAGGTGATGTCTTTTCAACGAGGGTTTGGAAGAAATAATTCCAATATTGGACGTCGTCTGGCTCGCATTCAGTGCGCAAGGCAAGAGATTTGAGGCAAGGAAGACTGGCGGAGGAGAGGAAACGTAGGACTTGTTTGAATGGGGTTCTAGATCTGGGTGCAAATTGGAGATCCTCCAGGGCTGGGCAATTAGTATTCTGTCTGGAGGACCATTCATTTGGGATGAGACGGATGTCACCATCTAAATAAATGTGCCGAAGGTCCGGCATCGAGCATATGTCGAGCAAGGTATCGACGTCGAGTTCGAATGAGGTATTCTCATCGGTGTGCCGCAGATAGAGGGATCGCAGTCCGCGCAACTCGAACGCAGATGCAAGGAGTTCCCGTGTTAGGAAGGTTACGAGCCGTAAATGGACAAGAGTCTGAACCCGTCCCGACAGCAGCTTTATGGAGGCAGCAACGTAGGCGTCAACACTTTGGATTTGATCTTGTGAGATGCAGAGTGTGCGAATTTGTTCTGGATGTGCAAGAAGAAGCGGAAGGTGGGGTATGCTGTTCGTGATCGAGAGGATTCTCAAGGATGGAAGGAGGGTATCATGATCAGAGCCTTGCAGAATGCGCTCATACGCTGAAGTTTCCACCCTTTCCTTTCCACATTCTTCGTAGATATGTACTCGTTTGCGATACGTGTCCAGACGTTGTATGGTCTCGTGCGCGATCGTTTCCTGGATTTTCCCAAGCTTCGGGATGTGTGAACAGAGGAAAAAGTACGACAGACAAAAAGAATACACACCGTACCAGTGTCATTGGATGGCCGGAATCCAGGAATGGTGTTGAAGAGCGGAGTCAGATCGTCCATGTCCCACCACAGGTGATCCAGTGCAGGTTGCAGAAACGCACTGCAAGTTAGCGCAGCGCTCAACAGCGACAATTTATCGCTAGGTTCATATGCTATAAAGTTATAGTAGTTCGCGTAATCGTCATAGGAGATAACGGGCAAAAAGCAATCAAAGATTTCGTTGAGGATTTCGGGGATCTGGAGAGCAGGGTGCATCCTGGACCTGGCGTTCAAAAGCGCGGGGGCTTGAAGGCGACTCTGTTATCGCGAAATCGCAGCAGTTTTGGAGGATTCTCGTAGCTTGTATCGAAAATAAAGGGGGGAATGGCAGCTTGAGGGCCTGGATTATCGCAGATAGTGGGTTGATAGTGAGAGTTTCTCATCAAGATGGCTTCGCCCTGCTTCGCCCCTTACATAACGCAATCACCAAATATAGGCGGGTGGACCTACAGGGACTCAGTACTCAGGTCTTCGCCAGCGTTCAGAGACGGCGAAGAAAACACCCAAAAGACTCGAGAGCTGTGTACATATCATCATCATCACCTCGGTCGTCAGTAAAGTGCTTTGTGTCGAATGACTGGCGAACCGATAGATTGCCTGTGAATCAGCGTCGAGTACTATCAGAGAGCAGAGTCTACATCTGCGGATCCATTCTGCCAAAATATTTTACCAACAGAATTCTCCTTCCTAACAGCCTAAAAACACCTACAGGAGAGGTAACACGGCACCAACAAGTAACCACACTATGGCACCCATTACGACGTTGGTGTTTTTCCCGAGCTGGGATCCACCCGTCTGGTTCGAATTCTGCCCGTCGTTGCCGATCCCGTCGGTTTGCGAAGAGGATGGCGGGGACGTGGAAGTTTGAGAGGCGCTTGAGCCCGGATTGCCCGTGGAACTGGATTGGCCGGAGACGCCCGCGGAGCTACTGGGACTGGGAGGTGGGGTAATGGTGCCTTGACCGCTCGAACTCAGAAGTCCCGGACAAGATGTATCAGTCGAGCCTAAAGGGCAAGTTAAAATGATGAAGGTCCTCCCAAAGTTACTAGACAAATTCTTACCTTTCGTGCTGAGCAATACAGAACCTGAAGCCCATCGTCCATCGCTGCCCAGGGATATCAATAACGCGTTCCATACATCTTCAGTGACTTCACTCACGCGTCGCTAATAGCAGCTGTGGAGACCGAATGAATAGATTTCCGAAGGAAACATCGAACTTTCTCTTACCCAGCAGTTGTCCACCAGGCGCGGCCCTATTGACATAGGTGTACACGTTGTGGCCGGCCCCAAGCGTATCGTTTGTGACCGACGGCGCGTTCGCTGCTACAAGGGATATCTGATATGGTGCCGTGCCACCAGAGATCCCTATTCCTAGCTGCTCGCATGTCGATAGCTCGGAGGTGACATTTGAGACCATCGTGAAGGTGTTGGCCGGGTTGACAACGCAGTCTTCGTTGGAGCCAGCTGCGCCCAGCACTGCGATTAACTTTGGTTTGAAGTCTAATAAGAGCCGGAACCTACCTATGACCATCTGGGGAGCAAATGTTCCTCCAGGGTTCCCATCTGAGTCGACGACACTCAAGAGTATGCGGGTTCCTTCGCCCGTGAAACCATCGTCAGCGTCTTTGCACAGGAGACAACCTCTCAACGACTCACCAACAGGGTGCAAAACCGTGTAGCTCGCGTCCTGCTCACTTGTCCCAATCAACGTCGTCGTCGGCGTGCCTCCATCGGGAAACGCGATCATGTAATAGGGCGGCGAGCCCCTCGTGCTATTCGTCGTCGTATCGAAAGAGGTGATTACGATTGGCAGTCTTGTGCATGTCGGGATTGTCGTTTGTATCGACTGCAAGCCAAATGAGCGAGGCGCTTTTATCCACTCAAATGGCCGCTACGCACCGTATCCTGGAATGCCCACTTGTACAAGAAACTCGTCTGCGCAGAAACGAAGGTGGGACAATAAAGGAGCGTCGAGAGGAGAAGGGAAGTTGAGAAGCCGGGCGCGGCGAAAGACTTCATCGTCACGAGTTGCTTTCCCTGGAAGAGCCTAGATGGGCTGAAGTCGACACTTAAATGCGCACACTTACGAGGAAGAGATCGAGGGTTCGACGATCTGCAAGTTAGACGTGGATAAATGCGCAGGAGATGTGGTGGAGAAAGAAAGCCATCTTGGTGCCGTCTCCACCTTGCGAAAATCGTGAAACATCAAATGTCCGCTCTGAACGGGAAGCCCGACATACCCCATCTAGCTCTGTGCGGTACCACGACCGATAGAGGAGCTGGAACGAAAGACTGATCACTGCACCTGTGCAATCGCCTCAGCAAGACGTTGTTCGAATTGATGGAGTTCGGAGGAAGACTCTGGAAGGCTATATGTATTGAGGACAGGCAAGAAGACATTTTGTGTCACGTCGGGCGAGGAATCGGAACGTTGCCATCACTAGGATGATTGGTGGCTGTAGTCCGCCGGCAGGGAACAATATTTTGGAGTTACATAGATTAGCGCCCGTGAAGCAAGAGGAAAAAGAAGGTCAGAGAGAAATTCATGATACGTTTCATACATCGTAATTGTGATCAGGAGACGGCAGGTGAGGCTGCGGCATCCTGGCTTTCTGGAAGAGCGGTTTAGGCATTGTCATAGAGCCAAGACAGGCTGAGCCGTCGATCCGTTGATGGATGAATCGATGAGCAACGCCGCGGCAAATCGAAGCTTATTCATACAAAAGTGCTAGCGCCAAAACCTATCGTTTTCTCCTTGCTCTCACAGGTTCTGTGAACGGCGTAGGAATGGGGTCTCCACTTGCAAATAGAGTAGCTATCTTTATGGGCGCCGAGACGAGAGTCTCTTGTCGTGAAGTCCTTCTTGTTGCCTTGCTGGATCGTTTTGCATTCTGTTGGGATCCAAAAGATGGCAAAGGAGTGAAATAAGGTAGAGAGGGAGGAAGAACCTCGATGAAATACTAGATCCATGCATATCTCGTCAATTCATCGTTCGAGCAAGATCTGAATGAGCAGAGGGAAGAACTCACGTTGATATTAAAGATCTCCAGATCGCAAGGTCCTTCGGAAGATGGGTTTCACCCTCTAACCACCGGACACCTTCTTCCTGCTGCATGCCTTTCGGAGGTTTCCACCAAACGGCGGCGTTGCATTCCGTTTCGACGAGATCTATATGTCCGGCCTTTCCTTCATATCTGATTAAGCTTTGATTTAAGTCAGCGTCCATGTCGACCGAATTAACCATTGTCGCAGCAGCTCCGAAGTCCGGACCGAATGACTCAAGCCTTTGGGCTTCTCCCGGGTCAGAAATCTTGAAGTACCGTAGCTGGCGTACGAGATGCACGTATGGTGCTTTAGGCGAGGCGAACGCGTCCAGCATTGAAGTATCTTGGCTTGAAAGTGCCAAATAGCAGGGTATCACGGTGCCATGCGTGTATACAAGCTGTAACTACCGGTTAGGGGCCATAAAGTTAAACAACACGAGAATACGACGTACCGGATTGGCGATGTATAACTGTACCAATGGACTTACCGTCAATATAATTCCTCCGCTGGGAAACAACGCGGAAGACCTACCGTAGAGTCTACTCTCACTCGTTTCTGGTCATTCTCGGCTTCAGAACCATATGTACCCAGCATGACAGCAGTTGGAAGCTTGGTCCACCCAGAAGAATCTCGTGTTGGACCAGGCAGAGCTCCCCCTTCGTACGCTTGCCGACGCATGGAGGACATGTAAGGAGGAGTAACAGATGAGAGATAGGTGATTTGGGTCGAGATCCTGTCATACGGGGGTGAGAAGTCTTGTCGGGGTAAGAAAATTATATCGGCTAACCGCGAGTTGGGAGTGGAAAGTCTCGGCAAATGGATCTTGCGAGGCAGGCAGAGAGACTGTTGGATCGGGTTTCCAGTCTTCTCGCTCGGTGTCGCAGTCCCGTTGACTCAGTATGCTGGAAAGGAAAGGGGACGTCAGTTGAAGTTGACGTTGGGAAGGCGTATAAGAAAGGGATCGCATATTTCCCTGAGAGCCTCCCGTTGAATTTCGCGTCGTTCGCAGCCCGAGCTGTCGTATCCCTTGCCCGTGGGGGAATCCCGTCTTCTCTCCCCCATAAAACCTTGGAGTGCTCGAAGAAGGTGTGGTTTGTGGTCTTGAAGCTGCTTGTTATCAACTTGAATAAATCTCCAGTTACCCTGACGAATGCCCTGGAAGGTCTGAGATTCGCGAAGTCAGCTCTACTTGGTGTGAGGATCAAACTTTCGCGTAAACATGACAAGAGTAGCCCATCGCCTGTCTCGTCGCAGTGGGAAGACATATTCGAAATGAGGAACTATGCCGGTTGGCGGATTAAACGCCGATTCCGATCTATTCATGGTCGGAGGAGTCGCTAAGTTGATGCTGATAGATTCGTATTTATAGACCTGGGTTTACAGGGTCGACCCAGTGGGCGTCGATGTTAACCTTTTGAAACGAAGATAATAAGAAGCTGTACACTCACTGTCAATACCGACAGCTTGGCAGCATAAGGAATCCGTGTTCATCCGATCAGGACCCTCGAAACATTTTCGACTTGTCGACAATTGGCCGACACGCCATGTAAAAACCCCAGTCAGAAAGAAACACCAATACGCCAAACAAAACGCATACGAACACGAGGCGAGCAGGGATGAAAACTCTACGTTTACCGGTACACAAAAAGAATACGTGAGGACAAAGAAACGTGGAGGGCAAAACAAAGGAAGGAATTGGAGGCTTGCATCACAGATACTGAACCTTCAAGGAATTTGCAAAATGTACCTCTGGGGCGGAAGATATGCGGACAGTTGTTGGGTTCGTACAAAGATGTCAGGCGCATGAGGAATATTGGAAAAGCGCCATCGTGGCGAAGGGACGTACTGCGGTATATGGTAGTCGTGCTCATTTAGCCTGCATGAACTCCAAAGGATGATTCGCGGCTTTGTTGATATCCGACCCTCATATATCAAGGAAATAGGTCCTAGTGGCCTGCAGACGAAGGCAGCACGCCACTAGAGAACCAATCTCCAAGTACGCACCAGCTCGCGACTGTAGAAGTGGAGGGCTTGTTGCCTTGATTGGATATCTAGTACGTTAAATCTGAATGAGCGTTTTTTAAGAAAAAGTTGCAAGGGGCAATTACTCACAAAAAAGGTCAGTATTGTACGGCGTCGATGCTGGATTCGAAATGTCAATGAGCCATCGTGGCTGGAAGGCCTCTGATATTGCGGCAGGGCAGTGCGGACGTGTTGAACGAGAAGGTTGCTATTGTTTAAGCAATGAGGAGGAAGCATCGAGACAGATCGAAAAGAGGAGAAGAAGGTCTTGGAGGTCTTGGAAGCCCATGGCGGATACAGAAGGAATGCGGCCAGCATTTCGATAAGAACACCATTATAACTTCATGAAAATGCCTATTACATCCAACAAGTGATGACAGATATGTTGGTGCCATCAACGAGATTAGAAGAAACTGTGTATGATTCGTGCGGACTCATTGAAGATGTTGACTCTTATCCATCCATGAAACCGCCAAGAAGAAATTTCGTTCCAGGTTCAAAATGAGCTTGAGGACTGACAGTA
>MPNV01003371.1:108083-146775 GCA_013376435.1 Cyclocybe cylindracea
GCCTCAATTTGGTCCGACGGAATATCGCCCTGCGCGCTCGAGCCACGTGGTTACGGGGCACGGGTGTTATCTTCCTCGCATGCATTCATGAAATCGTCAATTCAATTGTGTGCTTCGGCCAGTCGCTTCTGCGGAACGTCGGAGAAGGGCCGTTGCCGTCGTCGATCTACACCCGCCTCATTATTCTACATTTTCTGCTCTGGTCTCCAGTAAAAGGCAAGCCCGTAAACTTTGCGGAAGGAGGGTAATGCAACCACGCACTTGCTCTACAGATTCCTGGACGTCATTGGATCGGCTAGAAGGAGGTGATGATCTGCAACGTCGGCAAACCTGATGTCAACAGTGAGGAAAGATTGACATATCCGGTAACTTCGTTGGCGTCGTATGTCAGCACTACGCCGGATAACGACACCGACCCCTGTCAGAATCTACCATGAAATTATCCTGCGACACCTCGAAGGGCTCCCCTGCTGTCTGTAAGCTGGGATAAAAATATCGGGAGGCGCATCTTTTCACGGCTGCACCCTTCACGCAACACTGGAACCGTTCACTTCCTCTCTGCCTTAAGTATCTCGCGGCGGGCGACTTCACCTGGTGAAGTCCCTGGTCATATGCCTGCTTAGAAACTGATTCCGTTGGTATCCAGCGAATCCCATTCGCCTAGACCCGAGGCACCTCTCTGTGCTTCGCCCACCCTACTTAGACGCTCCTTCGTTTCTTTCTCTTTCATTCCGACTTACGCTTGTGCCTGCGCTGGACGTCTTTCTTTCCTTTAACTCCTTCTTCCCTTCAGAACCTGGGCGAGTTCGGAGATGCCGTTCCTTTCTCTGAACTTGCTCTTTCTATGGTTTCTGTCATGCGTCGTCCTGCCATGCCTGGGGCAGGCGACCAGTCTCTTTCAGTGGGGGTTTACAGACTCGGTGCGTTCAATATCCGTCTTTCTGTGCTACGTTTAACGCAATCTCTTCGACAGTTACTGACCGCAGAGCTGCCAGCATGCGCCTCACTTCCGATTGTCGTGATGTCCCGGAATCCTGCTGACGATGACGACGAGGGCGTCGCCCCTTACTACATGACTGCGTATGTGTTGGGTGGAACGCCAGTAACGACTTTGATTGGGACGGATGACGATGCGCTGAGCTGGACGGTGAATGCCCCAGTCGGTGAGTTGCGTTTCCTATCCGTCTGGCCCATTTTTGAAGTTGGGATAGGCTCCCAAGTGGTTCTTAACGTGGTTGATGCGACTCGGAGCACGGGTGGTGTGGCGCCACGCACGTACACGATCGTAGGTGAGTATCATTCGTTCATGTATCTCTTTACGAGGGCTCCAACCCGACCCCCAGCTGGCAACACTACGTCGTGTATCACCACGCCTCCGCAAAGCCCTCAGTTCCGGGCTTCTGCGAATGTTACAGGCGATTTGACCACATGCCAACCGTGGGGCTTGTCAATAACTGGCGGCGTTCCTCCGTACACTGTATCCATCGTCCAACCCAACTCGTTTACCGTCACTAATGTGTCGATGCCTGCTGGCACTGACCGGTTCACCTACATAAATCGAGGAGCCCCTGACACCCAGCTTCTCGGTGAGTCCTTGTTCGTAAATTATTTAATGGCTGGACTGACGAAGCTGTCTTATAGCGGCAGTTAGCGACTCGTGCGTCGCATTGTTATCTTCGTAGTACAGGATCTGACACTTCATTCCATTTCTTAGGACTGGGAGATGGGCTGCCGGAACCCCAATCGTCAATACAAAAGGTTGGGTATATCTTTTTCACTCTCCTACTGCGTCATCTAATATGAATTTCAGGGTCGACCAACATTACGTGTCCTGGGCTCTCAAGTACAAGCGTCAACTCCACCGCAGTCATGGCGAGCGATACTGCTGGTACCGAGGCGGAAGCTGCGTCGAGGCGTCGCAAGTCAATTCTCATCATTGCGAGCACAGCTGTGTCAGCATTCCTCCTGCTCATTGGAGCTCTCGGGGTCGCTATCTGTATCTCTATGCGGAGGCGGAGGCGGCGAATGGTGCAAGAGGAGGAGGCTAGCACTGTCCCGAGACAGTTCATCGCGGAGCCATCGCCTTATCCGCCCACTCAATATTCGGGCAGCATAGGACACTCTTTCAACACCTCCATCAGCTCGCTACCGACCCAAACATCAATGTCGTCGAAGACCCGTCTCATGCAGTCACTCTACATTCCACCCCTTCCAGAATCCCCCGCCGCCGCTTCTTCGTCTACAGCGTCCGCATCGCAGATGAGTGCAGCCGCCGGAAGTGACATCACAAGCCCCGGCGACCGTACACGACCAAGTCTGTACTCGCGGCCCAGCGTGTCAACGACCGTGACATCCTCAGTGCGGCCGTCAGCAAAGGCGGCTGAGGCAGGCGTCTACCACACCCGCTCGCCAGAGTCGGAGTATCCAGAGTCAGCGCTGCCCGACTCGAGCAACGTGCTCGGCCGGATAACGTCGACGTCGACAGCCCCGGACTCGGCGCGAGGAAGGCCCTCGCAGATGCCGACGGTAAGAGAGTACACGGAGTCGAGTGTCCATTATGCAAACCCCGAGACCGGTGAGGTAGTAGCATGTCCGGAGACTGGTGCCGGTCTCCAGCTTTCGGACGAGCCGCCCCCACCCTACGCCGATAGAAGATCTAGAGGGCTAATGTAAAACTTTCGCCTCGCTTGGAGTTTGTGGCATTGCAATTTGTCGGGCATTTTTCGGACTCGCGTCTTTCTCAACTCTCAACTGTATCCATCCACTCCTGAGTATCATCTCTCTTTCCCGCAAATTTTCTCAATCTCGTGCACGATTTGCACCGTTAGTTGTATCAAACATCCTAACCTTAGTTATACGCCCATGATCCGGACGTTACCCCTAATACCTCTCTGCTCTTGTGTTGCTAGTAAAATACTATACAGACTTCGCTGTTCTGAAATTAGGGAGCGATATATTTTCTTCGGAACTCTAGACCCTGTCGGTGGCCAATTGTTCGTCTGAATAAACCTCAGTAGACAATGGTAATTAAGCAACGATTATCTCTTGAATGTCGTCGGACTGAGACCAGGTCTTTCACGACTTCGACTTCGCTTGGCAGCTCCGGAACACACTTAAAAGTCGATTGATCAGAAAACTTGGGATCGATATCAACCTGCGCCAATGCACCTCGCCCTCAAATGGACTGATGTTAATTTTATCAGGCGAGACGTTGGCTGGAGATGACATTGCGACCATTTGAAACGATAGGGTGTTTGCCTGCCTCGATTATATCGGGTTCCTTATCTCTCTAGCACATGAACACCCTAACTTGTCGACAAAACATACTCGCCTAATTGAACTTCGAAAGAATTAAACGCCAAATGCTGAACTAGTTATACGCCGGCCATGATTGGTTTCTAGGCCCACAGATCGATGCTATTGGGTGGAACTGGCGTGTTAAAAGGCTATTCAGAGTAGACTCGCGGGAGAGATTAAAACATCAATTCTTCCACAGCTTCAAGCAAGGCGTTTGATCGCGTATTTCTGTTCGTTCGAAAGTTGATAGCTATGTGAACTTCTTAGGATACGCGTCTGCACGGTAAATCATCCATAAATATAAATAAACATAGGTCGATTGAAAAGTGAACTTCTACTGGAGCCGCAGTCGCTACTTGACCTTTATCCTTCACTACCATTATGCCCCTGAAGCTCCTTGGACGAGAAAAATTCTAACAGAAGGCGGAGCACATCTCACACAGCTTTGGACAAAACCTTGATGGTGGGTGATCACTGATCACTTCGATTGGGCGATCACAAGGGCCAACTTGAATCTGCCAGATTCTTAGATGTTCCGAATGCCATACCTTTTCCGACTTGGACAGTTGCAACTGCCGCATGAAGACTAGGGGCCGAACGGATAGTAAACGGCTTTGTTGCAAGGCGGCCTTGAATCAAGCAGAATTTGAAGCTTGAAGCTTTGATTCCACTACTCATTGAAGACCAATGATGACACGACGGGATTCTTCCTGGACAATGACAACAAGAACGGTCTCGCAGTGTTCTTTCTTTCACCGCTCTTTTATCTTCATTTGCATCAGAACTTGATTTCTATTTCGGTCTATGCCAAGTGCGAGTGGTCATGTGATCTGGAAACAATCTGTCACTTTGAATCCAAGTCCATGATCTGCCAGTGTCTCTTGCCCTTCGTTTCCTCACTTGATTCTTGTTTTCAAGGCTGGTACCTCTTTTCCTTGCAGTATGTACCTCCATTCTTTGCTTATTATTACCAGCTGACTTGTTTATCCTTTCAGTCCAGGGCTCTGGCATTCTTGCCAGGGAGTACCTGCTATCATACCCTGTAGCTTGGGCGTTCACGCTGGGCGTCTTTCTTTTCAACTACGCTCCTTTCAACTCTCAGAACCTCCTCAACACCCCCGATGACTTCTCTTTCCGTGATCTTCAGCCTTCTGTGGTTCCTGTCAGGCATTCTCACTCCCAGTATGGGCCAGACAAGCCCGCTCTTTCTGTGGAAATTCAAGAACCCCGTGCGTTCGATTTTCATCTTCTTATATAACAGTGGGATAAAGAATATCTACTTTATCTCCAGGCTCTCTCCAATAAATTGCCGACTTGCTTGCCCTTCGCCATCTCATTGTTCGATCCTCGGGCTGCCAATCCCGACCTCGACGGCACCCGTGCGACGCCTCCCTTTTACATGATAGCTTTCCTCATCGGCGGCGCACCTATAACAACTTTCATTGGTACGGACGAGGACAATTTGAGTTGGACAGTGACCGCGCCAGTGGGTGAGTGACGTTTCATCGGTGTGCTTGGATAGTTGTCTTGAATGGCGACAGGATCTCGGCTGGCGTTGAGCGTCGTTGATGCCAATGGCACCGCGGGAGGCTTACCGCCGACTATATACGAGGTAATTGGTGAGTGCTTTTGTTTCCGAAGCCCCTTGAGCTCTGCTGATCTGATTCTATCGACTTTAAGCCGGCTCCACGACGCAGTGTGTTACAGGCACAGTTCAGACACCCGAGTTCAAAGTCACCGCCAACGTTACGGGGGATCTCACTACATGCCAGCCGTGGGGACTGACAATTAAGGGCGGCGTCCCTCCGTACAACATCACACTCGTCCAACCCAATTCGCCGATAGTCACCAATGTCACGATCGGTTTTGGTGACGATCATTACACGTACATCAATCGTGCCAACCCGGACGGCAAGCTCATTGGTGAGCCTTCGTGTTTCTCCCCTCCCCTTGGCGCTGACAGGATCATGATGTATCCTTACTTTGGTAGCTGCAATCAGCGATTTGTGGGTTTCCTTTCATTTTTTGATACGGGGGCATTATTGATATGCTTCTGCTCTCAGGACAGGACGATGGGCGACCGGGACACCGATAGTAAATACGAAAGGTAGCTACGCCTGTCGATTTGCCGCTGCCCGGTGAAGGCTCAATAGGCATTTCGTTTTAGGCTCTCGCAACGTCGACTGTGTTGGGCTCGTCAGCTCCAGCGGCAATTCCACCATAATCGCAGCGAACATTGTTGCAGAGAACGCCGCTACGGAATCAGAGAAACGCCGGAAGGCAACCGTCACTGGTGTCGCAGTGACAATCGTCCTCCTTTTCCTCATCGGCTTGGGCATCGGGGTCTTCTTCTACATTCGCAAGCGTAAGAGGTTATGGCAAGTCGAGGAGGCCAACACCCTCCCGCATCAGTTTCCCTTGCCGTACACTCAGATAGAGAACAGTACAAGCCCTGGTCAGGTCCTCTCCATCAACAATTTCCTCAGCACGCCAGAGCCCAAGACGCTGCCGCTGGTACCGCCTCCGCTCATCAAGGCGAGCTTGCTGGGAGGACGCTACGGCACTTCTTCGCCATCGCGTGGAATCGACTCTCCGCCGCAAACCTCCCCTGTGGATCCCCCAGTTGGTAGAGCACTGGGTGACGACAGCAACAGCCCAATCTTGCCACCACACGCGCACAATCGGGATTCGGGGCGCTCATCTTCGCGCCCGAGTTTCACGAGCTTCCCGTCCACATCCATTCGACGCTCCGCGAAGGCAATCGAGGCGGGCGTGTTCTCATTGGAAGGCTCGCCCGCGACGCAACAGCAAGAACCAGCACTGTCGGAGTCCCATAGTCACGTCCTCGGAAGGAATACGTCGACAGGTGCGGACAGTGCAACGCAGACTGGGTTGCCTTCAACAAGTCTCAATAGGCTGAGAATACCGGCGGTGAGGGAGGAAGGATCAGACAATGGCGGTGGTGTGTTCCAGCATGAAGATGCGGCGGCGGCCAGAGAGTTACCGCCTCCTTATAGGTCTGGAGGAGCAGCATTGCGAGGTTCTGTTTCGCGTCATTTGAGCGCTTAGTGACCTTTTCCCTTATCAACTATTCCCTTTTCCTCTCTTGTACGATTACTTGTTTGTTTTCTGGACTTTATACCAAACCCCCTTTTTTTAGGCTCGTTGGGCAGTGCATGTGTATTTTGAACTATATCTCATTTGTATCGTAGCGCTTTGTGCTCTGGAAAACGATATGTACAATAGCCGTTAGCCTGAATCCTTTCCAACTGCATTCGCAGTGTCCTTCCAAATTGCAGCAATACAGTGCATCAACAGGGTCATTGGTCACCGCCAGCCAACGGAATGAATTACTTACACACAAGAGGCCTTTAAAACCTTAAAGTACTGCCCCAGCGCCCGATGCGATTCTGCCGAGACTACATCTTCTTTCCACTCTCCGTACCAATCATAGCCTAGCACGTTCTCTGCCTCTGCACTGGTCATCTCCGTCGGTCGTAAGAACGCGTTCCACTTCGCACCAACAGCCGATATTACACAAAGCGCCGAGTGGCCACTCCACAATGCCACGGAATCGAACATGCGATTAGCGCCCGACCGCAGCGATGCCCGCGTGCGGAGTGACTCGAACTCGGTCACGCCGCGCAGCCGCAGCAGAAGGATTGGCTGTCCATGTAGGAGGATCGCGAAGGAAGCTGGCTCGGTAGATGGGAGGGACGGCAGTTGTCCGCTGCTCAAGTGCCAATTCTCCGCTAGAGTGAATCCTTCCATGGAGGGAAACCAGTAGGCGAGTACCTGGCGCCACAGGGGTATGAACGGCGTCTCGTCTGTGAGGATATGCGGCCATGATAATGGGATTTGCCTATATGTTTCAAGTATGTGTGCAGGATAATCGCTGCGATATGGCGGCGGTTGTGGTGACGGAAGTGAGCGAGTTTGCGGAGTTGCTGATGGTATGAGGGGTACAGTATCTTGAATACGAAGGTCGTCTAAGAGACGGACTAAGAAGATTCACTGTTCAGAGCAGGTCTTGTGAAGAATAACGCCATAGGCTCGTACTGATATGATAGATTGGGGCATTTTCGTCCCTAAGCGTCGACCCATATGAGCACAGGAGAGTATAGAACTTCAATTGACTCGCACCTTTGTCCATTGTTTCCCTCCTGATCTAGCGCCGTAATATGCCCAGTGAGTTGCATGGCAGCCTGAAGATAAGTCAATGGGAATTGGAATCAAGACAGCGCTCGTTGTATCCACCCGGTAACATCTGTCATGGAGGGGTACTTGGTGTCCCACGATGTGAATATCCAGTGGATGCCGGTAGGCACGGGACGGACTGCGCGTATCCACGCAGCCAGTCAGGTGCCAAAGATTCGAGACAATTCTTCGAGCAATCCCTTAGCTCGACAAGTCTTGTAAAACGCAAAGCCATGGTTGAGAGAATTAGCATAAAATTAGCAGAGTAATAAAGAAGCCACAGATGAAAGGGTAGATGCGAATATAAGCACCAGGCAACCGTGTTTACCTTCCTCCTCGCCTAGTTCCGAAACCCTTGAACACTGCGTCATCATCTGAATCATCGTCGAGGATGATAGGTGCCGCCTTCTTCGACTTCGACTTCGCCGCAGCCGTCGTCCTGCTCGTTGTTCGGTGCGAAGCGGCGCGTAGCTCTTCAGGACTTGATTTGAGGGTCTCTTCCTCAACGACGACGTCATCATCGTCAACTTGCCCAGGAATCTCATAAACCTCATCGTCGTTGTCGGAGTCCAGGAACAACTGCGCTTTGGCCTTTGCCTTCGAAGACGCCTTGCTCCTCGATGTTGTCCGAGAAGAGCCAGGAGCAGCGGATCCAGCTCTAGACGGTGCTTTCCTCGTCTTTCGTGACGGTGGTGGTTGCGCCTCCTCCACCTCGCTGTCGTCCGAAGGAATGGCAATCTGACTCCTTTCATTCTTTGTCTTGCGTTGGGTTTGCGTTCTCAACGGTTGCACCTCCAGTTCTATCTGGCTATCAGGAAGGCGAACCTGGGTCTGAGTCTGAGTTCGCCCTTGCGAGTCGCCCGCAGCCCATGTGTCGTTGTCGTTGTCGTCGTTGAGGAAAAGATCGATCTTGGCCCGCAACGAATGGTTCACCTTCTAGATAAGAGGGAAGTTCATCAGCTCTAAGAAACTAACATCAAAACAAAAATTACAAATGACAAACCTTCTTGAACTTCTTGAAATTCGGCTTCCTATTCCAAGCTTGGTTCGAAACCTGATTTTCCTTGTCCCTTGGTTTCTTCTTGTACACATCCATTTCGACGACCACCATGAAGTTCCCCCTAAGGTTTGAATCATCGCCGAACTCAGCCAGAACAGCCCACTCTTCCTCAGGCTCGGCCGGCTTGTCAAGCTGGGGTTTAGAGATCTTGAGTTTATTGAACTCCCTATCAAAGTCATCTTCGCCTTTCTTGCCTCGCTTGGTCGAAGCAATTGCCTTGAGGAATGCAGCATCCGTGTCTGGCTTGCCAGGGGCAGCACCATGGCTTTCGTTGCCCGCAAGTGTAACGGTGCCGATGGTCGATGGCGGCTTGCTGGGACCGCTAGCGACGGTCTCGACGGCATTGACGTTCTCAACTGCACGCCGTTTTGACATAGGGGGCCCGGATGATGCCTCTGAAGGCTGGCGATCGTGCACGAGCTGCATCTCCACATCCTCCTCTTCGTCATCCACCCTTCTCTTTGTGCCTCTGTACAACGATGACCCCTGCGTCTCTTCTTCCTCTTCTCTGAGTACCGCAAGACTGGACGAAGGGAAACCACGTTCAAACCTTCCAAGTTGCGTCTCGGCCTGCGTCTGCGTCTGCGTCTGCGAACTCAAGCCAGCACTGAACGGTGGGGTACTCTCTTCGGGATTGAACGACTCGAAGTCCATAGCAGGCGAACCAGCCTCGGCACCGCTCGCCTCGAAGAGGGCCTTGAACTTCTTCAGTGGGGGTTCCTCAGGGACGGTCTCTCCAATGCTCGATAGCATTGACATCTGTGGCAGGGCCGAATTCTTGTCCTTGCCCGCGAAGCGGCGCTTGAGATTCTTCGGTCGTCCGGGCGTCTGTGCCGTCCCGCCGGTTGATTCGCGTGCAGGTGTAGGCGGAGGTGGGGTCTTTTCCCTTCCTGAAGACAGGTCCGGAACGGCATCGATAATCTCGGAGGGGTCGTCTATGCCCGTGATGACTGGAGGCTTCTTGGGTACGGCACGTCTCGTCAGAGTCTACAGCTCGGTGTTAATTACTTACCATTCGGCAATCTGAAGACTGAAGGACGAACCTTCTTCGGTGGTTTTGGAAGTTCTTCACTAGGTTGTTTGGGAGGCTGTTGAACCTGTGGTTCAGGGATGCTTGGCACCGCAGAGGGTTCTCGCGACGTGGCTCTGCGAATGAGCTTGTTTCGAGCCGGGGCTGTAGGCTGAGAAGACTCTGCGGATTGCCCTTCGGACAACCTGTTCGTCAGCGAGGAGGTGGCGGGAGCTGGAATAAATGAGCAGGTTGTAGCGAGAGACAAGGTCAGACCTACCTCTAGCGGAGCTGTCACCGACATCCATAGCATTTGATTCAGAAAGAATATCCACATTGACATCAAGAATTGACTGAATCAACTTGGACGGCGGGAATATTTGCAGTGAGGAGCTAACTAGGTTGTAAGAAAGGAGGAAGCTCTGCGCGAGTTGAAATGCGCACCTTCGAGCCTCCGCAACGTACTCATCCCAGATCTCCTTCCCAACAGCCGCTTTCATCGACTCCTCATCTCCAACTATGACAGTCTTCTTGCCTTCTTTCACCTGAGCACGCGTCAAAGCCCTCCGGAACTTGGCTACACCAGAATGAACATCGAAGTTCTCCAACGACCCCCCTCCTCGATGGATGGCCTCTCGAAGCTCCGTATCTGACTCTCGAACCTTCTCATGCAAGCAGATGAACCGGCAGGCCTGTAGCAGGTTGACTCTTTCTTCATTCGGCTCCCACAGACGAAAGTCTTTTTGTGCAGACGGCAAGGATGGCGAGAAATCGGGTCGATACTTGCTCTCGGAAGGCAAGATGAAATGCTTCTCCAAAGAAGATAGTCTAAACGGTTCTGCAGGCTTGACGTCGGTGCCGAGCTTGATGACTTCTTGCAACCATTCGGGCTTCACGAACTGACAGAGAGATAGGAGGGATGGCATTGATGACAGATTGGCAACAAATTCGGATGTAATATGATGAGTAACCTCTGCATGGGGTGTATGAACCATCTTGATTCCTGCAAGTGTAGGGTGAGCAAAATTATACACGACAGTAGCGTGAAATAGAGAAGGGTATCTCGACATACTACGTTACTCACCTAAGCTGGCACAGCAGTCTAGTGGGAATGACGATGGCGGAGCATAGACACAGAGGGGTTTCCAATGTACTCTTCAAGACCATCATTATGGCAGACACATGAGACCGGTTGAGAGAAACTTACGAGGCACCAGCTCCAGAAATGATAGATAGGCCATCCCCGTCTTGAAGGGCATGATCAGTTGCAGGAGCGACTTCAATCCTCTCGTCGCCGCGAAAGATGGTAATGCCCTTGTCCTTCTTGTTCAGGTTGACGATACGTAGCAGGGGACTAGCCGACGGGTCACTCTGGTAGACATTCAAGAGACGAAAACAACACGAGAAAGAAACACTTACGACGTCGTCAATGCTGTGATCCCCAACTTCAAACTGACAGAGGGCGGCAGAAACCTTCTTGTTGTTGACGAGTAGAGGTTGCGCCTTTCTTCCAAGGGTGTACGAACCCTTGGGCTTCAGAAGCTTGACCTCTAATACAGAACTTCAGCAAAAAAAAGTTGGGGATGGAAGTCGAAACAAAATCGAAGAAAATGCCACCAAGCCGTCTGAAGGTTCACTCCGCCGGAAGCCTTCTGACATTGCTCAAGAAATTCTCGAACTCGATAGGGTGTCGCTAAATCCTTGCCAGACGGAGCGTTGTAGGGGTTTGGCACTAGCTTGGACACGTACTTTGGAAGTTCGTTTCACCTCCCAGCTCCCCGTCGAACGGACCCGAAATGATCCACATAGTATCCTTCTTCTTTGGAAAATCCCGGAGGATTTCAATGGAATTAGAGGGAAAATAAAGGAAAGAGCATCAGAACTGGTGGAACAACTGTGGAACAACGATGTTGACTCAAAGTCGCGACCGTCACCCAAAACTTGGTGACAGATGTTACGATCACGTGCCGTCAATGAAGTAAGTACGCGTCGCGTCACGAAGTCTCCAGCCCCTATCGAGGGGCAAATTGGGGTGAGGCTTCACTGCTAGGAGTAGCTAAGATATAGTTGCGGTATATTGGATGGTCAGTAGAGTTCAGGCGACTTCCGTGTCTCGCAGATATTTTGGGGCAGATTTAAGTAGTGGTCCATCGTCGACTAGCAGCTTGCGATTTGAAAGTGGGAATCGCTGAAAGGCCTCATGTCGTTCCTGGCACAGAGGAGACAGTAGCATGCCTTGATAGTATTCTTCTGTTCCTATGGTATGGAGTTAATAATAATCTTAATTACTAATTGGATAATAAGCCTTCTTGAAGTCGAATGCCCAATATATAGACTAGTAGTGGTAGTTCCCAGGTGTGGATCCTTTCCATTTTCAATGACGGAACGTCGATGCGCCAGTGAGTAAATAACTTGAAATCAGATGGACTCGGACCACAATTCTTCTGAACCTTTGCGAAAAACCCTAAAGTAATCGGAACAGCTGTGCAAATAACGAGACACCAGAAACTGGCATGGGTAACTGCGCCATTCTAAGCCCAGACCTGAAAGGGGTCAGGAATTTTTAAATGGTCTCGAAATAAATTTACCTTGAGGGTGCTATCCCAACTCCCAGTACAAAGAGCCATTCCGTCGGCACTGATCCCCAAGCTGCTGACCCGGTTTTCATGACCCGTGAGCACGCCCACGCGGTCACCCTTCAGCGTATCCCAAGCATTGCATGTCCAGTCGTCGTAACCGCCAAACAAAACACGCCCAGAAATAGAGAAAGCGACAGACGTGATTCCGCAGAAAAGATTCGCGTGCGTAAAGCTGTTCAATTCGCGGTCTGCGCGAATGTCGAAGAGACGACATGATGCGTCGTCAGAGCCAGTTGCGAATGCATCCCCGTTGGGGAAGAAGCTGTAGGGGGGGTAAAGCCGCTGTGACGTCGTGAAAGGGAGAAACTCGCACCATACAGCGTTGATATCGGACTCATGGCCAGTGAAAGTCTGCATAGCGCGTCCTGTCCGGATATCACAGAGCTTCGCCATTGCATCACAGGCACCAGACACGAATAGATTGGGGTCCGGTCCGAGAGAGAGGCTGGTGGGTCATGTCAAGCGAGTTCCTCAAGGCTCAGAGTCTGCTATGACATCGTACCTCATCACGTCGCCAACGTGGTCATTAAACTCCACCACTCTAGCCCCCGTCTCGATGTCCCACAGCATGCAGCTCATGTCGCCAGAAGAAGTGAGGATCTGACGGTCATTAATGAACCGGCAACAGCTGATATACCCGGAGTGAGCACTCAGTTCTTGAACACCCATTCCCTGGCTGGTGTTGTTGTTTAGACTATAGATGGAGCAGGTGTTGTCGAGGCCCCCACAGGCGATTAAGTCTCCAGACGGCGAATACGCGCAGGTCATAACCCAACTTGACCGCAAGGGTACAGCATGCACTTTGTTGGTCGTATAAGCGTCCCAGACGATGAGCTTGCCGTCCTGCGACGCTGAAACAAGGTGCCTTCCGTCAGCGGCCCACTGCATGGCGTAAATCTTCGAAAGGTGGCCTCTGAGAACCCGGCGCGGCCGCATGACGATACGAGGGAGGGAACCAACGTCTGCAGCCATTGCACGCACTGAAAACCGGGCGAATAAGCACAAAATTGGAAACGTGGCAACATTAAACTTACGACTGGTGTCGACCAATGACTCAGATTCAGATCCCCTGATGGATTGAAGCTTCTGTGCCAGACCTTCTGCCTCGCGCCGCGCGGCGGCTATTCGCTCGTTGAGGTCACCTTTCTCTATCACCATCTTCCCAAGAACACTGCAGTGAATCTTCTGTGACGGACAGAGAAAGAAAGTGGTAAAAGACTGATTCAAACTGGCTCCTAAACCCCGAGGCAAGGCAAAGAAGGCGGCGGAAGAGGGCTATTCCGGCGTTCGTCGTGAAGAAAAGTGGCGATTGAAAGGTATGTTATATGTGATTGCTGGGGTAAGATGGCGATATAGAAAGACAAGATATAGAGTTACGAATCGTCCTGGTCCGTCCTCAGCGGCTGATTGGCGCCTATTGGATAATATATTTAGCACAATGACCGCCAAGAGATTTACTAGTAACAATTAAATGCAGTTGAGCCGCTGTAGTGTGCATCATAGAAACGCCCGTAATGTTCGGGAATATCAATCGGACCTCCTTCTCTTCCGGCGGCCACGAAAGAAGCGCCCGGGAGGCGCCCGTGACTCCTGTTCCTCATTCGCACGGTTTCCCTAGGCTGGGCGGCGGTTAGAGGGACAGTTTTAAGTACCTGCAGCTCCCTTTCAGTATGGATCAACATATCATTAGTTTTCGTCTATTAATGCCGCGTTTGGGCTCTTTGCCCAAGGAGACTCATGCACTTCTCGGGTTCTCCATCATGAAGTGAATGAAAGTGGATATCTTTCTTGTGAGATCGATGTGATTAATATCTCATCCACGGAGACAAATTGCACCCGATCTGACATCTCAGTGCTAACTAAATTCTGGTAGATAGGAAATAGCAGTTAACAGCCCATCGGCTAATGCCGCCGTCAATAAGCGTTGGCTGGGGGCAAAGGCGGCATTTAAATCGTGCCAAGCGCCGTGGCCAGTTCTGCCAGAGAGAGGAGTGGTTTCTACCAACCTTTACATGGAGGACGATCTAAGCGTTCCCAAGTTTACTCGTTTGGAAATTGAGTGTTTACTGCATTATCGTGTGGCGGATCCCTGCTTGTTCAAACAGTTGTCCTGTTAAGCCATCCACGTCATACTTTAGGCTGGCGAATTAGCCTACGCCGGCGGGTGGGGACGTTAAGGAATTCCTCATTTGATCAGGAAGAGTATGGCTTCGGGATCCCAGGATAAATGGCCTGCTGTGGACTGCCAGCGAAACGTCAGGGATTTTCCTTGAAGCCCTCAGAATTCATTGAGGTTTGCAATGATCCTCTAGGAATCCAAGCGCTACCAAAAAGACATGTTTTCCGTGGGCTACCCAATGACATAGATCCTGAGGGCTTACCTGCAATCTATAGTAAGTGCTCTGAAAATATTTTCTCTCATTACCGGATTCCTTGAAGATATACAATTGAAATGTTGAACGTCGGATACAAACTGAACAAGAAATTCACGTCTGTTCCGCAGATAAGGATGTTATTCAAGTGCAGTAATCAGACGAAAAAAGACCGAGTGAGCCCAGATACCATTTAAGTTCAGTGTGGCGCAATTCTGCGGATTCTGTACCCCTGCTGAGAGGAAGGCCTAGACCCAAGAGATTTAATTATTTATGCAGTTTGCATGAAAGAGTATCCGATGCTCGGATGGCTCATGTTGGGGAACATCGTCGGCCGAAATCAAACACGTCCCCCTCCGACCCGACAGTGCATGTTTTTCTCGGACGAGTCCGTATTCAACGTTCAACTCTGAGTCAAAAGAGCTTGAATGTTCCACTTCAGGCTTGTTAGAGGTGTATGAGAACGCCTGCAGAACCTGGCGACATTTTTTTTCCTTCTGGAAGGATGGGAATGTATGCTATTTGCGGGGATCCGGGAACGATTATAGCCAGGAAGACATATCAATAGACTGGGTGTCTGAATTCAAAACCTTGAGAACACGACGGTGGCAATTCTGCACCCCACCTCCAAGATTAACCTTAAAACACCAACGCTGTGAAAACCTTCTGGAACAGAGGAGCAGGGAAGGATATCGATCGCTTGGCACCTCGAGGACGCACATCGAACACACTTATGGCTGGGTCATAGGATTACTAGAGAAGTTTCAAATAGCAACGCTAAACGAGAGTGACACCGGCTCGAAACTAGGAAGCAGGGCACGTCAGGGGACCGGATAATTAACAGCACACTGGCAGGACACACACCACAATTACGTGCTGACGAAAACACGTCTGGTGGCTAGTCTTCGATCGTTGACGGAAGTAATGAAATGCAGGCTCGAATCTGCCGCAAGGTCGCAATGCGGTCGTAGTTGAGTCCCCCACAACCTTCCTTCGTGCACTGGGCTTCCCAGCACGCGATGGCCTCTGGCCACCCAGCGGCTTCACCTACTGTAAGGCCCAGCGTGTCTCCCAACGGTCGCCTCTCCATCTCCACAAACATCGCGCTCTTAAACACCCTCCAGGTGTGGTTATCGAGTTCGGTTACACCGCATCGATTACAATGGTATGGCGAGCTGCAGTGGAGAGGATTTGCATTAGCTGTGTGAAAAGCGGAGATCATAGAAGGAGGGCGATGCACCTATTTCCAGCAGCAAACCTCTCGGGACTATTCAGAAGTTCTCGGAACATATCTCTCCGTCTTCGATGGAGGTTCAGAAGCGACAGAAGATCCTTCGACGACAGCCGGTCAATAATCGAGGAGTGGGCCGAGTCGTACAAATTGAGAGTCAACGTGTGTGTCGAGGCTAGCTTGGCTTCCTGTTTCCAGCCGAAATGTGTGGCGAGGGCGTAGCATCGGAGGGGGTGGTCGTGAAGAAACCGGTGCGAATTCAGTGCGGATCGGATACTTGCGATAGGTCCTGGTGTATCCCACTTCTCGGCGAGGCTCAAGACGCGTTCAATCTCGTCCATTGTTTCCCATCGGGGGACAGGAAGCCCGGAAATAAGTCTAAGCAGGCGTTCTAGCGGAAAATCGTTTTCGTACACGTCCAAAGCATCAGGATAGGCTTCAGTTTTGGTGGTGTCGAGATTGTCGCGGCGTGGTCGATGGGTTTTGGGTTGGGGTAGGCTGAACATTGTCTCAAAGAAGCCGGAGGTCATGCGTAATGTGAATGAGTGGACGCGATACAGAGTTCCTTGGAGGGAACGAAGGACGACGTCGGCATCTGGTAAAGAGAATAGAGGGTGATATTGTGCTCCGGGATCGTCAGCTCGGATGTGGATGACCTTTGGAAGGTTGGGTAACGTGATAATAGTCGATATAGTCGCGGCGGCCATGGTGAAGGGAGGACTAGGGAGGACTTGGAGTGGTGGGGTGGGTGCGGTACGCATCCGGCTACAGAGAGCTCGCTTTAAATCCTACTTTCGTAGGTACACGTGGGAGACAGTGGGCCATGTATCCTACATCGGACGACCTCGAAGATGGTGATAGGAACTGTGTTCTTGGTCATAGATTCCTGAGCGCAGAACCTTCGCATAAGGGTGTGAGATGCTGACACTCGATCTTCCCATCTGGTCGTTGCAGCAGCTTTCATTGATGATGAGAAGAATGTCGTCGGAGTCGAAGTTGAGTTGAAGGAGCGAAAGCCATGGCGAAACACAACGTGCTCGGAGGGAAGGCACAGTGTCAGGGTCGACCTCCTTCTGGGAACACGTGTAAAGGTTATTTCTGTTCTTGAAATCGAGCAACCAACGAAACAAATGGGTAGACGGAAGTTGAATCTCCATTCTGAATACAGAACGCAAGGCAAAAAGGATGAGCAAGAGCCACCGTCTGGACTCACCAGGAAATTAAACTAGCGAGGGAATGCACTCTGGAGGAACTCTTAGCCTGTCAACAACCCTTTGCGGTTGCATAGGGAGAGCGACAGCAGAACCTCGGTTTCGGAGCGAAGAGAAACCGTAGAACTCTGCCTTTTGCAGGAAGGGAGGGTCAGGGTCAGTCAGAAGGAATTCGCTATCTTTAAGATGAAAAGCTGGGGTGAGGGATCACCGCCCTATTTCATGCTCTGGAACAAGGTCCTTGAACTCCAAGTCTTATTAATAGCTACGAAGAACTTCCCGGACGAGTTAAGTTCGGTTGTAGAGAAACACGATTCAAGACGAAGAATGGAACTCACATAATTCCGCTGTCGTCCCCGTGTTTTTGACGCCTTGAAAAGTCCTGGACTGCCTTGAAGAAACAAAATCTTGGAGCGTTCTCACAGTGGATCACCACTTCTGTGAAAGAGATCCTGGGCCCTGATACTCCACGTAGGCTGGTCCCAGACGGGTCAGAAACTTGCAGGAACCCTATACCAGACCAACGGTACGATGGTCACCAAATTGTAAGAGCGAATCGGGCTTTTGAGCGTGTACGAAAGGGTGGAACTCGTCCCAGGGCCGCTACTCGGCCGAAAAAACGGACCTATAGGTCCCTTCGCGAGGTATGTGAAAACCCGAATAGGCTTTTTGGCGTTGAGAGACTGACTCACGATCTCCTTATCCAGTGTCCCAGGAGTTCTCGGTCACAATAGAAACATACAGGTCGAGGGGACCTCTGGACAACCAATGCCATTGAGATTAACGTCGACGGAGTTAACGCGGGTCGACCTCGAGCAGAAGTTTCGACGACTTTCGACCCTAGGCATGACTGTGAGACTGTTCAGCAATCTCGTAATAGAAGAGGGGATGAAGACATACGGAAGAAAACCAATCGGGCAGTCCATGGAAAGCGGAAAGGGTTGACGCGATTAAACTATCGCTAGAAGAACTTCTATCTCCTCAGCATGAGAAAACGAGACGCTAGCTCGATGCTGGACAGTAAAAGTGGAGTCTGTGAGTGTATGATGTCGCTGACAGCTGCGGTGAACGCTGAGAAACGATGTCTGAGGTGGCCGTTCACAAACGTTGAAGGCCCTGCATACTCCGAGTGCCGCCGGTATGTTGATGTGCTCGTAAAATTGTACGTTGGACGATATCTAACACCTGCTGAATGCGTTGCGCAAAAACATCAATACAAGAACATCAAAAATCAGGTTGCATTTCACAAGCCATACATCTCTGCGTACGGGTCCCAAGTCGAGTCTATGTGCCTCTCGTACTCGAGAAAATCCGCAATCATCGATGCCACCTCTTCCCCGTACGCCTCGCCAATGAACGCAAAAATGATATCAATCCCTGCGCTAACTCCCGATGACGTCCAGATATTCCCATCGACCACCCATCGAGCGTGTGCGACCCAAGTTACCTGAGGTCGCAGGTCGACCGTTCGTGCCCAAGCACGCTTGTTCGTGGTCGCCCTCTTCCCATCTAACACGCCCGCACGCGCAGCCAGACCCGATCCAGTGCAAACGGTGATCAAATATCGCAGATTTGGGTAGATCTTCACGATGTATGCCAGGAGACCATCCATGTTCGCTGGGGCACGATTTCCGACACCTCCCGGGACGATAAGGACGTCGATAGGTGGTACAGAGTCGAAGGTGTGTGTTGGTATGATAGATTGTGCAAAATCCGACCCTGCAGGGTTCAGATGGTCGGGTGGCTTCGTCGACACGGGGTCGAGTGTCTCCGCGATGATATAGAGTTGCAAAGGGTACGCCAGCGACAACGAATTAAGGGCATCCAACGGTCCGAAAACGTCGAGCGCTTGGAATCCGGGGTAAAGGACGACCCCATACTTCAGCGGGACTTCGTCCGCAGGGCGCGCAGACGCTGGGAGCTCGAATACCTTCGACATCGTGGTTGGCAATAAGCGCGAGGCAAGTCGACGACCTGCATTTGTCATTTGACAAATCAGCTGACGGAGATTGGTTATGTTTTTATCTTATCTTATCCCAAATACGGCCTCCTCTCACCTAGACTGATCCCGTCCATTGACCTACAGGATCCAGAGAACTCCACACAGGTGACCCCGACTGTATTGTTGATGACATCTCGGAACATTGATAGTTCTCATGCAGGAGCCCAGACAACATTCTCGACCACTCAGCTGCGATGAATTGGCTCACCTGAGCAAGGACTGGGCTGGTCGCGAAGGTCTTGGATTTCAGGGTGGTTCTCGTCTTCTCGTTATAAATGCAGTCGTTCGTCGGCTGGCACCCCAACTTCCCGGCGAATATCTTCTACAATGTCCTCCTCAGCCACACTCATCATGCGCGCCGCGCGCCTGCCCGTTTCGAGGCAAATCGTCCGACAACCTGTTCTCAGGCGCCAATTGCATGATGCGGTGGGTTCCAAGGCCTCGTGTTCATAGGCCATTCGTGCTGATAGAGGAATTCAGCACGACCCAATGCCGTTCTCGATGAAGAACAGGAGGGCGTTAGGACTCAAGATGTTCGCCTACATGGGCACGGGTTTCAGCATTCCTTTCATTGCTACTTATGTTACACTGTGAGTGTGCGGATTCTGTGATGCTTCCCTTGTCCCTCTTAAATGTGTGAACCTTTCTCCCATTCTAGAGCGAAATTTAAGGCGTCAACTTAATCTCTGATTCGCCACCAATCCAAGCCCTGGTACTATTAAGGTCTGTACTATCATGTAAACCTACTCCTCCATGGTCTAACCGACATGGCAGGTGTTTCACACCACGCATAACTTATTACGCCAGACTAGAGGACGAGCATGGTTGGAAATGCCTCACTGTACAATGCAATGAATGTAGAAATGTAATCACCTTCCCAATCTCAGTATTTCCTGCCTTTCGTTGCCTTGGACATACGGCCTAAGGACTGTCCCCCCCTCCATCATCTGCCATATCCTGGGTGCGGGGAATCAATCCCGCTTCCTCGACTCAGATTCTATACTTGCCTCCATCTTGGACATTCTTGCGAGCTTTACTAAGGTACACTCTGACACCGGAATGAAGTTCCAATTTCACCGTTCAGACTGTATCGAGGTTCCTATCATCTCTCTAATCCCGCTCAAGTGCGACGATAAAGTCTCCGTACAAAACCTGAACCCTGCCCGACGTCCCGACGCCCGAACCCGCTCACGATGCTAGTGGGTCCTTATTCAACGGTAGCATCAAAGCAAGATTTCACCCTCCCGCGCGAACTCCGATACTTTGCTCCTACCTTATTACAGTGTCCGGAACAAGAAGAAATCAAGAACATCCCTCGTGCACAGGCCCGAAATACATCTCTCTTTCAATCCCGCGTCGTCATTATTTATCGCTACACAGTAAGATCCTCACAGTATTCCTCAGAGAGCCTGCACCGAGTACTCATCCACATGGTGTAACGAGATTAGATACCCGAGCGGAGGCGCCCCCTTTGGCTGAATAAAGGTTGCTTACGTTCTATAATTAGGCGCCCACCAGTGCCAGGGGTCTCAGCTGGGTCTCAGCTATCTTGGCGGATCGTGTTGTAAGTTCGACGCTTGGGACTGCATTGCTCGTCACTTCTAGGATCTGATGTTCCACGAAGCCGCAAGACAGGAAGTCCTGCGAGGTGCCAGTCAGTGGCCTGTGGACATAAAATGATGTTCTGATGCCCGTACGGGGGTGGGCGCCAAGGAGAGCTTAAGTTCGAGATCGGGGACTCGGAGCTTATACGTCCACATACGACGTCGCGCTATCTTGTCCGAGGACGCCAAGAACACCGCACAACACGACTCCAAGTCTCCAACTATCGTGTTTCGACGCTCGAATGAGTATTTCCAAGCTGTCGCGCAACGGCCATCACGGGAGACGGTCCCGAGTATTAATTGCAATATTTTTAATTTGCGGGGCAAGAATTTGAAGAAGCTGCTTTTCATAGATTTCAAGAGGGTGGAGAAGCATGGAAGTCGAATATACATAGTCCACGGTCACATTTACCACGATCCAATTTCATCTATACAGCAATCAACCGGGTGCAATCAGTAGTCTGTTGTGGCTCCGATCCCGCAGAATATGATCAGAGATGTCAAGCGTCAAGGGTGGGGCTATACATAGATCTGCACGCCAGGGTCGCAATATCAGTCCATTATCGGTCTTTCCCAGTGATGACATATCCCGGAACGCAGTACTAGGAACTCAGACTCTACGAACACTGATACCTTATAGCTTATCCTTCACTCTCTATTGTACACCAACAAGGGGGCATTCCATCAACCCCTTGCCCCGTCAATCACCATTATGTCTCCTCATTCTCTATGCCTCACTTGTCAAGCTTCACAATCACCACCGCGGTGATGTCGCATCTTCTCAGACAAGCTTCTTCGGAGGAGAATCGAGCGCATCAGAAGCGAGGACACGCGATGCCTTTCCATCTTTGTTCTTGTAGAACACAATGTCGCCATCATCTTCAATGAAGCAGCATTGCGTGAACGTGCGATAGAGCGCCCGGAAAGTGTTCTAGTCAACGAGGGCCCGAGGTAAGACACACGGCAACCACTTTGAATTCAGACAAGGGAAAGAACAGAGACTGACGGATGAATCATAGTTGTGGTCGTCCTTGAGGACCTTCTTTATGGCTTCAGTAACCTGAGGTTGGTTATCTTTATTATGTGGCGGTTCTAATCAGATTCGAGGACACGCGAATGAGCTGATTCAGACTTACAGAAAGGAATGGAACAGAAGAGATGGTGGGCAACCTGCAACCGGTGGTCAAGTTAGCATTATGGATCCATAGTGCGAGGCATCGGGGACGAACATGGTCATGCGAGACGTTGTGCAGGAAGAAGCGGCCAGCCCAACCCAGCAGGGGCCTGTCGACAGTGGAGACAGCACCACGGAGGAAAGACCACTGTTTGCTGCGATAATGAGGGATGGAAGGGTCCGAATGGTGAAGGTAGGTCAACATGACGATCCAGTGATTGGCCAGCTACACCGCCGAGAAATAAATTTTCATCAGAATGTAGAAAAAAAAACAGAGAGTAGTAGGACCCACAAGGTACGGGACGAAGTAGAATTTGGCAAAATTACTGAGCCCGACCTCCTTCGTCCACAGGTAGAGAACGCAAGACATAATAGTCAGTCCAATGTTGGACGCGATAATCCCGTTTCGCTCATGGGGTTTGAATAATGGCGACGATGGTTGGAAATGCTAGAAATTTGGGTCGAAGGTAAGTGAGGGACTTTAAACTAACCGGAAGGGCAGTAAATCTGACTCACGTTTGTACCAGGAGGATACATCGGCGACCCCATGGCGTTCGTCAATAGATAGTATTGCCATCCTAGAAGTTGCATAAAGATCATACGTCCGAGAGTGTAGATGGGTGTCTCTTCGAATATTTCGTGGTAGTCTGCGATGTGGGCTACAGATTCGGCAGGCAGGCCATAGTCGGAGCGAGTGCGCGGGACAAAGTTCTCGTCACGTTCAATCGACATGGTCGCTTTGTGGTGCGCATGGTGTGTCGATCTCCAGGCATAATAGGGCACGAGGATGAACTGCATTTGAGGGCGAGTAAATAACCCCTCATTTAAGAGAAGAAGATGACTTACCGTATGCAAGGAAAACCCAATCAAGTGATTGAACCAACCGTATGGCGAAAGACTTCCATGGCCAGCCTCATGAGCCATGCACCACCAGCCAGCGAGAATAACTCCTTGCCAGTGCCAGTACAAGGCCCAAAGGGACCATTTGGCTACCGTTCCAACGATCGGTGGAAGACCATAATTCTGAACCAGAGACTGGGCGAAGGGGTCGATCAACCATCCCAGTTTATACACGATGAATGCGCAGAAGACATCGCGAAAAACATATGGGAGTGCCTTGAGCGTGCTCCTCTCGTGCAGGTGCTTTGGCACAATTGAATGAATTTCCGAAAGGGTTGCCTAGCGTGTCTTTGTAAACGAGGTATGCGTTAGAGGGACGGAGTATAGCGTACCGTTGTGGGCTTGAACGGCGTCTGAGTACGCTTTATGTATTCAGGGCCGTCCTTGAAAAGATTCAACATTTTGAAGAGAGATAAAATCCCTAGGAACGATTCACAAGAGAAAGGAGGTCACCCAAAGGAGGCTCCGAAGAGGGGGCAGGCTTTTAGGTGCCCACTGGTGCATGATATCCAAAGCATAAATAGAAAACTGTGCTTCCGCCATCAATTGAAAGATTAGAAGACTCGCTCCAGATTCTGAGTGGCGTGAATAGCACTTTACTCGTGAACGTTCGGATACGAGTGTTGTCGGATTTCAAAAGAGAACATGGTCAGGGACCCCGGAACAGGTGACACCGGGTAAGCCGCATGCCTAATCGGGATTAGCGAGGCCTTTTCCCATCTCGTGGCAGCACCCTATGGCATATGCCCCCTCAGGCAGGGATCCTAATAGACAGCAAAAGCAACCCACGGTAAGCTATCGCTCGAGCGCTGAGCCGCCCACTGACAAAATGAATTGCACCAGCATAGGGCCGATGGCGGAAACAGGGGACTACGGGACTATCGGATGCATGCTCAAACTTTCCTTGGTTCGTCTCGCCGCTTCTGCTTGCGGTGATCCACTGTTAGTCTTCTTGTTGCGGTGCGATCAGATTCTACTGTATTTACAGGGAGAAAAGCCTCTGGACCCCACGGATTTGGACTTTGTAACCCGCAAGGAGCAGTTTCACTTAACGACTTGGATTCAATGGACAACCGTTCTATCTCGGCCAGCCTGTCATCGACGAGAAGAATCAAACCTGATGATCATGGCTCTACTTTCACGAGCAAACCCTTCCGTTGAAAGTGACAAGATTTCAATCATTGACGCTCCTAAATTTACCCTCTTGGTGTGCTGCGAAGGACTGTCCAGAGTGGTTTTACTCTGCATCACGGTACGTCGCGTTCTTTGGTCCCGATCGAGTTGACGCCTCCTGTCCAACTTGGATAGTTACCTTCTGAGATAAGAAATCCGAAGCTTAGTCACCGTTTTCTTGGGATTCTTCAAGGATATCACGACAGATTTAGTGGCGGGGTAGGCTGTCTAGCAATATGCCGTACTAAGCCGTCACTTACTCCATTTCCCTCGACCCGCCCACATGTTCTTTTCAGATGCAACGGATCTGAAGGCTTAAATACTGGCATACTCGAAGGCAGAGACCGTATCTCATCCTTCCTTTCTCACCAAGGATTGGTTTCGACGTGACACCCTGTTTAAGAACGATTCTTCAACATGGGCTCCAGCACTGAAGTCAAGAAATACAACGAGGATGAACTCCCTGAGTTCACCCCCATGCCTTGGTACGCCCCTCCCCTTTTGGGTCTCGAAAGTTGAGGGGAGCTAAAGGGATCCGCTTTCCAAGGTCCCTCAAAGAAATTCGTGCAGCGATCCCACCTGAGTTCTTCATCAGAGACACGCCTCGTGGCTTACTTTACTTTGCCCGCGATGTCCTAATGGCCGCTGCCATTTGGACTATTGGGACCTACATCGACCCGTATTTCCAGAGCAACGCCACCAAGGATCTTCTTACCCCACTCGGTGCTCAAGTTGCTCGTTGGGCTGCGTGGGCCGTCTAGTGAGTGATTGTCCCTATAACGCGCGGAGCCTATCACCGACGTCTTGCTATAGCTGGTGGTTCCAGGGTCTCGTCTTTACCGGCATCTGGGTTATTGGACATGAGGTATGGACCCCTTCATCTCGGGACGCAGGAATGTCCGTTGCTCATGGAGTTCGGATTAGTGCGGCCACGGTGCCTTCTCTGACCACAAGATCGTCAATGACGTTTTGGGCTTTGTGAGTAACGAAAGTCATTAGCTCGTCGGCTAGCGCAGCTCATCAGAACTCCCGTTCGCTTCGTTCCGCTTTTGAAGATCACTCACACGTTCCTTTGGACTCCGTACTTCTCCTGGAGGATCTCTCACCACCGCCACCACTCGAATCATGCTTCTATGGAACGCGATGAAGTCTACGTCCCCAAGACCCGCGAGGACCTGAGCATCCCCGATAAACCCAACCACGAAATTGATTGGGACGAGATCTTCGGCGACACCCCCATTTATACCCTGTACATGCTGATCCGCCAGCAGTTTTTGGCTTTCCCGGCGTACCTTCGTACGTGCTTTACTCACTCTCACTTATGCTCCCATATTTCTGACCCGGTTTCCAGTTTTTAACGTTTCCGGACAGAAGACTTATCCGAAGTGGACTAACCACTTTGACCGTGAGTGTTCTCGATGGACCCTCGGCGCAATTTTTTTTTTCGTTGACGTGGCGATTTCCTTAGCCAATTCGATCCTCTTCACCAAGGAACAGCGAAACGCCGTCATTATTTCGAACATCGGTATCGCCAGCATGGTCTGGGGGGTGACCTACGCCTCGTCTATCTTTGGTGCCGCCAATGTGCTCAAGTTCTATGGCATTCCCTGGCTGCTCGTCACCCACTGGTGTAAGTCCACGTCTATCAACGTCGACGATGGAAACTGATCGTCCTTGCTATCATCTGCTTTGCAGTCATCATGATCACCTACCTCCATCACACCGACCCAATGCTTCCCCACTACCGTGGCAAGGAATGGAACTTCCAGCGCGGTGCGGCTGCCACTGTCGACAGGAATTTCCTCGGATGGCAAGGCCGCTTCTTCCTGCACGATGTCGCCCACTTCCACGTTATCCACCACGTGAGTGCCCCTTTCTTCCGGGACCTTCTGCGTCAACGTCTCACGTTCATGCTCACGTCCGGATTTTCTCTTCTCTTTGACAGTTCTTCCCGAAGATGCCTTTCTGTAAGTTCCTTCATATTCGCTGAGCGATGTTGGCCAGATCATTCATGCTCGACGTCTTTTTAGACCATGGGCCCGAAGCCACGCAGCACTTGAAGGCGTTCATTGGCGATCATTATGCATACTCCGACAAGCCCGTCTTCCAGGCGCTGTGGGAAAGCTATAACAAGTGCCAGTTCGTCGAAAACGAGGGCGACGTCCTCTTCTACCGCGACAAGAAGGGCGAGGCCCTCCGTCGCCCTGCTGAGCAGTATAATATCAAGACCAAGTCCCAGTAAATATACTTTGATTCGTAGCACAAGGGTTCAGAAGTACTTTGAAATTTGAAAAGAACGATAACAGCGGGCGTCGATTTCGAGACGTGTGTATAGATATGCCTGATTTTCAGAATAGATTGATTGATCCTAGTATTCTTGCTTGGCTTTTCTTTTGCTTTTAGGCTGTTCTAATCAATGGGAGATGTCATGTTTGATGTCATGGAATTTTTTTGACAGGGACCCCTGACACACGAATGGCTCCAAAGTTGAGTAACACAGTTTGTCGACTTGCCCGTCGTGCTCCAACGTGAACTTGAACAACGAAGTATTGATGCAACTGAAGCTTTGCTAATATTGTTATCGACTCCGGACTTTGGGATCCCGAGCTCTCGCTGGTTGATTCGGGATAGGGCGATGCTTGGTTGCATATGGACCCACGCCAATGATCACTTGACTTTCCACATCTTAAAATAATCTACTCGGTCCTCGGTCGCCGGGCACACGATATCGACTCAGAATAAATTGATGGCAATAAATGGTCCGGCGTTTGCATTGGCGGAAACATGGCATTTCCCGCGCATCTGCTTCCGGTCCACTGCGCGCCGCCAATTTGGATTTAGAAATATCCTAAATTGGGTAATGTCATCGACTAAAGCGGAAAAGGTCATTATCTGGTGACTGACTCGTCGAGTGGACTTTTCCAGGCCGGAATTGAATGAGGAATCCTTATCTTTCAAGCAAGAAAGAAGATGTGAGAAGTACCTTGAGGGTTGTGATTGAGGGAGCGGCCGAGACAGCGCCCGGGATTTAAAACCTTGCTCCGAGCGGTACAGAGTCTGAAGGGTACGTTACAAGAACTTCAACGTACCTCCGAATTCATTCTTGAAAAGCGTGTAGCCTGAATACTCGTATAAAAGTGGGGATTAAATACGGTGTCTATTACTCATTACGACCTGAAATGACCGGAAATAAATCCAATTACTTGTCATACTCGGGTTAAGCTAACCCGCGAGTGTCTCCACTAGTGTCTCCGAGTCCGAATAGAAGAATTATACAACAAAGGTCCACAATATACGTGGTAGAGCACCACTCTGCACAGTAGAAGGCACTGCCAGAGCTTTCATTTCCGTCTGCACCTGAAATTTGAACGGCGATGGTTGTCAACCTCGACAATTGCAGGTTTTCCGCTATACGAGTGCATTGTGCGTGTGATTTATTCAGCGCGCAATATCGGTCATTTAGGGCGGGAATTAACGATCCATAGTATGGTCGAGGCCGTGAAGTAAGGGGTAAAAGCTAGGAACTAGAAGCTCCTGCGGAAAGACACGGTCACGATACTACACCGGTCAAACTCATCTAGTCGTCGACCCAGATCATGATACATCGAGCTCACACTGGAACAAAGCTTTTGGGTACCCGCAAAGGGGGGCTCCGTGATCTATCAGATATACTTACCTTTGTGTCGATCCTACGCGGAAATGAAAGCACGGAGCATGCTCTCCCGGGCCTCGTGGACCGCAAGGGTCCGTGAAACAGGGCTAACTTAAGTACGGAAAATAGACCTTGAAGAGGACACATCGGCTGAATGCAAGAGGGACTGCCCTTGAGATGTGTATCTGGCAGAAAGGAAGATAGATCACGGCAGGGCTTCCCCGAGCTCTTTCAAGTCGATCACGGCATCAATCGAAAGCTTGGAGCAAAAACGCCCATGTCGGAACTTTGAAGAAGCGATTTCCGCGGTAACAGATACCATCAGCAGTTTTACTAAAGACAACGAATAGAAGCCTTCTTTAGAAGGGGGTGGAGGGATGACCGGCGCCAAGAAAGGATACGCCAAATCAAATCGAGCGCCCACCGAGTGAAGAACAGTCATTCAGATATTCATGTCGCAGACTGAGTGGAGCGTTGTCTGACGAGGAGTTGAATACCAACCACACCGAAGGCGAACTTTCTGCGCTTCGAAGGTTGATGTTCCTATGATGAGAGGTCTTTTGAATGGCTCTGCCCTCCACCCTCCTGGATTCACGATTTGAGTTTTCGTCGCAAATTCTTGTCAGTGGCTATTTGGCGCTGCATTATATTCCCAGAAAGTCAATGAGCTACTAAATTCAGCTTTCCAATAATTAGGGCCAATGATTGCCCTTTCACTACGAGCTAAGAAGTTATGCATCTCAAACATAGTCATTTCAACTGATGAATAAGATATACTGATATGGTTGAAAGATAGAGTAAATCAGAAAAATCAAAAGTAAGAATGCCTCAGTGTAGGAATTTATATTTCAACTCGTTCATTGAGGACCTGCTGGATAATCCCTTTCTTCCCTCGATGATTTGCTACCAGACGTGCGGAATAGGAGGAGGAGGACGTTGGAGTCTTCTCGAACAACTCGTCGGGATCCTGAAGGAGAGAGACCTGGAAGCGACGGGCTGGATGCCCTTCTGCTCTTTCGTCTCTTCGAGTGTGTACTTCTTGCTGAGAGTCGGGTTTTTTTTTGGATATGCCTGTGCATATCCTCCTCCATCTCTTTAACAGAAGGCTTGGCTTTGAAGCCCTTGTAGAAGCAATCAGGGCGGTGGCCAGCAAGACCCAATACTGCCATTTCCAAGGGCCAGAAGTCCACGCTTTTGTCAAAGCACTAAGATTTAACACACCGGGTGTCCAGGTGGGACACGATGAGTTCTGGAGGGGCAAAATTCCGGGTTATTCCGCAGTAGTACTGCGAGCGAAGCCTTATTGAGGACTTCGGGCAGCCAACGGGGATGTATGCGCTGCCGAAGTCGCCAATCCTGAAATGGCCAGTAACATCGACGAAAATGTTCTTTGGCTTGATGTCTCGATGGGTTATCTCGAGATGGTTCAAGCCATTTCCCTAATGGGGTTCGTATTGGGCTGCTCGACGATATTCTGGTGAGGATGTTTCTGGAGCCTCATAAGCGCTTTGATTTCCATCGCATGGACCCAGACCGTCTCGCGATCGGGGCTCATCCGGACAGCCTTCATAACAATCTTTTCCCCTTCATTCAGGCCCTTCAGGGTGAATATGTTCCCAAACCCGCCGCTAGCAAGAGGAACCACTTTCCAGATGAACCACTTTCCAGATGAAGTTGCTTGGAATATGCGGTCCCGGAGCCTCTTCTGCTCTAGATGCTGCTTCAGAAGATGTTGCGTCGATAGAGGTTTTGCGCTCCAGCACAGGAAGGGAGTTAGGATGGCGGAGACCACGCGATCCGGTTCCAGTAACAGTTAGTTCGGAAAGGGTAGAGCGAGTAGAGCAACTAGGCAACTCGGGCAAGGGCTTTCCCCTGGATCTGAGCTTCCAGGTGTCGATTTCGAGCGTATAACCGTCAGGTGACTAGGTATGACGGGTTCCCGTCTAAAAATGACAAGAGACATGCTGAGGAGTAGTCCAAGTGAGGAAGGCGGAGGACCCACTCGTATCCCTTAATTTTATTTTCTCCCCTGGTCGAATTTGGGCTCTCCGAGGGCTGGTAACGGGACAATAGAGGGAAACACAGCACTCTCAGAACCAAAGGCCCTAGCCACCAATTGCCTCATTTGGCAGTCTGTACAGGGAAATCACGTTCAACGACAGGGGTTTAGAGCAGCGTTTAAAACGAGAAAGGAGGGAGTAAAGTGATGTTGTCTGATAGCAAGGGTAGAGGGGTAGGGAACACTCGTCTGGGCAACTTAGAGTATTTATGTGTTCCGTTCTCCGGTGGCCCAAATCCAAAGTGCCACAGGTTTCCATTCCGGGTATACCTTCGCGCGACATCGTCGTACTTTTCTTTTTGTCTGTTACCCGCTTTAACTGAGTGGCTCGTATGACGACCAAGCGCGCTGACAACGGAAGCACTGCCGAATCAGGCCATCGCGTCGCAACACCCATATTTGGCAACTGGTCCCCACTTCCCTCAAATCCGCCCAGGATAATCGTTGTAGAGAAGAAAAAGAATAAGTAAAGTACCCATACCTGTGCGGATTAAACTCTCCTTCTTATGTACTTCCCATCATCTAAGAACGTTATAGGTCAAGAAAACTCCCGCGTGCATCATGCTGAGAGACAGGAATGGGGAAATAGACCTCAACAACGCGAGAAGTGGACTGCGCCCCACCTGGCTAAGAAGAATGTCTCCATCAATTTCTCGACAGTATCTCTCCGTCCTAAGGGCCACATGTTGCATCACTTGCAGCCGCTGCGCGAAATTTCAACAAAGCCGCCTGAAGATGATGAGCAACAACCCAGGGACATAGCTCACGTCCATCTCGGCGAACTTAGAATGTGACACAAAGGTAGACGACGGCCAGATCAAGTATGAGGATGAAGTGGAGGCAACCACGGTCAATATGTCCGTGATTGACGACTCGGTCTGCTTCTGTCCGTGCGTCGTCATCGTCATCGACGAGGGCGCAATTTACTACCTTGTAGCCAAAACATGGTGTGAGGCTTCCGGCCGACCCATGGAGTCGAGGACAAGAGCCCTCAACGTCTTGCTGCAACGTTGGAAAATCTTGGCCTGATCTTCTGAATTTCTCTTTTTGCCGGATGTATCTTGTAGTAGCGAAGGTTTTCGACCGAGTTCATTGCGTGCCGTCTTTGTTGTTCATCCGCCTCGTCCAACCCTATCAGCTCGAGCAAAACACTCGACGGAATCCGCGAGTCGAGCTGGTCCAAAAGTGTCGGCGACATCAACGAAGTATCTTATGGTTGTATAGGTGCTGAAATGCCCAGAACATGACGATGAAGACCAGATCCGCAAGCTTCCGGAAGCTCTGGATGGAAGCAAGAGAGTATCACCGATGATGAGATTTTTGATGTACGGAGTGACCGGTTGACCAAGGGGATCCGGAACAGGGAAAACACTGCAATCTGAGGGAGGGCGATCCTTCAAAGTGGTGGAGAGTACTTTGATCCTCAGGGTCCGATGTTCGTTCCCTGGCAAATCCTTCTCGTTATCGTCATTGATTCCGATAGCGAATTTTTGAAATAGGCGTTTTGATACGGGGGAAGGAATGCTCGAGAGACGAGGGAGCACACAAGTAGATGCCATCCTCCCCAGAACCATGACACCAGCTTAAGTCGGACTCGAAAGACGATGCTGGGATCTGCAGTGGTGTGACTTCGGCATAAGCCGGCAACGATGGGCCCACGTGGTAGATACATGTTGCCAAGCACAACCAAACAGTCATTGTTGCCACCCGCCTTTGTTCGGGATTGCAGAACAATGCAAAACGGCCACAATGGGCGCATTGCCGACAACATTGTCGTCGTCTTCAGGCTGGAAATCTCATCCATTATGCTCTCTTATAAATGTGAACCTGGTTACCGAAGAGTTCTCCAACAGGTTCTCTCCTGACCAGCTCTCCTGCACACTCAGACTCGCACTTCGTTGGCCTCTCTCATCTACGCCCTAATTCATTTAATATCTCAGGAGGTATGTGTCTTCCGTTCTTCTTCACTTCACTGCCACTCACCTTAATTAATTCTAGATAATTCACATTTGAACGACCTTAAGTTTTCATACGACCAAACTTGATCTCATTTCGAATCGCCGGGCGATATCCACGCACATCCATCCCATTTACGACTTCACATTCAACTCTTCACCATTTTTACGACTCCAATGGCCCACACCACTTCCACCCGTGCCGTCGCCGCCGTCTCCGCCTGCATCAACCAGGCTATCAACTTCCTGACCCGCCCTCTTATTCTTACCGAGGCGCCAGACTTGGTCGTTTCGCTCCAGTCGATCCTTCGTTCGACCCTCCAACCCGCCTTCCAACACAGCCGCGACTCGCGCCTTATTCTTTCGCTGACACCCACCTCTCTTCCCCCTCGCCCTCTCTACGCAGCATGCATTGCTTGCGGCCTCCAATGGGCCGATTGGATCAGGCTCCTCGGTGCCCGTGAATTCGATCTCATCATCGAAGCCAATGCCGTCTCAGTTACCTACCACGGCGCGAAACCACAGACCATCACCTTCTGGTCGGAGCCCAGCCGCACCCCAGCCAAGCGAGCCCTGCTGGCTCGGCTCAACTTCGAGGAAGCGCGGGTCCCAATCAGCAAGTTGGGCCAACAGTCGGCCATACAGGCCTCCCTTAAAGCGACGGTCAACTCTGCCATTGCCCGCGCCCACACCCGCACCCTCGCTCAGCAGCTGCTCGAGTCTGACCACAAGCAGGAGGCCGACGAGATCTTCGCGATGATCTCCAAGACCGCGATCATGTCCCCCACGCCCACCCGCGAGCACTTCTCGTTCGACCTGCCCACGTCGATCATGCCCTCTTCGTTGAACGCCTTCCCTTCGCCTCTCTCATCCCCCGAAGTCTTCTCACCTGACAGCTCCAGGCCGAGCTCGCGCTCCTCCGGCACCTTTTCGACCTTCGACGACGACGACGAGAGCGTTACCTCCGCGTCGTCTGTCTCTTCTTACGATCTCGCTTCTACCAAGCCAACATCTGCCGCCCTTGCCCCAATCAGCAAGCCTGTCAGCAGGCCCATCCCTGCGGCATTCAACAGGCATGCCCCCGCCTTCGTTCCACGCCTGCCCCAGCAGCCCTCGCGCGTCATCGTCGACAGCGAGAAGAAGGACGTCACCAAGTACCTCTACCAGGGTGGCGTCAGCATCGTCCTCACCGGCGGTGTCATGCTCGGCGCGGCTAAGCCCACCACTAACGCCCCGCAAGCCGACAACTCGGCGCCCAAGTACCGTGCGCCCACTGGCGGCAGGAAGGCTTTCGCTGCAGCCAAAAACCAAGCGACCAACGCAACTTCGTGGAGGCGCACTGCTGCCCCCCGTGTTTAATTAAACACCTTTATTCATCAACGAATGCCCTCGCAACGACGACGACACCAACGAACGATGTCCCAGCTAGTCTGCCATTGCCCCCAAAACGCCAACGATTTCGTATGATCACGACTCGGACACTTCTCTCCGTCTCTCTCCCAATTTGACTCTTTCTCCTGTATCTCAACTGTATTTCTAACTCACCCTGTAGCGCTATTCGTCGTTGTCGCTCTCCTTTCAACAGTTCCGCAATTGCTTTCCGTTCTCACTTTCCTTACCTACTGCAAACAAACCTAATCTCCTCTCTCCCCATTACCTGGTTCTGGACTTTCGGGTCAGTCCTTTTGTATCATCATTTCGACCGTTTACTGGTCACCCTTTCTTGTATCATCCTTACAGTTCTACTAAGTACGCGATGTGAATAATCTTATTTGGTTTTTAATGGCCAGTTGATCATTCCCTTCGTCTGCTTGCAAGTTGATCCACATCTCCTCAAAGCTTCAAGATTCAGTTATCCAAGGCATAGTATGATGAATCAGCACGACGTTCTTGTCGCGTTTGACCTCGTGAGTTGGCTCGCTTTTTTGCTTTGTCAATAGGACTGACTAGTGGGTTTTTGGAGGCATAGGCGTTGATCAAGAAATTATGCCCTACTCTTCGAATCGAAACACATCATGGTATCCTACGAGCTTCTTGCCTCGATTAGAGTCAACCTTTTGACACTAGCTACGCTCGTGTCCTTCATGCTGGTTGACACTTGCTGGATCGAGATGTTCTATGCTGTTTTCTACAACGTCGATCCGAGACACGATACTGGTACGATACGGTCCTCTTCGCCTCCAGTCCTCGCCTCCGATTTCCTAGCGCCTCCAGCTAGAGCGTTTCATCCTAGATCTAGTCTTTTCCATCAAGAACGTCATTTCCCTTCGTCTCTCCTGCTGTTGGAGCCTTCTGGCCCATCCTCTTCAACGTCTGCATCTGCAGCTCCACCATGTCCAGCTGGAGCGCGATCCGCATCTCCATCTGCTCTATCAGCTGAGCCCTTGTGGCTTTATGGGCCTGCCGCTCGTTCTCCAGCGTCTTTTGCTGAAACGATTGATATCAACAAGTGGACGGGGACGGTCTTGGTGTGTGCTGGACGATGCGTACCAAAACTGCAATCGTCTCTAGGGCCCCCCTCAGGGCAGCATTCGATTCTTTGAGTGACATGCAGGCTCCTTCAGCCAACTTGCATAATGAAGGTTGGTCTTTTTTCAGTGTAGAGGTTGCAGTGTCCTTTCCGTCCAGCTGAGGCATTGCGGGGAGTCAATGGCGGTGTGAGGGTTAGAGCAGAGCAGTTACAGCGAGCCTCATGGTATACGCAGCACAGTGTCAGGTTCAAACATGTACAGTCTCATTTCACCTCGTCACCCCTCCAAATATGAGTCCTGTCCTGCCCGCTACGAACAGTGCTGTTGACCACTCTTCAACGAAAAACAGGTGCAACAGTTGCACAGCGTTTGTCGCCTTGAACACACCTCGTATTGGAGGCACGATAACAATAACAAAAAATGCCTATGATACATCTGATGATATGCGGGAGATCTGAACGTAAATTAAACAAGTCCTTAAAGTTATGAATACATACGCCGCTGCAAACTGCGATCAGCACTACCTCCCTGCCCCCAGCCACAGGCCGAAACCAGGACCGTTGTGTGATGTCATAGCCAACGCCAAAGACTCCTGCCCGCAACTCGCAACTCGCAACCCGTAACCCGCATCCTAACCCCGCATCCCCTGTGGACATGCAACGAGGAAACCGACCCTCCGAACGGACGGATACCAACATCCTCTGGCTCCTGAACCTCAGGCAATGATGCAACACCTGCTATCATGCGGCTCGGGGACCGTATACACCTCCTTCCTCGGCTTTGCGTGTTTCGTGTCATCCATGGGCCGTCTGACGGGCTGGAACCGCGTTGTGGCCTTCTCGTCCGATGAGCTCCCTGCGCTTCCGTTCGTGTTCGTCACCGAAACGGCCACTGCAACCGGGCTAAGTTCTGGCAAGGCCACGGGCACAGGTTTGGGTGCGGGTGCAGGTTCGGGTTCGGATACAGGTACGTTCTTCGAACCCTTCTTCTTGGGCTTCTTGGGTGCCTTACGGCGCTGCTCCTCCTCTTGTACCTCCTTCGCGATCATTACTTGCATCTCTTGAACGAGGAGCAGGGCATCTGTCGACGGTTCCTTCTCTGAGGGTTGAGAGAGTGTCGGCGGAGGCGGTGTCGGCGGAGGCATGGATGTAGGTGCGGGGGGCGTAAGGAATATCAGGCTGTACCTGCGCTGCGGGTCATTCGAAGGGTCGTATTCCCAATAAAACTCAGTAGGTAGAGGTCCACGTCCACCAGACATGAAGCATGGAGTGTTGGCCAGGGTGTTGGCCAGGTACGTCTGTAATGGAATGAGTTACAGTCCGTAGGTCGGAAATGGGCAGAAACAGACTTTGCAGTTCCCGTTCTTGTTCTCTCTGAAGTAAGAAAACTGGGATACGACGCTGAGTATGAAAAGAAGGCGGGGGAAAAGTGTGACGCACTCGTCGTTCAATCCCGTCAATGATCTCGTCCGCTGTCAGTGGCCTACTCGACGACCCTTGGATAGCACATCTAGTGAAAGAGAATAAGAAGTGTTAGTCCATGTCGGAATTAAAGACAAACGGGACGCACCGAACAAGGGTATGATAAGAGTAGATGGGTTTACTCCCCTTCGGATACTCGTCGGGAAGATCCTCAAGACTCTGAACCTCCTTCGACATAGCAGAATGGTTCTCTAAGCACAAAAGTCGAAGGGAAGGTTAAAGAGGAGGAATATGAAGCACCACCGTCAACGTGGACGCAGGACAAGGTCGGGCAGGGGCACACGGCTTTTTTCATACCAGAACTGAGATTACCACGCGACGGACTGGGCAGGGATGCTCACTTACCGACAGTGTCAGAGGCGTCGAATGATCACCTATTGATTAAACAAAATCCGCCAAACCGCCGTTTGCAGGTCAAGAACCATGGGGTGTGTGGGCGGTCCTCAAGCGGCCCTTATGACGCGTTTGAGGTTGTTTTTGACCAGCTCCGGTGTGCCAATCCTGTGATGAAGAACACTGGAGAGTGTCTCAGTGCCCTTCCGGATACTTATCATCGACGCAATGGGCCCATAACAACGGATGGTCTTCGCCGGAGTCCCTGGAGTATGAGTTCGATGGCGTTTCAGAGGCTGATGAGAGGCTGTGACATTGATGGGCGCTGTACTCAGTCTCGTTTTGGTAGGTGGCTCCCGCGGCCTATTAAATGGCCCGGCGCTTAATCCCAACTTCAGTGAAAGAGTTCGTTGTGTAAAACCTTTTTTTCCCCTGTCTACCGTAAATATATAAATAGTGAAGATGAAGATCTGGTTTATAGTCGATTGTGAGTCTCCGGCTGTTTACCTCAAGTCGGTGATGTATTCGACGCGGCTTAAATAAAAGCTTTTAGGTAATTCAGAATGGCTGGCAGTGTCGGATGAGGTCACAGAGGGCACTCCCTCCAGAAATTCCGGCGCCTATTTGCTACGCCCCATTTCATGGCTGCTCAGATAAATTGCATGTTCAATTTACTTGTGTGCAATCCTGGGTCATAGATGAGGCCACATCAGCAAATCCTGATTTTTGGTCGTAACAAGCCATACCATTTCTCCCTTTGTGAGTAGCACCCATTCAAATGCTGTAGCTGATTATACCATCCTATTATCTCATAATCCCCGTGGCTGTTTTGGAATGCTATGTATTTCATATAGGGAAGCTGCCGCTCGTTGCATAGCATGCCGAATTCGGTGCATAGCAGCACTCCTTACGTAGAAGCGAGTTATCGTCGGTGAAGCGAGTAATGTTATCTTATCGGCGCCTAACTTGGAAATCTCGTCTTGAGGTTCTTCAAGCAAGAAGTCCAACTGACCTGCCCTAAACTTGTGGTTCAAATCGTCAGGAAGGCAATTCCAACTTCGAGCTTCCTGCCACCATCACCCCCACTGCTTGAATGCGCCCTCTCTCACCGTGTCACCATTCTATCTACGACACCCTGGCTGTTGACCTCGCTTTGGTTTCTACCCCACCGAAGTACTACTTGCTCGCTGGTGGCGACCACTGATTTTGGACAAGTCTGATTTAAGGGTTGGTCTGTGCTGGCAGACTCGAGATGCCCGCATTGGAGGGATCCTGCATCGGAGACTAGGTGAGTGTTTACCTACGGTTTAGGAATTGCGCAAGTATTTAACGTCTGCAACCATCTGCACCAGAACAGTGACACATGCATGCTGACCTTCATAGTAGACAACACCACGCCAGATTATCCCTCCGCTACCACTACCGCTCCGCCCTCTGCCTGTCCAATAAGAAGCCGGCTATGCTAAGGTATGTTACATGTTATTTGGAGCCACGGAGGCTGGGTCTAGAGGGGCTCGAGGGAGAGTCGTCTTACCTTGAACTCGCTTTCTCCGTGTACTGGCGTACTATCCACCTCAGTGGGGGTTATGCTGAGTTGTAGATAGACTCTGGCCTTTAGGTATAGTAGCGAGCTGGTGTCGAGCCATGCATGTAATCAGTAGTAGTTCTCAATGTGTCATATCTTTAAAAAAACCAAGCTGTCGTGGTTATTGAGAAACTAGGACAAGAGCGCAATAGAGCAACGGGCTGCGGTTCAAATGTCTAACAATGGCAATGGCTTGGCAGATATGGGATGTTACAGGAAGGTGGCTGGATGGTATGTAGCACCGGATAGCACTGGCAGGGAATGTACATAATAGCTGGGAACGCGATCGGGGTATCCTGTACCAAAGAAGATGCATTACGGCGTTATGGCGTTACGTAGTGCTGCATAACCTGCTATAACAGAACCTGGAATTGCTGATGCACAGAGTTAACTTAACATACATGTCGTAAGAGCCCATAATGAGGACCTGTATCTATTTCTTGGCTTCCCACTCTCAAAGAAACCTGCTCTCAAAGCCGTGAATATTTTTGCGTCATACTAAGTAATACTTGAAAGTACTATGTGGTTGAGGTTGAAGCATCAGCCGACTGTTCTCGCAGACTTAAACATTGTCGCCCTTCAGACGTCAGCATGTGTCTCTCGACCTGACATCTAAACTGTCTAGACATCGAAAGCCGAGGCTGCAGTAAGTAAGGCTGCAGCTGAGGACCTTGAATAGAAGTTCGGCCCGGCCGGGATCGTAGTGTTTCCCACGTATGCCTGAGTGGTGTCATCAGAGAAATCGGGAGAGCTGGTTAGCGCCTTCTAACCACCTGTCATGAGGTGTACCCACCCATCCTCGGTATGATCTTGAGTCCTGAGGACAGTACCCCTTACATTTCCAGATATGAATAGGCCCCTTGCCATAATCAGGCCCACCTATGCACCAATTTGGTGCGTATCGGTAAGATGGTACCATGTTGGCACCGAGGTATATCATTGCACAGACGGGATTTGACCTGATAACATGGGAGTAATTCTTGCAAAGGAGCGTAGATGCATACACCGTCCAGAGGCTCACAAACCTAATTTTGGGTTTTCTCCGATTTTCTCCGATTTTCTCCTCAAATTGGCTTATTTGGAGAGAAGTGGATGGCAGGATCTTTATCTGATTAGATGCATCTAGATTGAAGCAACATAGTACGAACGTGGTGGGCAATCATGCGGCCGGACAGTCTAGGGAGATTAGTTGACAGGACTAGTGGTTCACGTTTCCGTCGGACAACAAAATAACAAGCAGATGATGAATTCATCCACAACTAACAGCCAGTAGTAACGGCAAAAATA